>CM062359.1:10022500-10497713 GCA_031216115.1 Senna siamea | reverse complement strand
AGTTTCATATTCAATTTAAATTCTGATTCAAATTCTTTTGAACATGCGACCATCCCTTTATCATCTCTAATGGGCTTATTAAATGTTATTCTTAGGCCAATAGTGTTTAGAAATTTTCTATTTGAGTTGTCTTCTTCACCAAGTTTATCTAATTTGAGTTTTTGGTTTCATACTCCATTTGAGTTCTAATTCAAATTCTTTTGAACCTTCAACCATCTTTTTATCTACTCTAATGGGTTTACTCAATCATATTCTCAGGCCAATAGTGTTTAGAAATTTTCTATTTGAGCTTTCATCTCGCTAAGTTTGTCTAATATGTGTTTTTAGTTTCATATACCATTTCAGTTCTGATTCAAATTAATTTGAACCTTCAACCATCTTTTTATCTACTCTAATGGTCTTATTAAATCAAATTCTTAGGCCAATAGTGTTTAGAAATTTTTATTTGACCTTTCTTCTTCACCAAGTTTGTCTAATATGTGTTTTTGCTTTCATATTCCATTTAAATTCTGAGTCAAAGTCTTTTCAACATGCAACTATCTCTATATCAACTCTAATTATCTTATTTAATCACATTCTTAGGCCAATGGTGTTTAGAAATTTTCTATGTGCGCTTTCTTCTTTGCCAAGTTTTTCTGATATGTGTTTCTGGTTATATAATCCATTTCAGTTCTGATTCAAAATCTATTGAACCGTCAACCATCTCTTTCTTAACTCTAATTGACTTATTAAATCACATTATTAGGCCAATTGTGTTTAGAAATTTTCTACTCTAATGGGCTTTAAATCATATTCTTAGGCCAATAATGTGTAAAAATTTTCTATTTGAGCTTTCTTTTTCGCTACCCCTCTCTCATATGTGTTTTCGGTTTCATATTCAATTTCAATTCTGATTCAAATTCTTTTGAACATGCAACCATCTCTTTATAATCTCTAAGTAGTTTATTAAATCACATTCTAAGGCCAATAGTGTTTAGAAATTTTCTATTTGAGCTTTCTTCTTCGCTAAGCCTCTCCAATATGTGTTTTCGATTTCATATTCCATTTCAGTCCTAATTCAAATTGTTTTGAACATCCAACTATCTCTTTATAAACTCTGATGGGTTTATTAAATCACATTCTTAGGCAAATGGTGTTTAGAAATTTTCTATTTGAGCTTCCTTCTTCAACATGTTTGTCTAATATGTATTTTTGGTTTCATATTCCATTTCAGTTCTGATTCAAATCTTTTAAACCTTCAACCATCTTTTTATCAACTCTAATTGACATATTAAATCACATTCTTAGGCCAATAGTGTTTAGAAATTTTCTATTTGAGCTTTCTTCTTCACCAAGTTTGTCTAATATTTGTTTTTAGTTTTATATTCCATTTCTACTTTGATTCAAATTCTTTTGAACATGCAATCATCTCTTTATCCACTCTACTTGGCTTATTCACTCACATTCTTAGGCCAATGGTGTTTAGAAATTTTCTACTTAAGCTTTCTTCTTCAACATGTTTGTCTAATATGTATTTTTTTTCATCTTCCATTTCAGTTCTGATTCAAATTCTTTCGAACCTTCGGCCATCTCTTTATCAACTCTAATTGACTTATTAAATCATATTCTTAGCCCAGTAGTGTTGAGAAATTTTCTATTTATTCTTTCTTCTTCGCCGAGCCTGCTTAATATATGTTTTTGGTTTCATATTCCATTTCAATTCTGATTGAAATTCTTTTAAATCTTCAACCACCTGTTTATCAACTCTAATGGGCTTATTAAATCAAATTCTTTGGCCAACAGTGCTTATAAATTTTGTATTTGAGCTTCCATTTTGGTAAACCTCTCTAATATGTGTTTTAAGTTTCATACTCAATTTCAATTCAGATTCAAATTCTTTTGATCATGCGACAATCTCTTTATCAACTCTGATGGGCTTATTAAATGTTATTCTTAGGCCTATAGTGTTTAGAAATTTTCTATTTGAGCTGTCTTCTTCACCAAGTTTGTCTAATATGAGGTTTTGGTTTCATATTTCATTTGAGTTCTGATTCAAATTCTTTTGAACCTTCAACCATCTTTTTATCTACTCTAGTGGGCTTACTAAATCATATTCTCAGGCCAATAGTGTTTAGAAATGTTCTATTTAGCTTTCTTCTACACCAAGTTTGTCTAATATATATTTTTGGTTTCATATTCCATTCCAGTTCTGGTTCAAATTAATTTGAACCTTCAACAATCTCTTTATTTACTCTAAAGGGCTTATTAAATCATATTCTTAGGCTAATAGTGTTTAGAAATTTTTATTTGACCTTACTTTTTCACCAAGTTTGTCTAATATGTGCTTTTGGTTTCATATTCCATTTCAATTCTGAGTCAAAGTATTTTGAACATGCAACCACCTCTTTATCAACTGTAATTGGCTTATTTAATCACATTCTTAGGCCAATGGTGTTTAGAAATTTTCTATTTGAGCTTTCTTCTTCGCCAAATTTTTCTGATATGCGTTTCAGGTTATATATTCCATTTCAGTTCTGATTCAAATTCTTGTAAACCTTCAACCATCTCTTTATCAACTCTAGTTGACTTGTTAAATCACATTCTTAGGCCAATAGTGTTTAGAAATTTTTTATTTTAGCTTTCTTCTTCATCAAGTTTGTTTAACATGTGTTTTTGGATTCATATTCCATTTCAATTCTGATTCAAATTCTTTTGAACCTTCAACCATCTCTTTATCAACTCTAATTGACTTACTAAATCACATTCTTAAGCCAAGAGTGTTTAGAAATTTTCTATTTGAGCTTTCATCTTCACCAAGTTTTTCTAATATTTGTTTTTAGTTTTATATTCCATTTCAATTTTGATTCGAATTAGTTTTGAACATGCAACCATCTCTTTATCCACTCTAATTGGCTTATTCAATCACATTCGTAGGCCAATTGTGTTTAGAAATTTTCTATTTGAGCTTTCTTCTTCACCAAGTTTGTCTAATATGTGATTTTGATTTCATATTCCATTTCAGTTCTGATTCAAAGTCTTTTGAACCTTCAACCATCTCTTTATCAAGTCAATTTGATTTATTAAATCATCTTTTTAGGCTAATAGTGCTTAGAAATTTTCTATTTGAGCTTTCTTCTTCACCAAGCTTTCCTAATATGTGTTTTTGGTTTCATATTCCATTTCATTTCTGATTGAAATTCTTTTAAATCTTCAACGAACTGTTTATCAACTCTAATGGGCTTATTAAATCATTTTCTTAGGCCAGTAGTGTTTATAAATTTTCTATTTGAGCTTTCTTTTTTGGTAAACCTCTGTATTTTGTGTTTTAAGTTTCATATTCAATTTCAATTCTAATTCAAATTCTGTTGAACATGCGACCATCTCTTTATCTACTCTAATGAGCTTATTAAATATTACTCTTAGGCCAATAGTGTTTAGAAATTTTCTTTTTGAGCTGTCTTCTTCACCAAGTTTATGTAATATGAGTTTTTGGATTCATATTCCATTTGAGTTCTGATTCATATTCTTTTGAACCTTCAACCATCTCTTTATGAACTCTAATGGCCTTATTAAATCATATTCTTCAGCCAATAGTGTTTAAAAATTTTTATTTGACCTTTCTTCTTCTCCAAGTTTTTCAAATATATGTTTCAGGTTACATATTCCATTTCAGTTTTGATTCAAATTCTTGTGAACCTTCAACCATCTATTTATCAACTCTAATTAACTTGTTAAATCACATTCTTAGGCCAATAGTGTTTAGAAATTTTCTATTTGAGCTTTCTTCTTCACCGAATTTATCTAATATGTGTTTCTGGATTCATATTCCATTTCAATTCTGATTCAAATTCTTTTGAACCTGCCACTATCTCGTTATCTACTCTAATTGACTTTTTGAATCACATTCTTAGGCCAATAGTGTTTAAAAATTTTCTATTTGAGCTTTCTTCTACACCAAGTTTGTCTAATATGAGTTTTTGGTTTCATATTCCATTTCAGTTTTGATTCAAATTCTTTTGAACTTCAACCGTCTCTTTATCTACTCTAATAGGCTTGTTAAATCATATCCTTAGGCTAATAGTGTTTAGAAATTTTCTATTTGAGCTTTCTTGTTCACCTAGTTTGTCTAATATGTGTTTTTGGTTTCATATTCCATTTCAGTTCCGATTCAAATTCTTTTGAATCTTCAAACATCTCTTTATCTACATTAATTAACTTATTAAATTACATTCTTAGGCCAATAGTGTTTAGAAATTTTCTATTTTAGCTTTCTTCTTCGCTAAACCTCTCTGATATGTGTTTTCTGTTTCATATTCCATTTCAATTCAGATTCAAATTCTTTTGAACAAGCAACCATCTCTTTATCAACTCTAACTGGCTTATTAAATCACATTCTTAGGCCAATGGTGATTAGAAATTTTCTATTTGAGTTTTCTTCTTCGCCAAGTTTGTCTAATATGTGTTTTTGGTTTCATATTCCATTTCAGTTTTGATTCAAATTCTTGTAAACCTTCAACCATCTCTTTATCAACTCTAATTGACTTACTAAATCACATTCTTAGGCCAATAGTGTTTAGAAATTTTTTACTTGAGATTTCTTCTTCGTTAAGCCTCTCTAATCTGTGTTTTCGATTTTGATATTCCATTTCAATTCTGATTGAATTTCTTTTGAATCTTCAACCATCTCTTTATCAACTCTAATTGACTTATTAAATCACATTCTTAGGCCAATAGTGTTTAGAAATTTTGTACTTGAGATTTCTTCTTCGCTATGCCTCTCTAATCTGTGTTTTCGGTTTTATATTCCATTTCAGTTCTGATTAATTTTTTTTGAGTCTTCAACCATCTCTTTATCTACTCTAATGGGCATATTAAATCATATTCTTAGGCCAATAGTGTTTAGAAATTTTCTATTTGAGCTTTCTTCTTCGCCAATTCTCTCCAATATGGTATTACGATTTCATATTCCATTTTTGTCCTAATTCAAATTCTTTTGAACATGCAACCATCTCTTTTTCAACTCTAATTGGCTTCTTAAATCACATTATTAGGCCAAGAGTGTTTAGAAATTTTATATTTCAGCTTTCTTCTTCACCAAGTTTGTCCAATATGTGTTTTTGGTTTCATATTCCATTTCATTTCTCTTTCAAATTCTTTTAAACCTTTAACCATCTCTTTATCTACTCTAATGGGCATATTAAATCATATTCTTAGGCCAATAGTGTTTAGAAATTTTCTATTTGAGCTTTCTTTTTCACCAAGCCACTCTGATATGTGTTTTCGATCTGATATCCCATTTGAGTTCTTATTCAAATTCTTTTGAACATCCAACCATCTGTTTACTAGCTCTAATTGGCTTAATAAATCGCATTAGTAGGCCAATAGTGTTTAGAAATTTCCTATTTGAGATTCGTCTTTCGCCAAGCCTCTCTAATAAATGGTTTTAGTATCATATTCAATTTAAATTCGGATTCAAATTCTTTTGAACATGCAACCCTCTCTTGATCAACTCTAGTCGGCTTGTTAAGTGATATTCTTAGGCCAATAGTGTTTAGAAATTTTCTAATGGAGCTTTATTCTTCACCAAGTTTGTCTAACATATGCTTTTGGTTTTATATTCCATTTCAGTTCTGATTCATATTCTTTTGAATCTTCAACCATCTCGTTATCAACACTAATTGACTTATTGAATCACATTCTTAGGCCAATACTTTTAGAAATTTTCTATTTGAACTTTCTTCTTCACCAAGTTTGTCTACTATGTGTTTTCAGTTGCATATTCCATTTCAATTCAAATTCAAATTCTTTTGAACATGCAACCATCTCTTTATCAACTCTAACTGGTTTACTAAATCACAATCTTAGGCCAATGGTGTTTAGAAATTTTCTATTTCAGCTTTCTTCTTCACCATGCATGTCTAATATGTGTTTTCGATTTCATATCCCATTTCGGTTCTGAATCAAACTCTTTCGAAGATCCAACCATCGCTAATTGGCTTAATAAATCACATTCTTAGGCCAATCGTGTATAAAAATTTTCTAATTGAGCTTCCTTATTAGGTAAGCCTCTCTAATATGTGTTTTCAATTTCATATTTCGTTTCTGTCCTAATTCAAATTCTTTTGAACATCCAACCATCTCTTTATGAACTCTAATTGGCTTATGAAATCTCATTCTTAGGCCAATAGTGTTTAAAAATTTTCTATTTGAGCTTTCTTCTACACCAAGTTTGTCTAATATGTGTTTTTGGTTTCATATTCCATTTCAGTTTTGATTCAAATTCTTTTGAATCTTCAACCATCTTTTTATCAACTCTAACTGGCTTATTAAATCACATTCTTAGGCCAATGGCGTTTAGAAATTTTCTATTTGAGCTTTCTTCTTCACCAAGCCTGTCTAATATGTGTTTTCGATTTGATATCCCATTTAATGTTCTGATTCAAATTCTTTCAAAGATGCAACCATCTCTTTGCCATCTCTAATTGGCCTAATAAATTACATTCTTAGGCCAATAGTGTTTAAAAATTTTCCATTTGAGCTTTCTTCTTCGTTAAGCCTCTCTAATATGTTTTTTCGATTTCATATTCAACTTTTGTCGTAATTCAAATTCTTTTGAACATCCAACCATGTCTTTATCAACTCTATTTGGCTTATGAGATCACATTCTTAGGCCAATATTGTTTAGAAATTTTCTATTTGAGCTTTCTTCTACACCAAGTCTATCTAATATGTGTTTTTGGTTTAATATTCCATTTTAGTTCTGATTCAAATTCTTTTGAACCTTCAACCATCTCTTTATCTACTCTAATGGGCATATTAAATCATATTCTTAGGCCAATAGTGTTTAGAAATTTTCTATTTGGGATTTCTTTTTAACCAAGCCACTCTGATATGTTTTTTTGATTTCATATCCCATTTCAGTTCCAATTCAAATTCTTTTGAACATCCAACCATCTCTTTACTAGATCTAATTAGCTTAATAAATCACATTCTTTGGCCAATAGTGTTTAGAAATGTTTTATTTGAGCTTTTATTTTCACCAAGCCACTCTGATATGTCTTTTGGTTTCGTATCCCATTTCTGTCCTAATTCAAATTCTTTTGAACATCCAACCATCCCTTTACCAGCACTAATTAGCTTAATAAATCACATTCTTAGGCCAATAATGTTTAGAAATGTTCTATTTGAGCTTTTATTTTCACCAAGCCACTTAGATATGTGTTTTCGAGTTCAGATCCCATTTGAGTTCTAAATCAAATTCTTTTGAGCCTGCAACCATCTCTTTACCAGCTTTAATTGGCATAATTAATCACATTCTTAGGCCAACAGTGTTTAGAAATTTTCTATTTGAGCTTTTTTTTTCGCTAAGCCTCTATAATATGTGTTTTCAGTTTCATATTCCATTTCAATTAGGATTCAAATTCTTTTGAACATGCAACCATCTCTTTATCAACTCTATCTGGCTTGTTAAATCACATTCTTAAGCCAATGCTGTTTAGAAATTTTTTATTTGAGCTTTCTACTTCACCAAGCCACTCTATTTTGTGTTTTCGATTTCATATCCCAATTCAGTTCTGATTCAAATTCTTTCGAAGATCCAACCATCTCTAATTGGTGTAATAAATCACATTCTCATGCGAACAGTGTTTAGAAGTTTTCTATTTGACCTTTATTCTTCGCTAAGCCTCTGTAATATGTGTTTTCGATTTCATATTCCATTTCTATCCTAATTAAAATTCTTTTGAACCTTCAACCATTTCTTTATCTACTCTATTAGGCTTATTAAATTATATTCTTAGCCCAATAGTGCTTAGAAATTTTCTATTTGAGCTTTCTTCTTCACCAAGTTTGTCTTATATGTGTTTTTGGTTTCATATTCCATTTCAGTTCTGATTCAATTTCTTTTGAATCTTCAACCATCTCTTTACCAACACTAATTGACTTATTAAATCACATTCTTAGGCCAATAGTGTTTAGAAATTTTCTATATGAGCTTCCTTCTTTGCTAAGCCTCTATGATATTTGTTTTTGATTTCACATCCCATTTCAGTTCTGATTCAAATTCTTTTAAACATCCAACCATCTCTTTACTACCTCTAATTAGCATAATAAATCACATTCTGGGGCTAAAAGTGTTTAGAAATATTCTACTTCAGCTTTCTTCTTCGCTAAGCCTCTCTAATAAGTGTTTTCAGTTTCATATTCAATTTTAATTCGGATTCAAATTCTTTTGAACAAGCAACCATCTTTTTATCAACTTTAATGGGCTTATTAAGTGATATTCTTAGTCCAATAGTGTTTAGAAATTTTCTATTTGAGCTTTCTTCTTCACCAAGTTTGTCTTATATGTGTCTTTGGTTTCATATACCATTTGATTTCTGATTCAAATTCTTTTGAACATGCAACCATCTCTTTATATACTCTAATAGGCTTACTAAACCATATTCTTAGGCTAATAGTGTTTAGAAATTTTCTGTTTGAGCTTATTTTTTCACCAAGCCACTCAGATATGTGTTTTCAACTTCTTATCCCATTTGAGTTCTGACTCAAATTCTTTTTAACATCTAACCATCTCTTTACCAGCTCTAATTGGCATAATTAATCTCTTTCTTAGGCCAATAGTGTTTAGAAATTTTCTATTTGAGCTTTCTTCTTCACCAAGTTTGTCTAATATGTGTTTTTAGTTTCTTCTTCGATTTTAGTTCTGATTCAAATTATTTTGAACCTTCAACCATCTCCTTATCAGCTCTAATTGACTTATTAAATCACATTCTTAGGCTAATAGTGTTTAGAAATTTTCTATTTGAGCTTTCTTCCTCACCAAGTTTGTCTAATATGTTTTTTTGGTTTCATATTTCATTTCATTTCTAATTCAAATTCTTTTGAACCTCCAACCATCTTTTTATCTACTCTATTGGGCATATTAAATCACATTCTTAGGCCAATAATATTTAGAAATTTTTTATTTGAGCTTTCTTTTTCACCAAGCCACTCTAATATGTGTTTTCGATTTCATATCCCATTTGAGTTCTGATTAAAATTCTTTTAAACATTCAACCATCTCTTTACCTGCTCTAATTGGCTGAATAAATCACATTCTTCGGCCAATAGTGTTTCGAAATTTTCTATTTTAGCTTTCTTCTTCACGAAGCCTCTCAAATAAGTGTTTTCAGTATCATATTCAATTTCAATTCGGATTCAAATTCTCTTGAACATGCAACCATGTGTTTATCAACTCTAATGGGCTTATTAAGTGATATTCTTAAGCTAATAGTGTTTAGAAATTTTCAATTTGAGCTTTGTTCTTCACCAAGTTTGTCTATTATGTGTTTTTGGTTTCATATTCCATTTCAGTTCTGATTCAAATTCTTTTGAACCTTCAACCATATCTTTATCTACTCTAATGGGCTTATTAAATCACAGTCTTAGGCCAACGATGTTTAGAAATTTTCTATTTGAGCTTTCTTCTTCACTATGTTTGTCTAATATGTGTTTTCGGTTTCATATTCCATTGCAATTCGGATTCCAATTCTTTTGAACATGCAACCATATCTTCATCAACTCTATCTGGTTTATTAAATCACATTCTTAGGCCAATGGTGTTTAGAAATTTTCTATTTGAGCTTTCTTCTTCGCCAAGCCACTCTAATATGTGTTTTCGATTTCATATCCCATTTCAATTCCAATTCAAATTCTTTCAAAGATCCAACCATCTCTAATTGGCTTAATAAATCACATTCTTTGGCCAATAGTATTTAGAAATTTTCTATTTGAGCTTTCTTCTTCGCTAAACCTCTCTAGTAAGTGTTTTCAGTATCATATTCAATTTCAATTCGGATTCAAATTTTCTTGAACGTGCAACCATGTCTTTATCAACTCTAATGGGCTTATTAAGTGATATTCTTAGGCCAATAGTGTTTAGAAATTTTCTATTTGAGCTTTCTTCTTCACCAAGTTTGTCTAATATGTGTTTTTCGTTTTATTTTCTATTTCAATTATGATTCAAATTCTTTTGAACCTTCAACCATCTCTTTATCTACTCTAATGGGCTTATTAAATCATATTCTTAGGGTAATAGTGTTTAGAAATTTTCTATTTTAGCATTCTTTTTCATCAAGCCACTCCAGTATGTGTTTACGATTTCATATCCCATTTCTGTTCTAATTCAAATTCTTTTGAACTTCTAACCATCTCTTTACCAACTCTATTTGGCTTAATAAATCACATTCTTAGGCCAATATTTTTTAAAAATTTTCTATTTAAGCTTTCTTCTTTGCTAAGCCTCTTTAATATGTGTTTTCAGTATTATATTCAATTTCAATTCGGATTCAAATTCTTTTGAACATGTAACCATCTCTTTATCCACTCTAATGAGCTTATTAGATCATATTCTTGGGCTAATAGTGTTTAGAAATTTTCTACGTGAGCTTTCTTCTTCACCAAGTTTGTCTAATATGAGTTTTTGGTTTCATATTCCATTTCAGTTCTGATTCACACTATCTCTTTATCTACTATAATGGGCTTATTAAATCATATTCTTAGGCTAATAGTGTTTAGAAATTTTCTATTTGAGCTTTCTTCTTCACTAAGTTTGTCTAATATGAGTTTTTGGTTTGATATTCCATTTCAGTTCTGATTCAAATTCTTTTAAACCTTCAACCATCTCTTTATCTACTCTAATAGGCTTATTAAACCATATTCCTAGGCCAATAGTGTTTAGAAATTTTCTATTTGAGCTTTCTTCTTCACCAAGTTTGTCTAATATATGTTTTTGGTTTGATATTCCATTTCAGTTCTGATTCAAATTCTTTTGAACCTTCAACCATTTCTTCTCCCTTTCAAAATGCTCTTCCCTATGTGAAGTTTGAATTCCCTCTCTCTTGCATATTTTCCTTTCGGGTAAGGTGATCCTACGCCTTCTCTTTTTTTGTGTTTAATCATCTTCATGTTACAGCCACAAGTGTACTCAAGTACACTTATTTTCCTTGCAGGCTTTGCTCATGCCAAGGAAAGGAGGAAGGGAAGTCACTTAATCTTCCTTCTCCATGCAAGTTGTACGGCTATGTGAAGGGCATTTAGTGCTATATCTTTCCTTCCTTCACCAGATGCATGTTTGTATTTAGTGGTCTCTCTCTTATCCATCTCTATTGCTTCATGGTTAAAAGGGATTCACATGTCCATGTAAGCTCACCACTCAGTAGCATCAAAAGGGTTCACATGAGCCACCATTTCATGTGATAGCCTCCTTCACGCAAGGCACATAGTTTGGCATTTTAATTCCCTTTAATTTTGATTAAATATTCAATTTCTCTTGCCTTCATTCCCTTAACTGAATGCGTATAGATGCATAATTTTTTTGTTCATTCAGTTGCATTAGAGATGACACAAGGGAAGTAAGCTGGCTCCACATGTTTCTTCCATTTTCTCACTTCCTTCAATGTGCATACATATATATATATTTTTTAAATGCTACATTTCTTCTTTTCCCAATTGCCTTTGTTGTGTAAATATCTGCATATATTTTATTCCGCTAACAATGCAAAGTGCTGCACTTTCCTTTTTCCTCATTTGTCGTATGCATGTATACATTTATTTATTTTTTCCACCAATTGCTTACTTAGCCAATTACCAAGCTCTTTCACCAAATGCACTTGTACTTACAAAATTTTTAATTTGGTTTTCCTCACTCCCTTTTTCCCTCGGCCATTCGGCTAACTAATTGAAAGGAAAGGAAATTAATTCAAGCACCTCAATTTTTATGCAATTTCATCCTTTCTAATATTTATTGTAAACATTACATCATACAAGTAATTTCATCCAATTAATTAAGAGAATGTTAATTTAGGCTAGTCAAGAAAATATAGGGTGTTACAGAACATCTATAATAGTAATTACCCAAATATGTTGAATTATCATGAAATACCCTAAAATAGGTATTTCTATCCATACTACTTACACCTCTAAGAGAATCTAGAACCTAGGCATCTGATACACACTAGCATTTAGAAAATAGTATCTATTGGGATGCAATGCATGATATATACAGTTATGCCATTATAGCATCATAACATGATAGGATGTGATAGAATGTACTTATGAATGCATGTATAGTTACAGTTCACCAAATGCCAAAAATACCAAATGTCATTTGATCACATATATTTGTCATGGTAACATAATCATAATCACAAATAAAACATGAGCAATGAAAATAATCATATCATAATGGCCAATGCCATATCATAATATGAGTCATCGAAACAGTCGCCTAACGAAAAACTCCACGTGCTCCTACAACACTCATGAATGAGTTTTGAGTTAAGTATCGTGTTCCTTGAGTAACTAGCAGTCTAAAGCCTACCTTGTATTATCTGGAGTGTCCCTCAGTGGATCCCAAGTACGCTATGGTCCTTGTCCTCTCTGATAGATCATCCCACACTCCCTTAATGGTCTTTGCCAACTCTAACAGATCATCCCTTGACCAGCAAGATCAATATCCCTTTGGATACTTCACTTCCTTTTTGTCTCATAAAGGAGCTGGTATAACTCACAAGATCATTGCCACCTTTGATAGATCACGTCTACTCTGCCCTTGGAGATTATGAGGCTATAGAATCACCATTCTCACTGATGGATCACATTCCCAGTATGCTATTCACAAGCATATATTCTAAGGTGAATTGACTCATGCTATGGTTATACTTAACTCTAAGTATGTGACTCCTTTTGTTGGCTATAGAAGAGTTCACTAACTTAGATTTCACAATCATCACAGTGTTTTCAAAATCATTTATGATTGATTGGATGTTTTACCATCCCAAAATATGGTTCAACTGTGGAATGCCCAACGACCGTCCCATGCTGATAGTTGGTCACTCAATCATGAGCCTACCTACCACTAATTTATACATTTAGATTACTCTTCTCTTTTCTCTTTTATGTTTTCCTCTCTTTCTTTTTAATCTCATGTTACATGTTACCCAAAAACTATAATTTTCTCGTGTAATGAAATTATTGTTGACTCTATTGAGCATAACCTTAAGAAAATAGAACTTAGACTCACAAACTTGTTCTAAACTTTTGAGGCTTTATTTTAAAGGATAGGTGGCTCTTTCAAAACACTTTCTTAATGAAAAATAATACTTTTCCACCTACTAGTCGACTTACACTGTAACATCCACTTCTTCTATTTATGAGAGATGTTTGCTAGTTATTAAATAAGTAAATTGCTTGTGTATGTTTCGTTAGAGTGAGGGACTAAATTGAAAAGAAAAGAGCAGGGACTTGAATAAAAAGGAAAAGGTTTAGTTAGGGAAGTTAGGTAGGCTTTCAATATTCTAGGGGTAGCAAAACGTAATTTTAGTCAAAGAGAAGTTACTACAGCTAACAGATTTTTAAAATTTCTCACCAAGGTTTTAAGGGTAAAATGGTAATTCTCTATATGGCCAAAGAAGTTGCTAATTAAGGCTAGGTGATCAAAAATTGACCCTGACATTGGATAAGGATTGTAATTTCTCCAACCACTTATATCACCTATAAATTGATGTAAATATCAGAACTCTCACCATATCCATCCTAAACTTAAACTTTGTGGAGAGTGAAAGACGTTCTAGAGAGTGTAACACCCCATATTCTCTTAATTAGTCAAAATTAACGTTTCCTCAATTAAGTGGATGAATTTTCTTGTGTGATTTAATATTTAGACTAAATATTCTAAAAGATAACACTTTCCTTGAGGTACTTACATAAAAGTTTAGGTGCTTGATTTGATTTTTCTTCTCCTTCATTTAACTAGCCGAATAGGCATCCCATTAAGTAGATTAAATTATGTAAACCAATGGCAATAATAGAGAGAGCGACGTGTGATGTTAGTTTCTTCTTTCCATCCCTAGCGTTGCTTTCAATGTGACCAAGAAGGGAAGTTAAGGTACTTGAATTATGCCTTTCTCTTTCTTATTTTACTAACTGAATAGCTACATGAGAGGCTGATTTAAAAATATATAAATATGCATAGCAAGGAAAATTGGGAAAGGAAGGAAGAGTGTAGCATTTAAATATGTATGCATATATGGAAGTAGAAACCATGAAAGAGTGAAAAGATGAAGGGAAGATGTAAATCCCCAATCCTACTTTTTCTTTTATTGGATTTAAATAATATAAAAAATATACTATAAGATTGGTGAATTACTACTTCCTTTACCTGAGTCAATTTTTAATTATTTATCAAGTGAAATAATGAGTATTATTAGTTTGGGCTACTACACTCAGGATCTCACACGTTACACAGCGAAAAATACATTAAATTAATTGACATAAACATACATACATATATACATTCACATTCATTTACAGCATATACATATTATTCAGTAGACATATATCTATGGATATGTGAAGTGTTAGCTAGGGTAAGGAGACAACAAGCCTATTACTCATAGGCTTTTAACAAAAGTATCTAGTGGATTCCTAGCTCACATATCCTAATACATATATGCCCCTATCCTATACATCAAAACTATTATCTTGATCCTTTTACCAAAATATCCTAAGGATTCAGGGTATCAGGCATACCAAACAAAAATTCTACTCTAATACTTCAGGGTGGGGGAATGACTACCCATACATATATGATCCATAGTTCCTTAATAACAGGGAAATACCCCAAGAAGGGTATTTTAACCAACTCCATCTCTATCTCAAGAAGTATCTGGTATCTAGATATCTGATACAAACTAACATTTTTATAAGAATAAATCCTAGTAGCATTAATAACCAATTTTCAAAATAGCTAGTTTGTACCACCGTAAACTCATAAAAAAATTCTACATTCCTTTTCATAAAAACAATACATCTATTGTGTTATCTTTTATAACATTTCATTTAACATTCATATTTGTATGCATAAGCTCAACACATAATATAGATCTCACAAATTCATCAAAACACATTAGTAACATAACATCATTTATATAACTTTCATTATAAAATAAAGAGCAATAAGGAATTAAGAGCACTTCTTGTTGGCCTCTATTAATCATCATCATAATCATCATTATATAATTAGATAATAAGAGAAATCTGGAAGGGCAACATGTGCACCACTCCATACTTTCGAATCTGTATTTTGGCAACTATACCTGGAAGTCCTCCACTACATATCATATTTGTGTACATTCTGGAGCGTCCTCTAGTGGATCCAAGTACAATAGAGTCCCCACCTTTGGGTTCCACACATTGAGTACATACTGGGGTCTACAAAACACTATTCATAAACATATATATATGGGTGAATCGATCATACTATAGTTTTGTAAACTCTAAGTATGTGACTTTTCATTCATATTGGCCATTAAGTCACTAACTTACAATTTACCACTATTACGATAATCGTAGAATGTCCAATCACCGTCCCATACTAGCAATCAGTCATTTAGATATGAACCTATTAAGAATACAATTTTCATTTCTCTTATGCATTCTTACTCTTTCCTTTTAACTTTCATCACTTTCATGCTCTTTCTCATTTACATTCACAGTATATGTTACCTTGCTTATAATTTAAGTTTAATCTCTAGTTTGGATTTAGTTTTTGGGCTAGATATCATTCAAATATGTCATTAAGTTCATCTTTTCGTAACAAAAGGTGGCAATCGACTGGTACCATGCTATAAGTTGACTGGTTGCATTCTATCCAAACCTTCCAAATTCTAAATAGAAAGCTATCAGTCGACTCCTAGGTGTCTGGCAGTTGGCTATAAACTTACTGTAGGACCTGACAGTCGACTACTGGGTCAGAGCAGTCAGCTGCTCTATTCTTTGGCATTTTTGAAAAGATAAAGAACACAGCAGTCGACTTCTAGGTGCCCGGAAGTCGATTGCTAGCATTCTGTATACGTTTCTAAGCATCTCAAGAGCACGATAGTTGACTACTACACCATGGCAATCAGCTTCTGTGTCTTGCTCTGTTTTATAAATTGCCATTGACCCAAATTTTCAATCCAAAAACTTGTTTTTAAATCCATTTTAAAATTGATGAACTCAAGATAAACTCCTCAGCAACATTTAACACAAGAAAATAGCCCAAAACATCATATAATCTTGTCCAAATCTGAGATTAAAACTCATTTTCGTTCAAACTAAAAAACCCATTTTTTAGAAGTAATTTTAAGCATGCACAAGTATTTTCAATCGGTTAAAATTACCCAATAGTAATTAAAAACAATAAGAATGTAGTTTTTAATCCCTTTTTCTTTCAAAAAAGTTTAATTTTGCAAATTTCAGTAGTATAAATAGTAAACTCCGAAATAAAGGTATTGGGTTATTATGCTACCTTTTTACTAATTTCTAATCGGTATTTGATGATTAGGAAGTGTTCTAGAGTGATTTCCTAGCTCCTGGAATGCTTGAATCTAAGTAATAGTGTTGTTTGCTCACAATTCCTTCTCTTTCTCTCTCTAGCTCGTTCAGACTCTCCCTCTAAAATTTCAAAGTTCAAGATGCGATTGAAGGGTTTTGAGGGATCCACCTATTTATAGGTGATCCGACCCTTTGCCATTCTACTCCTAATTCCTGGCCATTTAGCCTAAAATGATAATTCTCCAATTATATGTTAAATTACCATTTTTTCCTTATCTCACTGGCTAGAAGTTTTTACAATTCTGTTGCTACAGTAAATCTTTTGGCTAAAATTATGGCCTATTGCCCTAAATTTTCAAAAATTCTCACATCCATCCTCAATTCATCTTTTTCCTTTCAATATGGTCCCTCTTCTTTATCTTTGCCTAAAGCTCTCATTTTAATGCATCTATATGTAATCTAACATAAAATAAATGCAACATACACAAGTAATTAACTACAATTAACAAACATCTCTCAAAATTTAGGAGCGGATGTTATAGAAGACGGGTAACATTAGCTTTCCTTCTTTCTTCCCTTTTTGTTTTTATTCTATAGTCACCCAAAAGAGTTAGTAAGGTGCCAGAACAATTCTCTCCTTCCCTTGCCACAACGAATGGGATTTGTCCAATCAATAAACAAAAGAAAAGTAATATACATGTATATGTGAGTACGTGAAGCAAAAGTGTAAGATTTAATTCCAGTAATCTACCTATAAGTGTGTGTACGGTGAGACAAGAGTGCAGCCTTACTTGAACTGAGAAAGGAAAGAGGAAATGTAGCATTTAAATAGATATACATATGCCCATTGAATGAGGTGGAAAAATGGGAGAGAGAGGGAAGAAACGTGTGAAGCTAGTTTTCCTTTTTACTTCCCTTGACTTTTTCTTCAAGGTAACCAAGTAATCATGAGATAGGTGGAGTAAATTATATGTATATGCAGTAAGTTAGGGAGGAGAGTGCAGAATTTATTTAAAACAAAATATGCAAGTGTGGGTACAGTGAAACAAGAGTGCAGAATTGTGTGAAGAAACACATACCTAGGTGGGTATATGACAAGGACAATTGGGAATAGAGTAGTACAGTTGGTGGGGGAGATGGAAGAGAGAAGGAGGAAACGTGTGACACAAGTTTTCTTCTCTTCTCTTATGTTATCTTCAATGTGCACGAGAATGGAGACCAACATATTCCTTGCATGAACAGTGTGCTTGGGTGAGGAGGTTGCATGAATTCCTTTCCTTCCTTCCCTTTTGGCACCATTGAGTGATGGGTTACATGGGAGATAAATTGTAATCCTCGTCATACACCTTGTGTAAGGAAGGAGATTATGCAACTTTCCTTTCCTCCCTTCCTTGGCATGACCAAGTAGAAATACAAAGAGGGTAAGCTATGTGATTTGCACTTAAAAGTACACTAGCACCCATGATTAAGTAGGAGAAAGAAGGCAAGAAGGTAGCATTCCCTTTAGCTGACTCAACAAGATACAAGTGAGAGGGGGGAATTAAGGGTGATACGGCCTTAACACTTGGAAAGATAAGTGAGGGATGGAAGTGAAAAGGGAAGAAAATACACTCACTCACAGCAATTGCATCCAAGAAAAAAGGGGATTATCTTGGCAAGGAAAAAGAAAAGCTCTTGTAAGAATAAGAAGGAGAAAGGGAAATTCAAGGGGAAGCTAAGATAATCCACTTTAGTTTAGCCTTGAGGTAGGTAATCAATTCTTTAATTTTGTTCCATAGTTTTGTACATAGTGACCATGTTTTCCAAGCTTTCATGGAACATGATCTTCCTCTCTACATTCTTGATAGAATGAATGTCATGTTGGCTAAGCTTGTATGATGAATTAGTATGTTGGTTGATGTGCTAAAATGGATATTGTTGTTTATCGAAGCATTATGGTTGTAAGAAAATTTTAGCATGCATGATAGAAAATTCTCACATAAGATAGTGTTGAAATTTTGTATTTTTGCATGACTAGTATGAGTTTTAAGTTAGAGACATCAAAATAAAGGTTTCTAGCTAGAATTATAGTTAACTAAAGTAGAACTAATTATTTCATTTTTTGCACATAATAAAGCCCACATTATTATTAAAATGTGCGAATTTAAATCGGTTTGTAACCTTAAAAATGTAGTGTGTAGCATGAACCCATGAAGTCAGGGGAAATAAATGATTAATGGCAATGGCTATGTAACCCTCCAATCCTACAGTTCCTTTTTAAGTGATTTACATAATATAAACAATATATTATAAGATTGGTGAATTACTACTTCCTTTACCCGATTTAATTTTTAATTATTTATCAAGCAAAATAATGATTATTATTAGTCTAGGATACTACTCTCAGGATCTTACACGTTATGCAGCAAAAAACACATTAAATTAATTAACATAAACATAAATATATATATACATTCACATTCATTTATAGTATATACATATCATTTAGTAGACATATATCTATGGATATATAAGAGCGTTATCTAGGGTAAGGAGACAACAAGCCTGTCACTCATACCCATTTAACAAAAATAGCTAGTGGATTCCTAGCTCACATATCCTAATACATATATTCCCTTATCCTATACATCAAAACTATTCTCTTGATCCTTTTACCAAAATATCACCAGGATTTAGGGTATAAGGCATACCAAAAACTTTCTACTCTAATACTTCATAAATCAGGGTGGGAGAAGAACTTCCCATGCATATATAATCCATAGTTCCTTAATAAAAGGGAAATACCCTAAGAAGGGTATTTCAACCAACTCCATCTCTATCTTAAACAGGATCTGGTATCTAGGCATCTGATACAAATCAGTATTTTTATGAGAATAAATCTCAGTAGCATTAATAACCAGTTTTCAGAACAACTAGTTTGTACCACCATAAACTCATACGAAAATTCTATATTCTTTTTCATAAAAAAATACATCTATTGGGTTATCCTATATAACATTTGATTTAACATTCATACTTGCATGCATAGGCTCAGCTAATAGCATATATCTCATAAATTCATCGAAACATATTGGTATCATAACATCATTCATATGACTTTTATTATAAAATAAAGAGCAATAAGGAAATAAGAGCATTTCTCTTTGGCCTCTGCCAATCATCATCATATCATTGCATAATAAGAGAAATCTGGAGGGGCAACATGTGCACCACTCCATATTTTCGCATATGTACTGTGGCAACTCTGTATGGCAGTCCTCGATTGCATATCACATTTGTGTACATTCTGGAGCGTCCTATAGTGGATCCAAGTACAATAAGGTCCGCACCTCTGGGTTCCACAATTAATTACATACTAGGGTCCTCAAAATGCTATTTATAAACATATATATATTGGTGAATTGGTGCATACTATAGTTCTGTAAATTCTAAGTATGTGACTTTTCATTTACATTGGCCATTAAGTCACTAACTTATAATTCAAAACTATCATAATAATCGTAGAATGTCCAATCATCGTCCCATACCAACGATCAATCATTCAAATATGAATATATCTAACACAAATACATATATTAAGAATACAATTTTCATTTCTCTTATGCATTCTTGCTCTTTCCTTTTTAACTTTCATCACTTTTATGCTCCTTCTCATTTACATTCAAAATATATGTTACCATGCTTATCAATTGAGTTTAATCTCTAGTTTAGATTATGTTTTTGGGCTAGATATCATTCAAATATGTCAGTAAGTTCATCTTTTCATCACAAAAGGTGGCATTTGACTGGTACCACGCTATAAGTCAACTGATTGCATTATGTACAAATCTTCAAAATTCCAAACAGAGAGATATCAGTCGACTACTAGGTACTTGGCAGTCAGCTGCTAGCTTATTGTGGGGCCCAACAGTCGATGTTAGGTCGGGGCAGTCGGTTGCTCTGTTCTTGGGTGTTTTTGGAAATTGAAAGAACACAATAGTCTAATTCTAGGTGCCCGACAGTTGACTGCTAGCATTCTGTATACGTTTCTGGGCACATTAAGAGCACGACAGTCGACTATTGCACCATGGCATTCGACTGCTATGTCTTGCTCTATTTTATGAATTGCTGTTGACCCAAAATTTCAATCTAAAAACTTGTTTCTAAACCTATTTTGAAATTGATGAACTTAAGATAAACTTCTTAGCAACATTTAAAAAAAGAAATCAGCCTAAAACACTATATAATCTTGTCCAAATATGAGATTAAAACTCATTTTTGTTTAAGCTGAAAACCCATTTTTTAGAAAAAATTTTTAGCATGCATAAGTATTTTCAATTCATTAAAAATACCCAATAGTGATTAAAAATAATAAGAATGTAGTTTTAAATCCCTTTTTCTTTCAAACAAGTTCAATTTTGCAATTTTCAGTAGTATAAATAGTAAACTCTGAAATAAAGGGATTGGGTTATTATGCTACCTTAATCCGTGTTTAACTGATGTTTAGATGTTCGTTAATGTTTTAAATGCCTTCCTAATCACTTTTCTAACTTCAAATCTTGCTAGCATTGAAATTCACTTCCTTTCTCCTTCAGCTTCTCTCTCTACTCGGCCACCTCTCTCTAGAAATGAGAGCTTGAGCTGTGGAATGAAGGAATCTAACTCCTGTCCCTATTTATATAACAATCAAACACTTACATTGATTCACAATTTTTGATCATTTGGCCTCAAATTGGTAAATTTCAAACTATATGGAAAATTCCCATTTTATCCCTAGCTCACTGGTAGAAGAATTACAAAATTTTGTTAGCTACAGTAATTATTTTGGCTAAAATTGTGATTATCATCCCTAAATTTTTCTACTTTTTAGTTTAGTCCTTTTCTTCATTCTAGTTAATTTTCTTACTCATTTCTAGTCCAATTCTTGCACTTATGAAACTATATGCAAGCTACATAACATAAATGCAACATACATAGCAATTAACTAGAATTAACAAACATCTTTCAAAATTTAGGAGTGGATGTTACAGGCTACACCAATTAAATGTGGAAGAAAGTATCCTAGAATTTCATGCATGATCTCATTAAGTGTAAAGTATAGAAAGGTGGGGAGAATTTGACAATTTGGCATGAAAAACCTTAAGGATTATTAACTTATCCTTACGGCCAAAGACAATCCCCCATTTTAGTGCTAGTAGCTAAATTCATATGAAAATGATAATGACTTATAATAGGTCTTATAATGGCTAAAGTCAAGGGAAAATGAGAAAGTTAGAGTTAAAGGAAGGGTGATTGCAATTTATCCCAATGTATGCCATTCATGTTCTTATGTTGAAAAATTAAGAGATTATGAATGGCTAATTTTAGACCACATCCCAATAGTCAATTGCAACATAATTAATTTATCAAGGTGGCCAAGTGTCCATAAAGTGCCTAATTGTGCGCAATTAATTTATCAAGGTGGCCAAGTGTCCACAAAGTGTCCAAGTGTGCACAATTAATTTATCAAGGTGGCCAAGTATCCACATAATGCCCAAGTGTGCACAATTAATTTATCAAGGTGGCCAAGTGTCCACATAGTGCCCAAGTGTGCACAATTAATTTACAAAGGTGGCCAAGTGTCCACAAATTGAGATAAGGTAAGTTTTAAGAATGAAATGCATAAATGATTATTTTCTATTCTACTTTTAACATGTGTCCCATGAAAAATGTTTTACTTAAAAGAGAATATCTACTTTTATCATATTAACATTTCCAATAGTCATGCAATGCTTGCCAATTTGTATTTATGAAAAAGACTATGTTTTCAAATACCGATAATGTAGATGGAAATGCTTTGGTGCTTGCACCTTGGTACATATTAGTAGATTTTAAAAATGATGAATTGTTAAGCTAATGGGAAACTTGTTTTCTCACTTATATGCTAATATGTATCAGATTCGGACACTTAGCAATGTCAAGGCAGATAGGAGTCCCTGTACAGAGAGTATTTTTGTAGTCCTTTGTTTTAGATTCCTAATTCTATGTATTGTTCTAGATTAGAGTTAGGACCATTATTTTTTGTTGTAGATAGTATAGGAAAGGGGGCAATTACTGGTGAAAGGATATGTGAAGGACCGATTCATCCCTATTATTTTAAAGGGAGTTTGAGTCACAGGCTTGTTGTCTCCTGACTCCCTATAGACGGGTACTTCGTATATCCTGGTACATGTTTACAAAGGATGTAATAGACATTTATTAGACTGTTATTGTATGTAATATGAAAGTTTTATATTCCTATATGATGTATGATATTTTATTTTTGTTGTGTGTATGAGATTTAATCTGAGCAAAAGAACCTGAACCTAATCCATAATAATAATACTTAATGGTATAATGCTCAAACATCGCAAATGAATAATTAAGGTTAAGAGTAATGTATCAAACTTATCTGTTTACTTTGAAGGAGCAGTAATACTATATAAAGGCGTTACATAGAGAGAAAGAGGTTATAGAGAGAGAAAGGGAGAGAATTTGAATGAGGAGTTTAATGTCAATTTCAATGTAAGGTGAAGTGAGAAAATGCACCAAAAGACCCCCAAATAAGCATCTACACACGTTACATCAACAACAAGGTAGCAAACAATCTAATTTTCTCTATTTTGAAAAATATTCTTCACTTGGTTGAAAATTCTGATTTTGATACTTTTGAGTTGAGAGAGGGATTTAAACATACATCTTTGTGCTTTTAATATCTATTAGGTGCTTTATGCTGATTAGATGTACTTAGAATTGCTTGTTTCTGATTTTGTAAAATGGGTTACCCTATTCACCATGGTTGATTTGAGTTTGAATCCATTGTAATGGATATTTTGAGCATATATGTGAGTTTTTATGAAGAATAAATGATAATTGAGTATTAGAAACTAATCTTATGCTTTTCTAAACTTGAAAAGAGGTAAACACTGGATTTTACAACATTTCATGGCAATAAAACTGAAATAACCGCATTTTCTTGAGTTTAAATAAGTTTTAAATTTATGAATTTAGCAATTCTCTGACTGAAGATTTGAGTAAAGTTGCCCTAGGAATTTCAAAAATAAGGAAAGGGACTAAATTGAAAGAAAAAGTTAGGGACTAAAGTGAAGGAAATAAAGGTTTCATAAAATGATGAAATATAATCATTATGCCTTCAATATATCTCACGCATTTATGATATGTCATTATAATGTTGGGAAAATATCTGAAAGCATAATATTATGCCAGTAAAAAATTTGGAAGTCATCATGACCATAGAAAAATATCCAGGGGCAAAACGGACAAATTTTACCTAGGGATAAAAGGGTAATTTCATCCAAGGGTAAAATAGTAATTTTACCATAAGGGTAAAATTAATATTTTACTTAAGAAATGATGATAAATTCCCTTAAGAATAATCCCCCAAATTTTTAAAATTGTTGGAAGCCAATAAAGGGGTAAAATATCCATTTTGACTAAAAGGGAAAAATGGTAATTTTACACCTTAGGGATAAAATTGTCATTTTATCATAAAAATATTTATGGAATTTATATTATGGTAATTTTCAAAATTATGAAGCAAAAATGAAGAGAAAATGATGAAAATTTGGAGAATAAAGTAAGGATTTTTATTAAAGGGCAAAATGGTCTTTTAGCCTATTATTTAAAAACCATCCATCCTTCTTCTTCTCCAAAATAGCTGTACAACGTGAGAACCAGGGGAAGAAGAAAATATAGCACTAAGAAGGAAGAAGGAAGGGAAGAACGTGAAAGAGGGAAGGAAACTCCAAAGTAAAATCATTTCTATTGACAATTCAAGGTAGTTTTACATCCTCCCATCATTTATTTCTTGATTCATGGAAGTTTTCAGGCTTTTTGGTGTCTCCCATGGTTGCCATGAATAGTTCCATATCTCTCTCTATATTCATTAAATGCAAAATTTTCTAATAGGATTTGTCTAAAATGATGAATTGATTCATATGTTTGTGTTAGTTGGAAGCTTCAAGGTGTTTATGAAAATTTTTCAATTTTAACTCCATTTTCATAAATTATTCCCCTAGTTTGAATGATGAATATATATTGCTTGGATGAACATGATTTTGTTAGATAAATGGTTTTTCATGACTCATTTATGATGAAAATGGGATAAATGGAAAGATTTGTTGAAAACTATAAGAATTTCCATTTTCTTCCCCCTTGGCCGTGATATGTGTGTTTGTGGAAGGAAGGAATTTTGCTAAAATTTTTCCTAGTTTTTCATGATAATGTCTTGGTGAAAGGGGAAGAAAGGAAGGAGAATTGATTTTGGGATGAAAGCATATAGTTTCCCTTCCTCCTCCACTTGACCGAAAGCATGGTCGCAAATTGGAAAATAAATTTGGTTGATTTTGTTCAGGTATTCTAAAGGCCTTTTGGCCACAAGTAAGGGAATAAGGAGAATTGTTGTTTGTTTAAAATTATCCCATTCTCTTCATGATGGTGTTCTTAGCCCAAACATGGAGGCACTTTTGTGAAAATTGTGTATCAATATATATACTATGGTTTTGGTCAAGACATGGGAAAAATAATATATATATATAATGGATTAATGGCTTAATGGCTTAATTAACATGTAAATCCTCAAAATCATGAATTCCTAGCATTTGTGAATTATGGTAAGAATGGGGAAAGTTTTTTTACATGCCTATAGGTATTTTGTGGAAAAAGAATTGATTTTTAGGTATGTACAAATAGATTGAAAATGGAATAAAATAATGAGATAAAAAGAAAGTTTTTAATGTTCACCTTAGAACCCTTAAAATAAGATGAAATATAACATGGAAAATTGTATGGAAATGAAAGGGGATAGTATGTAATTCTAATAGAAAATGGCAAGAGAGGAAATTGGAAAATTTAAAGCAAGAAATTATAATTTTTCCTTGATTTCTCTTCTTAGCCAAGAATAATACCCCCATTTCTATGCAATTTAATCATGGAGATGATACAAGGTTCATAAATTGTGAAAATTTAGTATCATGGTAAATTAAATAAAAGAGAGAGAAACATAGATACAGAAAGGAAAACATAACAAGAAAGGAAAACATAGAATTGTAAGAAAGAAAACTTAGAGGAAGTATTTGTGATATATATTCTAGGATAGATAAGCTTGTGACCGAGTGACCAATTGTTAGTATGGAATGGTCGTTAGGTATTCTATGGTTGTGTCATAAGTATGGATGGTCAAACATCCACTCAGAATAAAAATTTTAAAAAACACCATGATGGTTGCAAATTTTAAGTTAGTGTAGCCTAGATGACCAATAAGAAGGAGACATTTACTTAGAATTTAGCATAATCATGGGTACAAGCTAAGTCATCCTAGATTATATATAGGAGATAGTGTACTAGGAATAAGATTCACTAGTAAAGGGTGGTGATTCCATAGCAGTATGATCCTTTAGAGGAAATGATCTGCGTAGTTAGCAGTGATCCCGTGAGTTAAATTTTTCTAAAATAATTAAGTAGTCCTTTATGGGGTAGAAAGGGAAGAAAACTCTCGTTGTATATGGGATGATCTGCGGTAAGGGCAATGACCACACAGTACTCGGATCCATTGTGGGATGCCTTAGATAGTACCAGTGACAGAATTGTCACCAGAGAATAAAATTATCTCATTCATGTATGTAGTGGTACATGGAGTAGTTCACTAGGTGACTTTCCCGATACTCTTAAGTCTTTCTTTCTCAAAGATTTGGCTTTTAGCCATAGATTATTTATAGTTTTCCTTATGACTGATATCTGTTTTCCTATGAATGATGAATCGTTTCCCTATATTTATTGATATTTAGAAATTGTTTCTTGTGATCAAGATATTGGTAAATTGTATAAGGTGAATGGTTAGAATTTTCATAATACACTGTCACATTATATATTCATATATGTATGCCATTCATTTTAAAGAAAATTATTTATTTAATCCTATAGAATAGGAAAGGAAATTTTAATAAAGAATGTAAAACTATCTTCTGTATCAGTACTGTGGTATATGTCAGATTAATTTAAAAAGATAAAGTTGTAAAGCTATTGAGAAATTATTTCTCACATTTGTATCTGACATGTATCAGATGTCAGGGTTTATGGTGTGGCTCGAAATTGAGATGGCATACTTAGATATTCCCTTTTAGGTTCTTTTATAAGGATATAAGCTATATATTTAGTAATCATTAAGAAACTTCCTCCTTAGTAGAGGGATGTGAACAAAAGCTATTTGGATGTATATAAGAAATGAGCATATATGTAGAGATATGTAAAAGATATCGACTAGAAGGAAACTTTGTTAAAGGGTTTGAGTGGTAGGTTTGTTGCCTCCTTACCCTAGTAATAGCAGAAGCATGCATATCCTGAAATATATGTATTACATGACGTTGTATTTATTGTAAATATGTAGCAAATGCAAATATATGCAAATTTTATTTGGTACATTGTAACTAAATTTGATTATTTAGTTTTGTCGTTGTGTATTGTATGAATGTAATACTGAGTAAATAATCCCAGACCTAATTCAATTAATAAATGGATAAATTTGGAAAAAGAAAAATTTTTACTCAAAAATAAATAAGGACTAAGAAGGATTAACATGTTAACCTTATAGATAAAAAGAATTATTAACAATAATTATTTTCAATAAAGGCTATAAGGTTAAGGTATTACCAAAATCAAAGCTCAAGATCCTACAAGTCAACTTCCATGTTCTTCAACCTAGAATTTCCTAGAAAATGTAAGTGGCATCCAATTGCAAGATCCTGGCAGCTAACTCTTGAGCCTTCAGCAACTAACTCTTAGCTTAACAGTTAACTACCATGTAGCTGCAAGTCGATTGGTAGATCTCTGTTAGCCAATAGTCAATTGCTACTGCTCTGGCAATCGACTTTTAGCATCCTATTTGTGGTTTTCAAGATTTTATTTCTATAAGTCGACTACTATGAGGTGTAAGTCAATTGGTAGGTAGAAAAATATGGTTTTTCATAAAGAAATTATTTTGAAAGAGTTAGCTCATCTTTGAAATAAAACCCCCAATAGTCTAGAAGAAGTCATAGAGTCTAAGTTTCTATTTTCTTGAATGTATGCTCAATAGAGTCAACAATAGTGTCATCACATAAGTAAAGTATAATTTTTTCTTTGGGTAACATGTAACATGAGATCAAAAAGAAAGAGAGAGGAAAACGTAAAATAGAAAAGAGAAGAGTATTCCAAGTGTATGTATAAGTGGTAGATAGACTTATGATTGGGTGACTAACTATCGATATGGGTATTCGTTAGCTATTCCATGGTTGAACCATAAATTTAGGATAGTAAAACATCCACTCAATCATAAATGATTTTGAAAACACTGTAATGTAATATTTGCTCTTCAAATTTGTAAGAGATGTGTGTTAGTTATTGAATAAATTAATTTCTTGTGTTTGTTGCATTAGATTGCATGTAGTTGCATTAAGAAGAAGGACTAAATTGAAAAGAAAAGAGTGGGGGAACCAAATGAAAAGAAAAGGTTTAGTGGAGGAAGTTATGTAAGCTTTCTATATTCAAGGGTGGCCTCCCGTAATTTTTGCCAAAAGATTTACAGTAGCAACCAGAATTTCAAATTTGCTCGCCAATGGTTCAGGGGCAAAATGGTAATTTAGCATGTGACCAGGGAAATTATCATTTTAAATTGAATGATCAAGAATTATAATCAGAATTGGCGATTCCTAGACCGCCTATAAATAGAGCCAAGTCCCAAAAGCTTCATTTCCCACCTTGCATTTTCAAATTTAGAGAGAGAAAGTGAAGGAGAAGAGATCAAATCTCCACTTTCAATAAGAATTGATTCCATAAAGGCATCTAACACAACAATCAGTTCACCAGCAAGGAAATAAAGTAGCAAAACAACATATTCCCTCTAATTTTGAATTTACTATTCATCTTCTGAAAAATAACATTTTGATGTTAATGAATGAAAAAGAGGGATTAAAACTACATTCTTAATGTTTATGATTGCTATTGGGTATTTTAAATTGTATGAATATACTTATGCATACTAAAATCAGATTATACGAAATGAGTTTTTCCTATTGAATGAGAATAGGGGTTAATCCAAGATTTGAGTGAGATTAAATGGTAGTTTAGGCTTTTTTATGTGGCAAATGATGCTAATATGTAGGTATTGAGTTGTTAATCATCAAAAAGGGTTTACAAACTAGTTCTTAGGCAAAAATTTAGGTCAACTATAAGTTTTAAAAATAGAATATAACATAGAAATCGACTTATAACCCCTATCAGTTGACTGTCATGTTCTTCAATTGCCCAAAAATACATCTAGGGTGAAAGTCGACTTCCGTGCTTATATTTTTTAGAAATTGCCAAAAATGTAGCAGTCGATTGTCAGGCTGGTAGCATTCGACTGGTAGCCCTCAGGTTTAAAAAATGGGCAAGACAGAGAGAGCTAGAAGTCGACTACCAAGAGGGTGAAAGTTGACTTGCAAGCCTCTATTTTGGAAAAAGAACTCAATGACCTAGTTTGAAGCAAACTTAGCCCAAAACTCCACTTAAATAATGGATTTAAACCTAGAATATATAATGGATAACAAGAGGGTTGAGAAGGAAAGAAAAAGAGCAAGAAAAAGATAAGAATTTGAAAAGGAACAAGTATAAGAATTACAAGAGAAATGAGAAAGTATTCTTAGTATATGGATAGTGGTATATAGGCCTATATTGAGTGAACAATTGTTGATATGAGATGATAATTCGGGCATTCCATGGTTAAATTACATGATTTTAAAAACATTGTAGTGGTTATTAATTTTAAGTTAGTGAATTCCCTTATGGCCATTCAAAGGATTCAAATACTTAAGGTTATACATAACTATAATATGAGCCGAATCACCCTTGTCTATATACCTATGAATAGTATTTTGGAGAAATGATCTATTGAGAACAGTAATCCTTGGGAAAGATCTTCCAGAGAGGTGGGCAGGGACCCTGTGGTTCTTAGAGGTGGGGGATGATTTGTCAGAGAGGTAGACAATGACCCTTGTGGGGTATTGTGGATGGATGTACTTAGATCCACTGGAGGATGCTCCAGCATATACATGAATTATAGTTTAGGACTGCCATATTATAAATAGATGTTAAGAACTGCAGGTAGTCATAGACTATGAGGAACTCACCTGAGAGTGAGGGTTTTATATGAGGAGTTGTTCACTCAGCGACTCTCTAAATTTCTCTTGGTATGATCTTGTGATGATCATGATTTGGTTTTGGCCATGAGAATATGCTATGATTTCCTTGTTTATGCTCTTGTTTCTAAGTGATGCCCTGTTACCATTATAATGTGATGTATATCTTGTGTGATGGATATGTGATATAATCTGATAATATATGTATATCTTGTGTGATGGATATGTAATAATTACATGAGTATGAGATATGAGATGATATAGCTATGTAATTCATGCATTGTATCCCAATAGGCATAATGTTTTATTTGGTAATAAGAAAAATGTAGTGTTTTTCGTAAGAGTATGGTGGTACAGATCAGCAATTTTTAAAACAAGTTATTATTGCTACTGAGATTTATTCTCATATAAAATACTGGTTTGTATCAGATGCCTAGATACTAAATGTTGCTAGAGATGGAAGTAGAGATGGTGGAAATACCCTTCTTAGGATATTTCCTAATGGTTAAAAAATTATGGATCCTTTTTGTATTAAAAGTTCCCCCTACACCTTAACTATATGAAGTTTTGGGGTTGTACAGTGAAATTTTGACATGACCGATACCCTGAATCCTTACTAATATTTTTGGAAGGATCGGAAGGAAGATTTTTGGTGGATAGGATAAGGGCATATATGTATTAGGATATGTGAGATAGGAAACCACTAGTAGTCTTTTGTTAAATGGATACGAGTGACAGCCTTGTTTCCTTACCCTAGTTGACATACTTGCATATCCATAGGTATATGTCTGATCAAAAGAAGTTGTAATCACTGCAAATAAACTATATATGTGAATGTAAATAGATATATGAATATATGTTTTATTTCAATTGTTTTAATTATTTCAGCTGTGATGTTATGTGAGAATCTCAAGTGTAGAATTCCCAAACTATTAGCACTTAATTATTTAACTTGGTAAAAGTTAAAAATTTACTCAGGTAGAGATAGTAGTAACTCACCAATCCTATATATTATAGTATATTATTTAATTAACTAAGGAACCATTGGATTAGGGATGTTACACTGAGTTGATATCAGGGCATGGCTACTACGTTAGCACATAGCTGACTCAGTAGTGAAAGGTAGATTTCTCAAGATAGAGACTAATGCAAGTTAGTTAGTTGAGCCTGGGTAGTGGACTGACTTGTATTATGTTTTGACTTGGGGGATGAAGTGCTAGGCTTCGGCAGATAGTATTTCTAACTCAATTTTTCTCTCTCTCTAAATTCTCAGACTTTAGGATGCAAATGAAGAGTTATGGAAGGCTGACCTATTTATAAGAAATCTGGCCTTTTGCAACTTTGCTCCTAATTCCTGACTATTCGGTCTAAATTGATAATTCTTCCCACTTTATGTTAAATGACCATTTCGTCCCTAACTACCTGGCGGGAAATTTTTAGAATTCTATTACTACAGTAAATCATTTGGCTAAATTTACGGCCTATTGCCTTAAAGTTTTAGATATTCATACAATTTCCCACTATATCATTTTCATTTTCAATTTAGTCCTTATTCTTTCTTTTTCCTTAAAACTCTTATCCTAATGCAACTACATGTACCCTAATGCAACAAACACAAACATGTAATTCATTTAAAATTAACAAACATCTCTTAATACGTAGAGGGAGCGGATGTTACAATTCTCCTTTCCTTTAAAAAAATTTTGTCCCTAAATTTAAAATATACCTAAAGAAATAATTCAGGATATACTTTTCTTATATCATCTTCTTTTTCCCACGTAGCTTCTTATGGTAATGACTGATCGCACAATACCTTTACTAGTGGAATTTTCTCATTCCTCAATTGTTTGACTTCAATACCAATGATTCTTAAAGGTTTAGGAGTATAAGCTAAGTTATCTTTCAATTGTACAATATTGGCGTCAAGAATATGAGAAGGATCTGGGATATATTTACAAAGTTGAGAAACATGAAAAATATTGTGGAGATTGGACAAAAATGGTGGTAATGCTATTTGATAAGCGGATGGACCTATTCTTTTCAGAATTTGGTATGGTCCAATGTATCTAGGATTCAATTTTTTGGATTTAATAGCCCTACCAATACCAGTAACTGGAGATACTATGAGAAAAACATGGTCTCCTTCTGCAAATTTTAAAGGCCTTCTCCTTTTATCAGCATAACTCCTTTGTCTATCTTAAGCCTTAGCTATTTTCTCCCTGATCATTTTTATCTGATCAATCATTTGTTGAACTAATTTCGGTCTTAAAATTTGTCTCTCTCCCACCTCAAACCAATACAAGGGTGATCTACACTTTCTTCCATACAAGGCTTCATATGGAGTCATTCCTATGCTGGTATGAAAACTATTGTTATAGGAAAATTCAACTAAAGGAAAAAATTTTATCTTAATTTCCTTTTTGTTCTAATATACAAGCCCTAAGCATATCTTCTAATTTCTGGATCGTCCTTTTAGTCTGCCCATCATTTTGAGGATGATAAGCAATACTGAAGTTCAACTTAGTACCAAATGCCTCTTGCAAGGCTCTCTAGAATCTAGAAGTAAACCTAGGATCTCTATCTGATACTATACTAGTAGGTATTCCATGAAGTTTTACTATTTCTTATATATACAAGTGGGCCAATTTATCCAATGAAAAATTTATTTTAATAGGTACCAAATGTGCAGATTTACTTAATTTGTCAACAATCACCTAGATTACATCATTTCTCGACTGAATTCTAGGCAAGCCAACAAAAAAATCCATAGAAATTTTCTCCCATTTCCATTCAGGAATCTCTAGAGGTTGTAACATTCCGGCAGGTTTCTAATGTTCAATCTTCACTTACTGGCACACTAGACATTTAGCAACATACTCAGCTATGTGCCTTTTCATACCTGGCCACCAGAAATTTTTCTTCAAGTCTTGGTACACCTTAGTGGCACTAGGATAAATATTATAGTTGCTTTTATGGCCTTCCTCTAAAATTTTATCCCTCAATTCTCCTGAATTTGGGATATATAACCTATTTTGGTAGGTTACTACACCATCTATCTCTTTCTGGAATTCTTTTGGATTCTTTAGAGACTTCAAGAATTCATCTTCTCTTTGAGCTTCTGGGATTTGAGTTCTAAAAGTATTCTCGATTTTCATTTCACTCAAGTACATCTTATCTGGTAAGACTAGAGTGAATAGACTCATATTCCTAAATTGCTCAACCAAATTCATTTCACTCACCATCATGTGAGCTACATAAAGGGATTTTCTACTTAGAGCATTGGCCACAACATTTGCCTTTCCTGGATGGTACTTCAATTCAAAATCATAGTCTTTAATAAACTCCGTCCATCTCCTCTACCTCATATTCAACTCTTTTTGATTAAAAAGGTATTTGAGACTTTTTTGGTCACTAAATACCTCAAATTTGGATCCATAGAGATAATGTCTCCAAATCTTTAAGGTAAACACTATGGCTGCTAATTCAAGATCATGAGTAGGATAATTTTTCTTATGGGTCTTAATTTCCTAGACGCGTATGCTACTACTTTTCTCTTTTGCATCAAGACACACCCTAGGCCCTTCTTGGATGCATCACAATACACTTCAAAATTTTCTAATGGATCAGGAATAATTAAGATAGGTGTGGTTGTCAGTTTTTCTTCCAGAGTTTGGAAGTTATGTTCACATTTGGCATCCCACACAAATGGAACATCTTTCCTAGTTAATTTAGTCAAAGGCAACGTTATCTACAAAAACCCTTGAATAAATCTCCTATAGTAATAAGCTAATGCAAGAAAACTACGGATCTCCGTCACTATTGTAGGTCAGTCCTAACTAACTACCACTTCTGTCTTACTAGGATTTACTACTACTCCATCTCTAGTGATTACATGACCAAAGAATTTTACCTCTTCTAAGCAAAATTTACATTTCTCAAGTTTAACATACAATTGGTTCTCTCTAAGTAACTGCAACACAATCCTAAGATGATTTTTGTGCTCTATACTACTTTTAGAATATAAAAGAATGTTATTAATAAACACTACCAAAAATTGATCTAGGTAGGGTCTAAAGATATGATTCATGTAATCCATGAAAATAGCTAGAGCATTCGTCAATTCGAATGGCATTATGAGAAATTTATAATGCCCATATCTAGTTCTAAAGGCTGTCTTAGTTATGTCTTCTCTTCTCACTCTGATTTGATGGTATCCTGACCTCAAATCGATTTTGGATAACACAGTAGCCCCTCTCAATTGATCCAACAGATCATCTATCCTAAGAAATGGATATTCATTCTTTATTGTTACCCTGTTCAATTGCCTATAATCTATACACAACCTCAAGCTTCCATCTTTCTTTTTCACAAATAAGATTGGTGCTCCACATGGTGAAGCACTGGGTCTAATGAATTGTTTCTCTAAGAGGTCCTCTATCTATATCTTCAACTCCATCAACTCTATGGGAGACATTCTATAGGGTGCTATAGAGATTGGTCCCATTCTCAGAATTAATTATATAGAGAACTCTATCTCTCTCTCAGGTGGAAGACTTAAGAATTCATTAGGAAAAACATCCAGAAATTCACACACTACAAGAATGACATCAAGTTTATGCTGAACTTTAACCTTAGAAGCACATAGAAATTTCATTCTCTCATTCTTCTCCTTAATACTCCTGTTTACCGGTATGGTATCTACAAAAGTCACTGATTTTTCTAAACAATCCAAGATTACATTGTTTGCATACAACCAGTTCATTCCAAGAATAATGTCTAAGTCTACTAAAGGTAAACAAATTAGATGAACAACAATTGATCTGCTCTCAACAACAATAGAACAATTCAAGTAGGTTAAAGAAGTCAAAACCTGCTCTCCAGCTGGAATAGAAATAGATAGTGGAAAAGGTAAAGTAGTCACAAGTAGATTTAATCTTTTCACACATTCCAATGAAATGAATGAGTGGATAGTGCCATAATCAAACATTACAATTAAAGATATACCATTAATTAAACATTTACCTTTCATTAAATCATTAGACTGAGCCACTTCCTTACCCTTGAGAGTATAGACTCTTCTAGTAGTAGGAGGTTTAGTGGTGTCACCCTGTCTCTCCCATAATGGACAGTCTCTAATAAAATGTCATTCTTTCCCAGATCTATAACATACACCATTTTATACCTTTAGTTGTAACCATTTGCAAGGTCCCTCATGAATTTTATGGCATATAGGACAAACATCAGACATCACCGGTCTCACAATAGGCCTTTTTCCTTCCCGACCTCTACCAAATCTACCATCTCTACTTGAGAAAAATCCTGGTTGCTTTCATTTGAAGAAGTTACTCTTTTGTTTTTCTTTCTTAGTATCTGCTAAATTCTTGGAAACTATGTGAAATTTGTTTACCAATGTGGCATAATCTCGTATTTTCAATAGAGTTACTACATTCTTCAACTCAGACCTCAACCCAGCCTCTAGGTGCATTGCTTTCCATGCTTCATCTGGTTGAAGTTGCAAATAGGAGAAAATTTAGATAATTCCTCAAATTTCACCAAGTATTCATCAAATGTCATGTTACCCTGCCTGATCTGCATAAACTTAATCTCTTTCTCATTCCTCACATTCTGAGGAAAATACTTTTCAAGAAAGGCTTCCTTAAATGAATTCCAGGTAATTTGTATTCCCTGAGCCTCCATTAATTGCTTTGCTCCCTTCCACCAATATTCTGCCTCTCCGTCCAGCATATAGGTGGAGAATAAGATCTTCTGAGCATCAGTTATACCAAGAACCACAAATAATTTCTCCATCTTTTTTAGCCATTCCTTAGCCAACTTCAGGTCAAGCTCACCCATAAAAGAAGGATAATTTGCTTTTTAAAATTCAAACCATCCATGATACACCAGGTTTCCTACTTGTCCTTCTTGAGGATTAGGGTTATTATAGTTATTCCCCTATTCCTAAAATTATCTAATGACATGAGTAGTAGTAGCTGCCTACTCTCTCATAGCATGGGTAGTAGTAGCTGCCTGCTCCTTCATAGCCTCTGCTACTGATAAGTACATAATTATACATATTTAATGGCTAAATTTCACTCACTTTAGGAGTATATTTTATCCGTTTGATGTATAATTACCCATATTTCCACTTGTTTTCATGTTATCTAAGCTTTTCCCACGTATAAAGCAGTATTGAAGCAAAATGGACTAAAACCAAGCATCTAAAGGCTCAAAGCACCTCAAAATGCACCTTTTCGCATGGGCACTCATGAAGTCTTCTATAACACACCCTACCACATGCCCATGCTGCCTTAAAGCTTATAGAACATACCTCTCCACATGCCAAAGACATCTTATACACCTCTCTACATGGCCAGAGCAACAATCTTCAAGCAAGAAATGGCCAAAATCACCCTGCGGACGGATTACTTCTAGAACACGGCTTACAACGTAGCCATGACATCCACTTAGGCTACAACACGGCCATGCCACTTTCTAGGCTGCCACATAGCCGTGTGGAAGCCTAGAGAGGCATCTTCCTTGCTTATTAATAGGAAAAGGAGCAAGGGAGAAAGGTATCACTTCGAAGGCAATCAATAGAAGGAACTAAAAGCACTTGGAGTAGCTTGGAGTGTGACAATCCTTGCTAATCCTTGGAGCCTAATACTTCAATTCCATTGTCATCTCACAAAGGTCACAAGCTGTGGAGATTTAATCAAGAATTGAAGGAAAATATTGAGAAGCATCAAAAGGCAATTATGAGCATAATCAAGGAGGAGTTCAAAGTCAAGGCTATTCATCCAAAACTCGACCGATGAGGGTGTTTTTGTCTCCATTTTTTTCTTCTTCCTTTATTATATTTCTTGTTTTTTTATTCATGAACATGAGTACCTAAATTGGTAGAACCCAATTGGGGTTCTTAGACTATGTTGATATTTTGATTTGAACATGATTGAGTTATGAATTGAATTGTGTGATCTTCCTCTAGTTAAAGATTAATCAAGTTTTTATTATGAGACATGGTAATAAAAAATATCTAGATTCCTCTTAAATACTCTACCTGATGATGTTTGGAATTGGAAAACAAACTAGAGAGAACAGTTGATCTTTGATCAGACCAAGAGGTTGACAAATGCTAGACCAGGAAGAACTTCTAAAGAGCCCTAATGCTGATCTAAACTTGACCATTGGACACAAACAGCCAATGGAAGGTATAGGTTTAAGAAATCCATTGAAACCAACTGAAAATCTGGATTTGTTTTACATAGGTAGCACAATCAATTTCATAACCCATTATCTTTTTTTACATATCATCTAGTCTAAGACCCCAATGGGTTTACTTTTCTGGAACTTGATAATTCACTATCTTAACACTTGCCTCACTTTCTCTCTGCAGCTCAATAGTAGTTGTTAGATTTAGTTTAGATAAATCACTATTCTTTTTAGGCTAAATAACAATGAGTAAGTAGTAACTCTGGGCTTTCCCGTTCCCGTGGGATACGACCTTGATACTCACCTTTGCACTAGACTACACTGACAGGTGCACTGCCTTAAGGTGTGGCTACTAATGTGTCATATTTTATACATGATTACTTGATGTTAATTGTTTAATTTTTAAGCATTTTATGTAGTTTTATTCTTAAAATCACCTAAGTTTGCTTCATTTTCATTTTCAGCCATTTTATTAAGTCATCATTAGTAAATAGAGTAATTATTGAGCTTGGATAGCCTTCAGAGCACTCAAAATAGGCCATTTGGACCAATTTTGCTTATTGGGCCTTGGACCAAGCTGATTTGGGGAGAAAAAGGAGCAAATCTATCGATTTTGAAGGCAACCCGCGTGAGACCCGTGTGCAGACCCATGGAGCACAATTTTGAAGCCAAATTGAACAGTATGCATTGGATACCCAAACCAAACCCAACATGCAAGAGAAGGGAGATTTGATTCTGAAGCTGCCAACCGAAGCTCCGCGATAGCACAACTGCTGGCTGGTGATGGGGGATGACGAGCGGGACACTGTCATCACTGCCAGCCATCAGAACGCTGCAAAATTACAGAGTTTCGTCCACGGATCACACAACCCTGTTACTCGACCCGTTTACATCTCAGCTTCTCTGCGAGTTTTTTGGCCGACCCACCACCATCAACCGCCCTTGCAACCTTCAGTGACACACCAGCTACCTTCTGCTAGCTCGCCAATTGCCGTAAAGCCTCGGGTCACGAGATCCGTGACAAACCCAAGAGGTGCGACCCATTTTGCATTTTGTGACCCAGCACGCACTTTTTGTCTAATTTTTTTCTTTTCTGTCGTCCGTGTGTTGTCCTCGGTGTCCCCCAACCGTTCACCATTTTCCAGTCGATCGGAAAGGTGTAGATTCGTCGGGTACCCAAGACCTTGGGATCCGACCCGTTTCTGACCTGACTTGCGACCCGTTGAGTGTTGGACAGCTTTGGGATTTATATTTGGGCATTTTGCTGTCATTTTTTCAGTCCTTTTTCGATGGTTTTCCAGTGACCAATCTGTGCAGCTTCTTTTAGGCAATTAAGAAGACATGGGCGTGCATAATTTTCACTATTTTTATCTCCTGTATAATTGATTGTCTGATGAATTTTCTGATGGATTATTCGCTGTTGGATTGTCTGTTGTCTGTAAATATGTGTGGTTGAAATTGTAAAATCCATTGGGGTCCTTAACTGTGTTGGAATGCTGTTTTAATTGCATGGATGTTGAATTTAGTGTGTGATCTTCTTTACAATTATGAATGTATGTATTAGCGTTATTTACGAGACGTTGTGGTAATGCTAATTAGATTCCTTTTTAAGATCGACGGATGATAATTGGAATTGGAAAGCTAATTGTAAGGGAAAATTTGTTATCACTTAGAACTAAGGTTAATAAATTGCTGGATTAAGAAGTAACGACTCTTAATAGTGGTGAATTACACCAATAATGCTGATTTAAAATTTACCATTAAGAAGAACCAGCCAGTGGTAGATTTTAAGTTTAAGAAATTAATTGAGACTGACAGAGAATTTGAATTTGAATTAGAATTCACTCGCAGGTAGCATAGTTAAATTCAATAATCCATTATCCTTTGCGTGTTTACTAACCAGTGTAGGTTCCTTGATGGATTTGCATTTCTTGTCTCTATATATTTTCTTTTGTTTCTTATCGCTGGTAGTTTATTGCACTTAGTTAATTATTAGGATTAGTTAGAAACCAATCAGTTGGACTTTTAGGCTAGATAAAAGAGAACAAGTAGTAACTCTGGCCTTTCCCGTTCTCGAGGAATACGACCTTGATACTCACCATTACACTAGGCTGTATTGATAGGGTCATTGCCTTAGGTGTAGTTGCTTAGGTAGCATTGGCAACACAGCATCAACTACATATAGTTCATTGGTAGCACATCAGCTACTCCTATCATGGCCTGCACTAGTCTCTCCATATTACCTTCTCCTTCTTTCTCCTTTCTAGTATTCCTCTTAGGGGGAGCCATACTTCACTTTATAAAACAAACATTATCGAGGTGATCAGTCTCAATAACATAATATTTCTGAGAGATCATATAGCACCGATAGGAAATACCTTCTACCCCAAACCTAGAACTCCATTCCTCAAGTCAAAATAGAATACAAGTTAGTGAATGTTTAGATTCAGCTAACTAACCTATATTTGTCTTTATCTTGAGGAATCTACCCTTTGTTACCGAGCTAGTACTCAACTAGCCATGGTAACCGTGCTCTGATACCAACTTAGTGTAACACCCCCAACCCTATATTCCTTTTTGGTGATTAAATAATATAATATAGGATTGGTGAGTTTATTACTACCTCTACTTGAGTATATTTTTAACTTTTTCTAAGTTAAATAATTGAGTGCCACTAGTTTGGGTTACTTGTGTTAAATGTTGCAAAGGAGTTTGTCTTGAGTTCATTAATTTCAAAATGGGTTTAAAAATAAGTTTTTGGATTAAAAATTTGGGTCAACGTTAATTTATAAAATAGAGTAAGATGTAGCAGTCGACTACCATAGTGCAGCGGTCAACTGTCATGCTCTTGAGATGCTTAGAAACACATATAGAATGCTAATAGTTGACTACCAAGCACCTAGAAGTCGACTTTCGTGTTCTTTATTTTCCAAAAATGCCCAAGAACAGAACAGCCGACTACTCTGACCCAACAGTCGACTATCGAGCCCAACAGTAAGGTAGCAGCTGACTGCCAGGCACGTAGCAGTCGATTGATAGCTCTTTATTTAGAATTTTGAAGATTTTTCAAAATGCAACCAGTCGACTTATAACGTGGTACCAGTTGACTGCCACCTTTTTTGATGAAAAGATGAACTTAATGGCATATTTGAATTATATCTAGCCTAAAAACTAAATCCAAACTAGAGATTAAACTTAAATTATAAGCAAGATAACATATACTTTGTATGTAAATGAAAAAGAGCATGAAAGTGATGAAATTTAAAAGGAAAGAGCAAGAATGCATAAGAGAAATGAAAATTGTATTCTTAGTATATGTATCTATGGTAGATAGGTTCATATCTGAATGATTGATTGCTGGTATGGGACAGTGATTGGACATTCCACGAGTATCGTGATAGTTGTAAATTGTAAGTTAGTGACTTAATAGCCAATATAAATGACTGGCAAAGGCTAACGAGAAGTGCTCTTTTTTCCTTATTACTCTTTTTTTTATAATGAAAGTTATATGAATGATGTTATGTTACCTATATGTTTTGATGAATTTACAAGATATATAATATGAACTGAGCTTATGCATGCAAGTATGAATGATAAATGGAATGTTACACAAGATAACTCAGTTGATGTATTGTTTTTATGAAAAAGAATGTAGAATGTAACATTTGCTCCTAAATTTTAAGAGATGTTTGTTAAGTTTAGTTAATTGTTTTTGTATGTTCCATTTATGTTATGTTAGATTGCATATAGTTGCATGAGTGCAAGAATTATACTAGAAATGAGTGAGAAAATTGACTAGAATGAAGAAAAGGACTAAACTAAAAAGTGGAAAAGTTTAGGTATGACAATCGCAATTTTGGCCAAAAGAATTACTGTAGCTAACAGAATTTTGTAATTCTCCCGCCAATGGGTTAGGGATAAAATGAGAATTTCTCATATAGTTTGAAATTTACCAATTTGAGGCCAAATGATCAAAAATTGTGAATCCATGAAAGTGTTAGATTGTCATATAAATAGGGTCAGGAGTCAAACTTCTTCATTCTAAAACTCAGACTTCCAATTCTAGAAGAGAAAGTGTGGCCGAGTAGAAAGAGAAACTAAAGGAGAAATGAAGTGAATCCCATTTTTAACAAGATTTGAAGTCAGAAAAGTGATTAGGAAGGCATTTATAGCATTAATCAACATTCAAACATCAGTTAAACATGGATTAAGGTAGCATAATAACTCAATCCCTTTATTTCGGAGTTTACTGTTCATACTACTAAAATTTGTGAAATTGAACTTGTTTGAAAGATAAAGGGATTAAAAACTACATTCTTATTGTTTGTAATCACTATTGGGTAAGTTCAACCGATTGAAGATACTTGTACATGCTTAAAATTTCTTCTGGAAAAATGGGTTTTTCAGTGTGAACGAAAATGAGTTCTAATCTTAGATTTAAACAAGATTATATGATGTTTTGGGTTGTTTTCTTGTGTTAAATGTTGCTAAGGAGTTTGTCTTGAGTTCATCAATTTCAAAATGGGTTTAAAAATAAGTTTTTGGCTTAAAATTTAGGTTAACGAAAATTTATAAAAGAGAGCAAGAAGCAACAGCCGATCGCCATGGTGTAGCAGTCAATTGTCATACTCTTGAGATGCTCAGAAACGCATACAGAATTGAATAAAGAGATGGTTGCATGTTCAAAAGAATTTGAGTCAGAATTGAAATGGAATGTGAAACTAAAATCACATGTTAGACAAACTTGGTGAAGAAGCAAGCTCAAATAGAAAAGTTCTAAACACCATTGGCCTAGGAATGTCATTTAATAATCCAATTAGAGTTAATAAAGAGATGGTTGCATGTTCAAAAGAATTTGAGTCAGAATTGAAATGGAATATGAAACTAAAATCACATGTTAGACAAACTTAGTGAAGAAGCAAGCTCAAATAGAAAAGTTATAAACACCATTGGCCTAGGAATGTCATTTAATAATCCAATTAGAGTTAATAAAGAGATGGTTGCATGTTCAAAAGAATTTGAGTCAGAATTGAAATGGAATATGAAACTAAAATCACATATTAGACAAACTTAGTGAAGAAGCAAGCTCAAATAGAAAAGTTCTAAAGACCATTGGCCTAGGAATGTGATTTAATAATCCAATTAGAGTTAATAAAGAGATGGTTGCATGTTCAAAAGAATTTGAGTCATAATTGAAATGGAATGTGAAACTAAAATCACATATTAGACAAACTTAGTGAAGAAGCAAGCTCAAATAGAAAAGTTCTAAACACCATTGGCCTAGGAATGTGATTTAATAATCCAATTAGAGTTAATAAAGAGATGGTTGCATGTTCAAAAGAATTTGAGTCAGAATTGAAATGGAATATGAAACTAAAATCACATATTAGACAAACTTAGTGAAGAAGCAAGCTCAAATAGAAAAGTTCTAAACACCATTGGCCTAGGAATGTGATTTAATAATCCAATTAGAGTTAATAAAGAGATGGTTGCATGTTCAAAAGAATTTGAGTCAGAATTGAAATGGAATATGAAACTAAAATCACATATTAGACAAACTTAGTGAAGAAGCAAGCTCAAATAGAAAAGTTCTAAACACCATTGGCCTAGGAATGTGATTTAATAATCCAATTAGAGTTAATAAAGAGATGGTTGCATGTTCAAAAGAATTTGAGTCAGAATTGAAATGGAATATAAAACCGAAAACACATATTAGACAAACTTAGCGAAGAGGAAAGCTCTAATAGAAAAGTTCTAAACACCATTGGCCTAGGAATGTGATTTAATAATCCAATTAGAGTTAATAAAGAGATGGTTGTATATTCAAAAAAATTTGAGTCGGAATTGAAATGGAATATCAAATCAAAAACACATATTAGACAAACTTAGTGAAGAAGAAAGCTCAAATAGAAAAGTTCTAAACACCATTGGCCTAGGAATGTGATTTAATAATCCAATTAGAGTTAATAAAGAGATGGTTGCATGTTCAAAAGAATTTGAGTCAGAATTGAAATGGAATATGAAACTAAAATCACATATTAGACAAACTTAGTGAAGAAGCAAGCTCAAATAGAAAAGTTCTAAACACCATTGGCCTAGGAATGTGATTTAATAATCCAATTAGAGTTAATAAAGAGATGGTTGCATGTTCAAAAGAATTTTAATCAGAATTGAAATGGAATATGAAACCGAAAACACTTATTAGACAAACTTAGCGAAGAGGAAAGCTCAAATAGAAAAGTTCTAAACACCATTGGCCTAGGAATGTGATTTAATAATCCAATTAGAGTTAATAAAGAGATGGTTGCATGTTCAAAAGAATTTGAGTCAGAATTGAAATGGAATATGAAACTAAAATCAGATGTTAGACAAACTTAGTGAAGAAGCAAGCTCAAATAGAAAAGTTCTAAAGACCATTGGCGTAGGAATGTGATTTAATAATCCAATTAGAGTTAATAAAGAGATGGTTGCATGTTCAAAAGAATTTGAGTCAGAATTGAAATGGAATGTGAAACTAAAATCACATGTTAGACAAACTTGGTGAAGAAGCAAGCTCAAATAGAAAAGTTCTAAACACCATTGGCCTAGGAATGTCATTTAATAATCCAATTAGAGTTAATAAAGAGATGGTTGCATGTTCAAAAGAATTTGAGTCAGAATTGAAATGGAATATAAAACCGAAAACACATATTAGACAAACTTAGCGAAGAGGAAAGCTCTAATAGAAAAGTTCTAAACACCATTGGCCTAGGAATGTGATTTAATAATCCAATTAGAGTTCATAAAGAGATGGTTGCATGTTCAAAAGAATTTGAGTAAGAATTGAAATGGAATATGAAACTAAAATCACATATTAGACAAACTTAGTGAAGAAGCAAGCTCAAATAGAAAAGTTCTAAACACCATTGGCCTAGGAATGTGATTTAATAATCCAATTAGAGTTAATAAAGAGATGGTTGCATGTTCAAAAGAATTTGAGTCAGAATTGAAATGGAATATGAAACTAAAATCACATATTAGACAAACTTAGTGAAGAAGCAAGCTCAAATAGAAAAGTTCTAAACACCATTGGCCTAGGAATGTGATTTAATAATCCAATTAGAGTTAATAAAGAGATGGTTGCATGTTCAAAAGAATTTGAGTCAGAATTGAAATGGAATATGAAACTAAAATCACATATTAGACAAACTTAGTGAAGAAGCAAGCTCAAATAGAAAAGTTCTAAACACCATTGGCCTAGGAATGTGATTTAATAATCCAATTAGAGTTAATAAAGAGATGGTTGCATGTTCAAAAGAATTTGAGTCAGAATTGAAATGGAATATGAAACTAAAATCACATATTAGACAAACTTAGTGAAGAAGCAAGCTCAAATAGAAAAGTTCTAAACACCATTGGCCTAGGAATGTGATTTAATAATCCAATTAGAGTTAATAAAGAGATGGTTGCATGTTCAAAAGAATTTGAGTCAGAATTGAAATGGAATATGAAACTAAAATCACATATTAGACAAACTTAGTGAAGAAGAAAGCTCAAATAGAAAAGTTCTAAACACCATTGGCCTAGGAATGTGATTTAATAATCCAATTAGAGTTAATAAAGAGATGGTTGCATGTTCAAAAGAATTTGAGTCAGAATTGAAATGGAATATGAAACTAAAATCACATGTTAGACAAACTTAGTGAAGAAGCAAGCTCAAATAGAAAAGTTCTAAACACCATTGGCCTAGGAATGTGATTTAATAATCCAATTAGAGTTAATAAAGAGATGGTTGCATGTTCAAAAGAATTTGAGTCAGAATTGAAATGGAATATGAAATCAAAAACACATATTAGACAAACTTAGCGAAGAGGAAAGCTCAAATAGAAAAGTTCTAAACACCATTGGCCTAGGAATGTGATTTAATAATCCAATTAGAGTTAATAAAGAGATGGTTGCATGTTCAAAAGAATTTGAGTCAGAATTGAAATGGAATATGAAACTAAAATCACATATTAGACAAACTTAGTGAAGAAGAAAGCTCAAATAGAAAAGTTCTAAACACCATTGGCCTAGGAATGTGATTTAATAATCCAATTAGAGTTAATAAAGAGATGGTTGCATGTTCAAAAGAATTTTAATCACAATTGAAATGGAATATGAAATTAAAATCACATATTAGACAAACTTAGTGAAGAAGCAAGCTCAAATAGAAAAGTTCTAAACACCATTGGCCTAGGAATGTGATTTAATAATCCAATTAGAGTTAATAAAGAGATGGTTGCATGTTCAAAAGAATTTGAGTCGGAATTGAAATGGAATATGAAACTAAAATCACATATTAGACAAACTTAGTGAAGAAGCAAGCTCAAATAGAAAAGTTCTAAACACCATTGGCCTAGGAATGTGATTTAATAATCCAATTAGAGTTAATAAAGAGATGGTTGCATGTTCAAAAGAATTTGAGTCAGAATTGAAATGGAATATGAAACTAAAATCACATATTAGACAAACTTAGTGAAGAAGCAAGCTCAAATAGAAAAGTTCTAAACACCATTGGCCTAGGAATGTGATTTAATAATCCAATTAGAGTTAATAAAGAGATGGTTGCATGTTCAAAAGAATTTGAGTCAGAATTGAAATGGAATATGAAACTAAAATCACATATTAGACAAACTTAGTGAAGAAGCAAGCTCAAATAGAAAAGTTCTAAACACCATTGGCCTAGGAATGTGATTTAATAATCCAATTAGAGTTAATAAAGAGATGGTTGCATGTTCAAAAGAATTTTAATCAGAATTGAAATGGAATATCAAATCAAAAACACATATTAGACAAACTTAGTGAAGAAGAAAGCTCAAATAGAAAAGTTCTAAAGACCATTGGCCTAGGAATGTGATTTAATAATCCAATTAGAGTTAATAAAGAGATGGTTGCATGTTCAAAAGAATTTGAGTCAGAATTGAAATGGAATATGAAACTAAAATCACATATTAGACAAACTTAGTGAAGAAGCAAGCTCAAATAGAAAAGTTCTAAACACCATTGGCCTAGGAATGTGATTTAATAATCCAATTAGAGTTAATAAAGAGATGGTTGCATGTTCAAAAGAATTTAAGTCAGAATTGAAATGGAATCTGAAACTAAAATCACATATTAGACAAACTTAGTGAAGAAGCAAGCTCAAATAGAAAAGTTCTAAACACCATTGGCCTAGGAATGTGATTTAATAATCCAATTAGAGTTCATAAAGAGATGGTTGCATGTTCAAAAGAATTTGAGTAAGAATTGAAATGGAATATGAAACTAAAATCACATATTAGACAAACTTAGTGAAGAAGCAAGCTCAAATAGAAAAGTTCTAAACACCATTGGCCTAGGAATGTGATTTAATAATCCAATTAGAGTTAATAAAGAGATGGTTGCATGTTCAAAAGAATTTGAGTCAGAATTGAAATGGAATATGAAACTAAAATCACATATTAGACAAACTTAGTGAAGAAGCAAGCTCAAATAGAAAAGTTCTAAACACCATTGGCCTAGGAATGTGATTTAATAATCCAATTAGAGTTAATAAAGAGATGGTTGCATGTTCAAAAGAATTTGAGTCAGAATTGAAATGGAATATGAAACTAAAATCAGATGTTAGACAAACTTAATGAAGAAGCAAGCTCAAATAGAAAAGTTCAAAAGACCATTGGCGTAGGAATGTGATTTAATAATCCAATTAGAGTTAATAAAGAGATGGTTGCATGTTCAAAAGAATTTGAGTCAGAATTGAAATGGAATATGAAACTAAAATCACATATTAGACAAACTTAGTGAAGAAGCAAGCTCAAATAGAAAAGTTCTAAACACCATTGGCCTAGGAATGTGATTTAATAATCCAATTAGAGTTAATAAAGAGATGGTTGCATGTTCAAAAGAATTTGAGTCAGAATTGAAATGGAATATGAAACTAAAATCACATATTAGACAAACTTAGCGAAGAGGAAAGCTCAAATAGAAAAGTTCTAAACACTATTGGCCTAGAAATGTGATTTAATAATCCAATTAGAGTTAATAAAGAGATGGTTGTATATTCAAAAAAATTTGAGTCGGAATTGAAATGGAATATCAAATCAAAAACACATATTAGACAAACTTAGTGAAGAAGAAATCTCAAATAGAAAAGTTCTAAAGACCATTGGCCTAGGAATGTGATTTAATAATCCAATTAGATTTAATAAAGAGATGGTTGCATGTTCAAAAGAATTTGAGTCAGAATTGAAATGGAATGTGAAACTAAAATCACATGTTAGACAAACTTGGTGAAGAAGCAAGCTCAAATAGAAAAGTTCTAAACACCATTGGCCTAGGAATGTCATTTAATAATCCAATTAGAGTTAATAAAGAGATGGTTGCATGTTCAAAAGAATTTGAGTTGAATTGAAATGGAATATGAAACTAAAATCACATATTAGACAAACTTAGTGAAGAAGCAAGCTCAAATAGAAAAGTTCTAAACACCATTGGCCTAGGAATGTGATTTAATAATCCAATTAGAGTTAATAAAGAGATGGTTGCATGTTCAAAAGAATTTGAGTCAGAATTGAAATGGAATATGAAACCAAAAACACATATTAGACAAACTTAGTGAAGAAGAAAGCTCAAATAGAAAAGTTCTAAACACCATTGGCCTAGGAATGTGATTTAATAATCCAATTAGAGTTAATAAAGAGATGGTTGCATATTCAAAAGAATTTGAGTCAGAATTGAAATGGAATATGAAACTAAAATCACATATTAGACAAACTTAGTGAAGAAGCAAGCTCAAATAGAAAAGTTCTAAACACCATTGGCCTAGGAATGTGATTTAATAATCCAATTAGAGTTAATAAAGAGATGGTTGCATGTTCAAAAGAATTTGAGTCAGAATTGAAATGGAATATGAAACTAAAATCACATATTAGACAAACTTAGTGAAGAAGCAAGCTCAAATAGAAAAGTTCTAAACACCATTGGCCTAGGAATGTGATTTAATAATCCAATTAGAGTTAATAAAGAGATGGTTGCATGTTCAAAAGAATTTGAGTCAGAATTGAAATGGAATGTGAAACTAAAATCACATGTTAGACAAACTTAGTGAAGAAGAAAGCTCAAATAGAAAAGTTCTAAACACCATTGGCCTAGGAATGTGATTTAATAATCCAATTAGAGTTCATAAAGAGATGGTTGCATGTTCAAAAGAATTTGAGTAAGAATTGAAATGGAATATGAAACTAAAATCACATATTAGACAAACTTAGTGAAGAAGCAAGCTCAAATAGAAAAGTTCTAAACACCATTGGCCTAGGAATGTGATTTAATAATCCAATTAGAGTTAATAAAGAGATGGTTGCATGTTCAAAAGAATTTGAGTCAGAATTGAAATGGAATATGAAACTAAAATCACATATTAGACAAACTTAGTGAAGAAGCAAGCTCAAATAGAAAAGTTCTAAACACCATTGGCCTAGGAATGTGATTTAATAATCCAATTAGAGTTAATAAAGAGATGGTTGCATGTTCAAAAGAATTTTAATCAGAATTGAAATGGAATATGAAACCGAAAACACTTATTAGACAAACTTAGTGAAGAAGCAAGCTCAAATAGAAAAGTTCTAAACACCATTGGCCTAGGAATGTGATTTAATAATCCAATTAGAGTTAATAAAGAGATGGTTGCATGTTCAAAAGAATTTGAGTCAGAATTGAAATGGAATATCAAATCAAAAACACATATTAGACAAACTTAGTGAAGAAGAAAGCTCAAATAGAAAAGTTCTAAAGACCATTGGCCTAGGAATGTGATTTAATAATCCAATTAGAGTTAATAAAGAGATGGTTGCATGTTCAAAAGAATTTGAGTCAGAATTGAAATGGAATATGAAACTAAAATCACATGTTAGACAAACTTAGTGAAGAAGCAAGCTCAAATAGAAAAGTTCTAAACACCATTGGCCTAGGAATGTGATTTAATAATCCAATTAGAGTTAATAAAGAGATGGTTGCATGTTCAAAAGAATTTGAGTTGAATTGAAATGGAATATGAAACTAAAATCACATATTAGACAAACTTAGTGAAGAAGCAAGCTCAAATAGAAAAGTTCTAAACACCATTGGCCTAGGAATGTGATTTAATAATCCAATTAGAGTTAATAAAGAGATGGTTGCATGTTCAAAAGAATTTGATTCAGAATTGAAATGGAATATGAAACTAAAATCACATATTAGACAAACTTAGTGAAGAAGAAAGCTCAAATAGAAAATTTCTAAACACCATTGGCCTAGGAATGTGATTTAATAATCCAATTAGAGTTAATAAAGAGATGGTTGCATGTTCAAAAGAATTTGAGTCATAATTGAAATGGAATATGAAACTAAAATCACATATTAGACAAACTTAGTGAAGAAGCAAGCTCAAATAGAAAAGTTCTAAACACCATTGGCCTAGGAATGTGATTTAATAATCCAATTAGAGTTAATAAAGAGATGGTTGCATGTTCAAAAGAATTTGAGTCAGAATTGAAATGGAATATGAAACTAAAATCACATATTAGACAAACTTAGTGAAGAAGCAAGCTCAAATAGAAAAGTTCTAAACACCATTGGCCTAGGAATGTGATTTAATAATCCAATTAGAGTTAATAAAGAGATGGTTGCATGTTCAAAAGAATTTGAGTCAGAATTGAAATGGAATATCAAATCAAAAACACATATTAGACAAACTTAGTGAAGAAGAAAGCTCAAATAGAAAAGTTCTAAAGACCATTGGCCTAGGAATGTGATTTAATAATCCAATTAGAGTTAATAAAGAGATGGTTGCATGTTCAAAAGAATTTGAGTCAGAATTGAAATGGAATATGAAACTAAAATCACATGTTAGACAAACTTAGTGAAGAAGCAAGCTCAAATAGAAAAGTTCTAAACACCATTGGCCTAGGAATGTGATTTAATAATCCAATTAGAGTTAATAAAGAGATGGTTGCTTGTTCAAAAGAAATTTAATCAGAATTGAAATGGAATATCATATCAAAAACACATATTAGACAAACTTAGTGAAGAAGAAAGCTCAAATAGAAAAGTTCTAAAGACCATTGGCCTAGGAATGTGATTTAATAATCCAATTAGAGTTAATAAAGAGATGGTTGCATGTTCAAAAGAATTTGAGTCAGAATTGAAATGGAATATGAAACTAAAATCACATATTAGACAAACTTAGTGAAGAAGAAAGCTCAAATAGAAAAGTTCTAAACACCATTGGCCTAGGAATGTGATTTAATAATCCAATTAGAGTTCATAAAGAGATGGTTGCATGTTCAAAAGAATTTGAGTAAGAATTGAAATGGAATATGAAGCCAAAATCACTTATTAGGCAAACTTAGTGAAGAAGCAAGCTCAAATAGAAAAGTTCTAAACACCATTGGCCTAGGAATGTGATTTAATAATCCAATTAGAGTTAATAAAGAGATGGTTGCATGTTCAAAAGAATTTGAGTTGAATTGAAATGGAATATGAAACTAAAATCACATATTAGACAAACTTAGTGAAGAAGCAAGCTCAAATAGAAAAGTTCTAAACACCATTGGCCTAGGAATGTCATTTAATAATCCAATTAGAGTTAATAAAGAGATGGTTGCATGTTCAAAAGAATTTGAGTCGAATTGAAATGGAATATGAAACTAAAATCAGATGTTAGACAAACTTAGTGAAGAAGAAAGCTCAAATAGAAAAGTTCTAAAGACCATTGGCCTAGGAATGTGATTTAATAATCCAATTAGAGTTAATAAAGAGATGGTTGCATGTTCAAAAGAATTTGAGTCAGAATTGAAATGGAATATGAAACTAAAATCACATATTAGACAAACTTAGTGAAGAAGCAAGCTCAAATAGAAAAGTTCTAAACACCATTGGCCTAGGAATGTGATTTAATAATCCAATTAGAGTTAATAAAGAGATGGTTGCATGTTCAAAAGAATTTGAGTCAGAATTGAAATGGAATATGAAACTAAAATCACATATTAGACAAACTTAGTGAAGAAGCAAGCTCAAATAGAAAAGTTCTAAACACCATTGGCCTAGGAATGTGATTTAATAATCCAATTAGAGTTAATAAAGAGATGGTTGCATGTTCAAAAGAATTTGAGTAAGAATTGAAATGGAATATGAAACTAAAATCACATATTAGACAAACTTAGTGAAGAAGAAAGCTCAAATAGAAAAGTTCTAAACACCATTGGCCTAGGAATGTGATTTAATAATCCAATTAGAGTTAATAAAGAGATGGTTGCATGTTCAAAAGAATTTGAGTCAGAATTGAAATGGAATATGAAACTAAAATCACATATTAGACAAACTTAGTGAAGAAGCAAGCTCAAATAGAAAAGTTCTAAACACCATTGGCCTAGGAATGTGATTTAATAATCCAATTAGAGTTAATAAAGAGATGGTTGCATGTTCAAAAGAATTTGAGTCAGAATTGAAATGGAATATCAAATCAAAAACACATATTAGACAAACTTAGTGAAGAAGAAAGCTCAAATAGAAAAGTTCTAAACACCATTGGCCTAGGAATGTGATTTAATAATCCAATTAGAGTTCATAAAGAGATGGTTGCATGTTCAAAAGAATTTGAGTAAGAATTGAAATGGAATATGAAACTAAAATCACATATTAGACAAACTTAGTGAAGAAGCAAGCTCAAATAGAAAAGTTCTAAACACCATTGGCCTAGGAATGTGATTTAATAATCCAATTAGAGTTAATAAAGAGATGGTTGCATGTTCAAAAGAATTTGAGTCAGAATTGAAATGGAATATGAAACTAAAATCACATATTAGACAAACTTAGTGAAGAAGCAAGCTCAAATAGAAAAGTTCTAAACACCATTGGCCTAGGAATGTGATTTAATAATCCAATTAGAGTTAATAAAGAGATGGTTGCATGTTCAAAAGAATTTGAGTCAGAATTGAAATGGAATATCAAATCTAAAACACATATTAGACAAACTTAGTGAAGAAGAAAGCTCAAATAGAAAAGTTCTAAAGACCATTGGCCTAGGAATGTGATTTAATAATCCAATTAGAGTTAATAAAGAGATGGTTGCATGTTCAAAAGAATTTGAGTCAGAATTGAAATGGAATATCAAATCAAAATCACATATTAAACAAACTTAGTGAAGAAGCGAGCTCAAATAGAAAAGTTCTAAACACCATTGGCCTAGGAATGTCATTTAATAATCCAATTAGAGTTAATAAAGAGATGGTTGCATGTTCAAAAGAATTTGAGTCAGAATTGAAATGGAATATGAAACTAAAATCACATATTAGACAAACTTAGTGAAGAAGCAAGCTCAAATAGAAAAGTTCTAAACACCATTGGCCTAGGAATGTGATTTAATAATCCAATTAGAGTTAATAAAGAGATGGTTGCATGTTCAAAAGAATTTGAGTCAGAATTGAAATGGAATATGAAACTAAAATCACATATTAGACAAACTTAGTGAAGAAGCAAGCTCAAATAGAAAAGTTCTAAACACCATTGGCCTAGGAATGTGATTTAATAATCCAATTAGAGTTAATAAAGAGATGGTTGCATGTTCAAAAGAATTTGAGTCAGAATTGAAATGGAATATGAAACCGAAAACACATATTAGACAAACTTAGTGAAGAGGAAAGCTCAAATAGAAAAGTTCTAAACACCATTGGCCTAGGAATGTGATTTAATAATCCAATTAGAGTTAATAAAGAGATGGTTGCATGTTCAAAAGAATTTGAGTAAGAATTGAAATGGAATATGAAACTAAAATCACATATTAGACAAACTTAGTGAAGAAGCAAGCTCAAATAGAAAAGTTCTAAACACCATTGGCCTAGGAATGTGATTTAATAATCCAATTAGAGTTAATAAAGAGATGGTTGCATGTTCAAAAGTATTTTAATCACAATTGAAATGGAATATGAAATTAAAATCACATATTAGACAAACTTAGTGAAGAAGCAAGCTCAAATAGAAAAGTTCTAAACACCATTGGCCTAGGAATGTGATTTAATAATCCAATTAGAGTTAATAAAGAGATGGTTGCATGTTCAAAAGAATTTGAGTCAGAATTGAAATGGAATATGAAACTAAAATCACATATTAGACAAACTTAGTGAAGAAGAAAGCTCAAATAGAAAAGTTCTAAACACCATTGGCCTAGGAATGTGATTTAATAATCCAATTAGAGTTAATAAAGAGATGGTTGCATGTTCAAAAGAATTTGAGTCTGAATTGAAATGGAATATGAAACTAAAATCACATATTAGACAAACTTAGTGAAGAAGCAAGCTCAAATAGAAAAGTTCTAAACACCATTGGCCTAGGAATGTGATTTAATAATCCAATTAGAGTTAATAAAGAGATGGTTGCATGTTCAAAAGAATTTGAGTCAGAATTGAAATGGAATATGAAATTAAAATCACATATTAGACAAACTTAGTGAAGAAGCAAGCTCAAATAGAAAAGTTCTAAACACCATTGGCCTAGGAATGTGATTTAATAATCCAATTAGAGTTAATAAAGAGATGGTTGCATGTTCAAAAGAATTTTAATCAGAAAAGAAATGGAATATGAAACCGAAAACACTTGTTAGACAAACTTAGCGAAGAGGAAAGCTCAAATAGAAAAGTTCTAAACACCATTGGCCTAGGAATGTGATTTAATAATCCAATTAGAGTTCATAAAGAGATGGTTGCATGTTCAAAAGAATTTGAGTCAGAATTGAAATGGAATATGAAACTAAAATCACATGTTAGACAAACTTAGTGAAGAAGCAAGCTCAAATAGAAAAGTTCTAAACACCATTGGCCTAGGAATGTGATTTAATAATCCAATTAGAGTTAATAAAGAGATGGTTGCATGTTCAAAAGAATTTGAGTAAGAATTGAAATGGAATATGAAACTAAAATCACATATTAGACAAACTTAGTGAAGAACCAAGCTCAAATAGAAAGGTTCTAAACACCATTGGCCTAGGAATGTGATTTAATAATCCAATTAGAGTTAATAAAGAGATGGTTGCATGTTCAAAAGAATTTGAGTCGAATTGAAATGGAATATGAAACTAAAATCACATATTAGACAAACTTAGTGAAGAAGAAAGCTCAAATAGAAAAGTTCTAAACACCATTGGCCTAGGAATGTGATTTAATAATCCAATTAGAGTTAATAAAGAGATGGTTGCATGTTCAAAAGAATTTGAGTCAGAATTGAAATGGAATATGAAACTAAAATCACATATTAGACAAACTTAGTGAAGAAGCAAGCTCAAATAGAAAAGTTCTAAACACCATTGGCCTAGGAATGTGATTTAATAATCCAATTAGAGTTAATAAAGAGATGGTTGCATGTTCAAAAGAATTTGAGTCAGAATTGAAATGGAATATGAAACTAAAATCACATATTAGACAAACTTAGTGAAGAAGCAAGCTCAAATAGAAAAGTTCTAAACACCATTGGCCTAGGAATGTGATTTAATAATCCAATTAGAGTTAATAAAGAGATGGTTGCATGTTCAAAAGAATTTGAGTCAGAATTGAAATGGAATATCAAATCAAAAACACATATTAGACAAACTTAGTGAAGAAGAAAGCTCAAATAGAAAAGTTCTAAAGACCATTGGCCTAGGAATGTGATTTAATAATCCAATTAGAGTTAATAAAGAGATGGTTGCATGTTCAAAAGAATTTGAGTCAGAATTGAAATGGAATATGAAACTAAAATCACATGTTAGACAAACTTAGTGAAGAAGCAAGCTCAAATAGAAAAGTTCTAAACACCATTGGCCTAGGAATGTGATTTAATAATCCAATTAGAGTTAATAAAGAGATGGTTGCATGTTCAAAAGAAATTTAATCAGAATTGAAATGGAATATGAAACCAAAAACACATATTAGACAAACTTAGCGAAGAGGAAAGCTCAAATAGAAAAGTTCTAAACACCATTGGCCTAGGAATGTGATTTAATAATCCAATTAGAGTTAATAAAGAGATGGTTGCATGTTCAAAAGAATTTGAGTCAGAATTGAAATGGAATATCAAATCAAAAACACATATTAGACAAACTTAGTGAAGAAGAAAGCTCAAATAGAAAAGTTCTAAAGACCATTGGCCTAGGAATGTGATTTAATAATCCAATTAGAGTTAATAAAGAGATGGTTGCATGTTCAAAAGAATTTGAGTCAGAATTGAAATGGAATATGAAACTAAAATCACATGTTAGACAAACTTAGTGAAGAAGCAAGCTCAAATAGAAAAGTTCTAAACACCATTGGCCTAGGAATGTGATTTAATAATCCAATTAGAGTTAATAAAGAGATGGTTGCATGTTCAAAAGAATTTGAGTTGAATTGAAATGGAATATGAAACTAAAATCACATATTAGACAAACTTAGTGAAGAAGCAAGCTCAAATAGAAAAGTTCTAAACACCATTGGCCTAGGAATGTGATTTAATAATCCAATTAGAGTTAATAAAGAGATGGTTGCATGTTCAAAAGAATTTGAGTCTGAATTGAAATGGAATATGAAACTAAAATCACATATTAGACAAACTTAGTGAAGAAGCAAGCTCAAATAGAAAAGTTCTAAACACCATTGGCCTAGGAATGTGATTTAATAATCCAATTAGAGTTAATAAAGAGATGGTTGCATATTCAAAAGAATTTGAGTCGGAATTGAAATGGAATATGAAATTAAAATCACATATTAGACAAACTTAGTGAAGAAGCAAGCTCAAATAGAAAAGTTCTAAACACCATTGGCCTAGGAATGTGATTTAATAATCCAATTAGAGTTAATAAAGAGATGGTTGCATGTTCAAAAGAATTTGAGTCTGAATTGAAATGGAATATGAAACTAAAACACATATTAGACAAACTTAGTGAAGAAGAAAGCTCAAATAGAAAAGTTCTAAACACCATTGGCCTAGGAATGTGATTTAATAATCCAATTAGAGTTAATAAAGAGATGGTTGCATGTTCAAAAGAATTTGAGTCTGAATTGAAATGGAATATGAAACTAAAATCACATATTAGATAAACTTAGTGAAGAAGCAAGCTCAAATAGAAAAGTTCTAAACACCATTGGCGTACGAATGTGATTTAATAATCCAATTAGAGTTAATAAAGAGATGGTTGCATGTTCAAAAGAATTTGAGTCGAATTGAAATGGAATATGAAACTAAAATCACATATTAGACAAACTTAGTGAAGAGGAAAGCACATATAGAAAAGTTCTAAACACCATTGGCCTAGGAATGTGATTTAATAATCCAATTAGATTTAATAAAGAGATAGTTGCATGTTCAAAAGAATTTGAGTCGGAATTGAAATGGAATATGAAATTAAAATCACATATTAGACAAACTTAGTGAAGAAGCAAGCTCAAATAGAAAAGTTCTAAACACCATTGGCCTAGGAATGTGATTTAATAATCCAATTAGAGTTAATAAAGAGATGGTTGCATGTTCAAAAGAATTTGAGTCGAATTGAAATGGAATATGAAACTAAAACACATATTAGGCAAACTTAGTGAAGAAGAAAGCTCAAATAGAAAAGTTCTAAACACCATTGGCCTAGGAATGTGATTTAATCATCCAATTAGAGTTAATAAAGAGATGGTTGCATGTTCAAAAGAATTTGAGTCGAATTGAAATGGAATATGAAACTAAAATTACATATTAGAGAAACTTAGTGAAGAAGCAAGCTCAAATAGAAAAGTTCTAAACACCATTGGCCTAGGAATGTGATTTAATAATCCAATTAGAGTTAATAAAGAGATGGTTGCATGTTCAAAAGAATTTGAGTCTGAATTGAAATGGAATATGAAACTAAAATCACATATTAGACAAACTTAGTGAAGAAGCAAGCTCAAATAGAAAAGTTCTAAACACCATTGGCCTAGGAATGTGATTTAATAATCCAATTAGAGTTAATAAAGAGATGGTTGCATGTTCAAAAGAATTTGAGTCGAATTGAAATGGAATATGAAACTAAAATCACATATTAGACAAACTTAATGAAGAAGCAAGCTCTAATAGAAAAGTTCTAAACACCATTGGCCTAGGAATTTGATTTAATAATCCAATTAGAGTTAATAAAGAGATGGTTGCATGTTCAAAAGAATTTGAGTCTGAATTGAAATGGAATATGAAACTAAAATCACATATTAGACAAACTTAGTGAAGAAGCAAGCTCAAATAGAAAAGTTCTAAACACCATTGGCCTAGGAATGTGATTTAATAATCCAATTAGAGTTAATAAAGAGATGGTTGCATGTTCAAAAGAATTTGAGTCAGAATTGAAATGGAATATGAAACTAAAATCACATATTAGACAAACTTAGTGAAGAAGCAAGCTCAAATAGAAAAGTTCTAAACACCATTGGCCTAGGAATGTGATTTAATAATCCAATTAGAGTTAATAAAGAGATGGTTGCATGTTCAAAAGAATTTGAGTCAGAATTGAAATGGAATAAGAAATTAAAACACATATTAGACAAACTTAGTGAAGAAGCAAGCTCAAATAGAAAAGTTCTAAACACCATTGGCCTAGGAATGTGATTTAATAATCCAATTAGAGTTAATAAAGAGATGGTTGCATGTTCAAAAGAATTTGAGTCAGAATTGAAATGGAATATGAAACTAAAATCACATATTAGACAAACTTAGTGAAGAAGCAAGCTCAAATAGAAAAGTTCTAAACACCATTGGCCTAGGAATGTGATTTAATAATCCAATTAGAGTTAATAAAGAGATGGTTGCATGTTCAAAAGAATTTGAGTCAGAATTGAAATGGAATATGAAACTAAAATCACATATTAGACAAACTTAGTGAAGAAGCAAGCTCAAATAGAAAAGTTCTAAACACCATTGGCCTAGGAATGTGATTTAATAATCCAATTAGAGTTAATAAAGAGATGGTTGCATGTTCAAAAGAATTTGAGTCAGAATTGAAATGGAATATGAAACCAAAAACACATATTAGACAAACTTAGTGAAGAAGAAAGCTCAAATAGAAAAGTTCTAAAGACCATTGGCCTAGGAATGTGATTTAATAATCCAATTAGAGTTAATAAAGAGATGGTTGCATGTTCAAAAGAATTTGAGACAAATCTGAAATGGAGTATGAAACTAAAATCACATATTAGACAAACTTAGTGAAGAAGAAAGCTCAAATAGAAAAGTTCTAAAGACCATTGGCCTAGGAATGTGATTTAATAATCCAATTAGAGTTAATAAAGAGATGGTTGCATGTTCAAAAGAATTTGAGTCGAATTGAAATGGAATATGAAATTAAAATCACATATTAGACAAACTTAGTGAAGAAGCAAGCTCAAATAGAAAAGTTCTAAACACCATTGGCCTAGGAATGTGATTTAATAATCCAATTAGAGTTAATAAAGAGATGGTTGCATGTTCAAAAGAATTTGAGTCAGAATTGAAATGGAATATGAAACCAAAAACACATATTAGACAAACTTAGTGAAGAAGAAAGCTCAAATAGAAAAGTTCTAAACACCATTGGCCTAGGAATGTGATTTAATAATCCAATTAGAGTTAATAAAGAGATGGTTGCATGTTCAAAAGAATTTGTGTCAGAATTGAAATGGAATATGAAATTAAAATCACATATTAGACAAACTTAGTGAAGAAGAAAGCTCAAATAGAAAAGTTCTAAACACCATTGGCCTAGGAATGTGATTTAATAATCCAATTAGAGTTAATAAAGAGATGGTTGCAAGTTCAAAAGAATTTGAGTCGAATTGAAATGGAATATGAAACTAAAATCACATATTAGACAAACTTAGTGAAGAAGCAAGCTCAAATAGAAAAGTTCTAAACACCATTGGCCTAGGAATGTGATTTAATAATCCAATTAGAGTTAATAAAGAGATGGTTGCATGTTCAAAAGAATTTGAGTCTGAATTGAAATGGAATATGAAACTAAAATCACATATTAGACAAACTTAGTGAAGAAGCAAGCTCAAATAGAAAAGTTCTAAACACCATTGGCCTAGGAATGTGATTTAATAATCCAATTAGAGTTAATAAAGAGATGGTTGCATGTTCAAAAGAATTTGAGTCAGAATTGAAATGGAATATGAAACCAAAAACACATATTAGACAAACTTAGTGAAGAAGAAAGCTCAAATAGAAAAGTTCTAAACACCATTGGCCTAGGAATGTGATTTAATAATCCAATTAGAGTTAATAAAGAGATGGTTGCATGTTCAAAAGAATTTGAGTCAGATTTGAAATGGAATATGAAACTAAAATCACATATTAGACAAACTTAGTGAAGAAGCAAGCTCAAATAGAAAAGTTCTAAACACCATTGGCCTAGGAATGTTTTTTAATAATCCAATTAGAGTTCATAAAGAGATGGTTGCATGTACAAAAGAATTTGAGTAAGAATTGAAATGGAATATGAAACTAAAATCACATATTAGACAAACTTAGTGAAGAAGCAAGCTCAAATAGAAAAGTTCTAAACACCATTGGCCTAGGAATGTGATTTAATAATCCAATTAGAGTTAATAAAGAGATGGTTGCATGTTCAAAAGAATTTGAGTTGAATTGTAATGGAATATGAAATCGAAAACACATATTAGACAAACTTAGTGAAGAAGAAAGCTCAAATAGAAAAGTTCTAAACACCATTGGCCTAGGAATGTGATTTAATAATCCAATTAGAGTTAATAAAGAGATGGTTGCATGTTCAAAAGAATTTGAGTCAGAATTGAAATGGAATATGAAACTAAAATCACATATTAGACAAACTTAGTGAAGAAGAAAGCTCAAATAGAAAATTTCTAAACACCATTGGCCTTGGAATGTGATTTAATAATCCAATTAGAGTTCATAAAGAGATGGTTGCATCTCCAAAAGAATTTGAGTCAGAATTGAAATGGAATATGAAACTAAAATCACATATTAGACAAACTTAGTGAAGAAGCAAGCTCAAATAGAAAAGTTCTAAACACCATTGGCCTAGGAATGTGATTTAATAATCCAATTAGAGTTAATAAAGAGATGGTTGCATGTTCAAAAGAATTTGAGTCAGAATTTAAATGGAGTATGAAACTAAAAACACATATTAGACAAACTTAGTGAAGAAGAAAGCTCAAATAGAAAAGTTCTAAACACCATTGGCCTAGGAATGTGATTTAATAATCCAATTAGAGTTAATAAAGAGTTGGTTGCATGTTCAAAAGAAATTTAGTCAGAATTGAAACGGAATATGAAACCAAAAACACATATTAGACAAACTTAGTGAAGAAGAAATCTCAAATAGAAAAGTTCTAAAGACCATTGGCCTAGGAATGTGATTTAATAATCCAATTAGAGTTAATAAAGAGATGGTTGCATGTTCAAAAGAATTTGAGTCAGAATTGAAATGGAATATGAAACTAAAATCACATATTAGACAAACTTAGTGAAGAAGCAAGCTCAAATAGAAAAGTTCTAAACACCATTGGCCTAGGAATGTGATTTAATAATCCAATTAGAGTTAATAAAGAGATGGTTGCATGTTCAAAAGAATTTGAGTCAGAATTGAAATGGAATATGAAACCAAAAACACATATTAGACAAACTTAGTGAAGAAGCAAGCTCAAATAGAAAAGTTCTAAACACCATTGGCCTAGGAATGTGATTTAATAATCCAATTAGAGTTAATAAAGAGATGGTTGCATGTTCAAAAGAATTTGAGTCGAATTGAAATGGAATATGAAACTAAAACACATATTAGACAAACTTAGTGAAGAAGAAAGCTCAAATAGAAAAGTTCTAAACACCATTGGCCTAGGAATGTGATTTAATAATCCAATTAGAGTTAATAAAGAGATGGTTGCATGTTCAAAAGAATTTGAGTCAGAATTGAAATGGAATATGAAACTAAAATCACATATTAGACAAACTTAGTGAAGAAGAAAGCTCAAATAGAAAATTTCTAAACACCATTGGCCTAGGAATGTGGTTTAATAATCCAATTAGAGTTCATAAAGAGATGGTTGCATGTTCAAAAGAATTTGAGTAAGAATTGAAATGGAATATGAGCTAAAATCACATATTAGACAAACTTAGTGAAGAGGAAAGCTCAAAAAGAAAAGTTATAAACACCATTGGCCTAGGAATGTGATTTAATAATCCAATTAGAGTTAATAAAGAGATGGTTGCATGTTCAAAAGAATTTGAGTCAGAATTGAAATGGAATATGAAACTAAAATCACATATTAGACAAACTTAGTGAAGAAGAAAGCTCAAATAGAAAAGTTCTAAACACCATTGGCCTAGGAATGTGATTTAATAATCCAATTAGAGTTCATAAAGAGATGGTTGCATGTTCAAAAGAATTTGAGTAAGAATTGAAATGGAATATGAAACTAAAATCACATATTAGACAAACTTAGTGAAGAAGCAAGCTCAAATAGAAAATTTCTAAACACCATTGGCGTAGGAATGTGATTTAAAAATCCAATTAGAGTTAATAAAGAGATGGTTGCATGTTCAAAAGAATTTGAGTCAGAATTGAAATGGAATATGAAACTAAAATCAGATGTTAGACAAACTTAGTGAAGAAGCAAGCTCAAATAGAAAAGTTCTAAAGACCATTGGCGTAGGAATGTGATTTAATAATCCAATTAGAGTTAATAAAGAGATGGTTGCATGTTCAAAAGAATTTGAGTCATAATTGAAATGGAATGTGAAACTAAAATCAGATGTTAGACAAACTTGGTGAAGAGGCAAGCTCAAATAGAAAAGTTCTAAACACCATTGGCCTAGGAATGTGATTTAATAATCCAATTAGAGTTAATAAAGAGATGGTTGCATGTTCAAAAGAATTTGAGTCAGAATTGAAATGGAATATGAAACTAAAATCACATATTAGACAAACTTAGTGAAGAAGCAAGCTCAAATAGAAAATTTATAAACACCATTGGCGTAGGAATGTGATTTAAAAATCCAATTAGAGTTAATAAAGAGATGGTTGCATGTTCAAAAGAATTTGAGTCAGAATTGAAATGGAATATGAAACTAAAATCACATGTTAGACAAACTTAGTGAAGAAGCAAGCTCAAATAGAAAAGTTCTAAACACCATTGGCCTAGGAATGTGATTTAATAATCCAATTAGAGTTAATAAAGAGATGGTTGCATGTTCAAAAGAATTTGAGTCGAATTGAAATGGAATATGAAACTAAAAACACATATTAGACAAACTTAGTGAAGAAGAAATCTCAAATAGAAAAGTTCTAAACACCATTGGCCTAGGAATGTGATTTAATAATCCAATTAGAGTTAATAAAGAGATGGTTGCATGTTCAAAAGAATTTGAGTCGAATTGAAATGGAATATGAAACTAAAATCACATATTACACAAATTTATTGAAGAAGACAGCACAAATAGAACATTTGTAAACACCATTGCCTAGGAATGTGATTTAATAAGCTAATTAGAGTTAATAAAGAGATGGTTGCAAGTTCAAAAGAATTTGAGTAAGAATTGAAATGGAATATGAAACTAAAATCACATATTCGACAAACTTAGTGAAGAAGCAAGCTCAAATAGAAAAGTTCTAAACACCATTGGCCTAGGAATTTGATTTAATAATCCAATTAGAGTTAATAAAGAGATGGTTGCATGTTCAAAAGAATTTGAGTCAGAATTGAAATGGAATATGAGCTAAAATCACATATTAGACAAACTTAGTGAAGAAGAAAGCTCAAATAGAAAAGTTCTAAACACCATTGGCCTAGGAATGTGATTTAATAATCCAATTAGAGTTCATAAAGAGATGGTTGCATGTTCAAAAGAATTTGAGTCAGAATTGAAATGGAATATCAAATTAAAAACACATATTAGACAAACTTAGTGAAGAAGAAAGCTCAAATAGAAAAGTTCTAAACACCATTGGCCTAGGAATGTGATTTAATAATCCAATTAGAGTTAATAAAGAGATGGTTGCATGTTCAAAAGAATTTGAGTCAGAATTGAAATGGAATATGAAACTAAAATCACATATTAGACAAACTTAGTGAAGAAGCAAGCTCAAATAGAAAAGTTCTAAAACCATTGGCCTAGGAATGTGATTTAATAATCCAATTAGAGTTAATAAAGAGATGGTTGCATGTTCAAAAGAATTTGAGTCAGAATTGAAATGGAATATGAAACCAAAAACATATATTAGACAAACTTAGTGAAGAAGAAAGCTCAAATAGAAAAGTTTTAAACACCATTGGCCTATGAATGTTTTTTAATAATCAAATTAGAGTTAATAAAGAGATGGTTGCATGTTCAAAAGAATTTGAGTCAGAATTGAAAAGGAATATGAGCTAAAATCACATATTAGACAAACTTAGTGAAGAAGAAAGCTCAAATAGAAAAGTTCTAAACACCATTGGCCTAGGAATGTGATTTAATAATCCAATTAGAGTTAATAAAGAGATGGTTGCATGTTCAAAAGAATTTGAGTCAGAATTGAAATGGAATATGAAACTAAAATCACATATTAGACAAACTTAGTGAAGAAGCAAGCTCAAATAGAAACGTTCTAAACACCATTGGCCTAGGAATGTGATTTAATAATCCAATTAGAGTTAATAAAGAGATGGTTGCATGTTCAAAAGAATTTGAGTCAGAATTGAAATGGAATATGAAACTAAAAACACATATTAGACAAACTTAGTGAAGAAGAAAGCTCAAATAGAAAAGTTCTAAACACCATTGGCCTAGGAATGTGATTTAATAATCCAATTAGAGTTAATAAAGAGATGGTTTCATGTTCAAAAGAATTTGAGTCGAATTGAAATGGAATATGAAACTAAAATCACATATTAGACAAACTTAGTGAAGAAGAAAGCTCAAATAGAAAAGTTCTAAATACCATTGGCCTAGGAATGTGATTTAAAAATCCAATTAGAGTTAATAAAGAGATGGTTGCATGTTCAAAAGAATTTGAGTCAGAATTGAAATGGAATATGAAACTAAAATCACATATTAGACAAACTTAGTGAAGAAGCAAGCTCAAATAGAAAAGTTCTAAACACCATTGGCCTAGGAATGTGATTTAATAATCCAATTAGAGTTAATAAAGAGATGGTTGCATGTTCAAAAGAATTTGAGTCGAATTGAAATGGAATATGAAATCAAAAACACATATTAGGCAAACTTAGTGAAGAGGAAAGCTCAAATAGAAAAGTTCTAAACACTATTGGCCTAGAAATGTGATTTAATAATCCAATTAGAGTTAATAAAGAGATGGTTGTATATTCAAAAAAATTTGAGCGGAATTGAAATGGAATATGAAATTAAAATCACATATTAGACAAACTTAGTGAAGAAGCAAGCTCAAATAGAAAAGTTATAAACACCATTGGCCTAGGAATGTGATTTAATAATCCAATTAGAGTTAATAAAGAGATGGTTGCATGTTCAAAAGAATTTGAGTCAGAATTGAAATGGAATATGAAACTAAAATCACATATTAGACAAACTTAGTGAAGAAGCAAGCTCAAATAGAAAAGTTCTAAACACCATTGGCCTAGGAATGTGATTTAATAATCCAATTAGAGTTAATAAAGAGATGGTTGCATGTTCAAAAGAATTTGAGTACGAATTGAAATGGAATATGATACTCAAAACACATATTAGACAAACTTTGTGAAGAGGAAAGCTCTAATAGAAAAGTTCTAAACACCATTGGCCTAGGAATGTGATGTAATAATCCAATTAGAGTTAATAAAGAGATGCTTGCATGTTCAAAAGAATTTGAGTCAGAATTGAAATGGAATATGAAACTAAAATCACATATTAGACAAACTTAGTGAAGAAGAAAGCTCAAATAGAAAAGTTCTAAAGACCATTGGCCTAGGAATGTGATTTAATAATCCAATTAGAGTTAATAAAGAGATGGTTGCATGTTCAAAAGAATTTGAGTAAGAATTGAAATGGAATATGAAACTAAAATCACATATTAGACAAACTTAGTGAAGAAGCAAGCTCAAATAGAAAAGTTCTAAACACCATTGGCCTAGGAATGTGATTTAATAATCCAATTAGAGTTAATAAAGAGATGGTTGCATGTTCAAAAGAATTTGAGTCAGAATTGAAATGGAATGCGAAACTAAAATCACATATTCGAAAAACTTAGTGAAGAAGAAAGCTCAAATAGAAAAGTTCTAAAGACCATTGGCCTAGGAATGTGATTTAATAATCCAATTAGAGTTAATAAAGAGATGGTTGCATGTTCAAAAGAATTTGAGTCAGAATTGAAATGGAATATAAAACCGAAAACACATATTAGACAAACTTAGGGAAGAGGATAGCTCTAATAGAAAAGTTCTACACACCATTGGCCTAGGAATGTGATTTATTAATCCAATTAGAGTTAATAAAGAGATGGTTGCATGTTCAAAAGAATTTGAGTCAGAACTGAAATGGAATATAAAACCGAAAACACATATTAGACAAACTTAGCGAAGAGGAAAGCTCAAATAGAAAAGTTCTAAACACCATTGGCCTAGGAATGTGATTTAATAATCCAATTAGAGTTAATAAAGAGATGGTTGCATGTTCAAAAGAATTTGAGTAAGAATTGAAATGGAATATGAAACTAAAATCACATATTAGACAAACTTAGTGAAGAAGCAAGCTCAAATAGAAAAGTTCTAAACACCATTGGCCTAGGAATGTGATTTAATAATCCAATTAGAGTTAATAAAGAGATGGTTGCATGTTCAAAAGAATTTTGAGTTGAATTGAAATGGAATATGAAACTAAAATCACATATTAGACAAACTTAGTGAAGAAGCAAGCTCAAATAGAAAAGTTCTAAACACCATTGGCCTAGGAATGTGATTTAATAATCCAATTAGAGTTCATAAAGAGATGGTTGCATGTTCAAAAGAATTTGAGTCAGAATTGAAATGGAATATGAAAATAAAATCAGATGTTAGACAAACTTAGTGAAGAAGCAAGCTCAAATAGAAAAGTTCTAAAGACCATTGGCCTAGGAATGTGATTTAATAATCCAATTAGAGTTAATAAAGAGATGGTTGCATGTTCAAAAGAATTTGAGTACGAATTGAAATGGAATATGAAACCGAAAACACATATTAGACAAACTTAGTGAAGAGGAAAGCTCAAATAGAAAAGTTCTAAACACTATTGGCCTAGAAATGTGATTTAATAATCCAATTAGAGTTAATAAAGAGATGGTTGTATATTCAAAAAAATTTGAGTCGGAATTGAAATGGAATATGAAACCAAAAACACATATTAGACAAACTTAGTGAAGAAGAAAGCTCAAATAGAAAAGTTCTAAAGACCATTGGCCTAGGAATGTGATTTAATAATCCAATTAGAGTTAATAAAGAGATGGTTGCATGTTCAAAAGAATTTGAGTCAGAATTGAAATGGAATATGAAACTAAAATCACATATTAGACAAACTTAGTGAAGAAGCAAGCTCAAATAGAAAAGTTCTAAACACCATTGGCCTAGGAATGTCATTTAATAATCCAATTAGAGTTAATAAAGAGATGGTTGCATGTTCAAAAGAATTTGAGTCGGAATTGAAATGGAATGTGAAACTAAAATCACATGTTAGACAAACTTAGCGAAGAGGAAAGCTCTAATAGAAAAGTTCTAAACACCATTGGCCTAGGAATGTGATTTAATAATCCAATTAGAGTTAATAAAGAGATGGTTGCATGTTCAAAAGAATTTGAGTCAGAATTGAAATGGAATATCAAATTGAAAACACATATTAGACAAACTTAGTGAAGAAGAAAGCTCAAATAGAAAAGTTCTAAAGACCATTGGCCTAGGAATGTGATTTAACAATCCAATTAGAGTTCATAAAGAGATGGTTGCGTGTTCAAAAGCATTTGAGTAAGAATTGAAATGGAATATGAGCTAAAATCACATATTAGACAAACTTAGTGAAGAAGAAAGCTCAAATAGAAAAGTTCTAAACACCATTGGCCTAGGAATGTGATTTAATAATCCAATTAGAGTTCATAAAGAGATGGTTGCATGTTCAAAAGAATTTGAGTCAGAATTGAAATGGAATATGAAACTAAAATCACATATTAGACAAACTTAGTGAAGAAGCAAGCTCAAATAGAAAAGTTCTAAACACCATTGGCCTAGGAATGTGATTTAATAATCCAATTAGAGTTAATAAAGAGATGGTTGCATGTTCAAAAGAATTTGAGTCATAATTGAAATGGAATGTGAAACTAAAATCAGATGTTAGACAAACTTAGTGAAGAAGCAAGCTCAAATAGAAAAGTTCTAAACACCATTGGCCTAGGAATGTGATTTAATAATCCAATTAGAGTTAATAAAGAGATGGTTGCATGTTCAAAAGAATTTGAGTCAGAATTGAAATGGAATATGAAACTAAAAACACATATTAGACAAACTTAGTGAAGAAGCAAGCTCAAATAGAAAAGTTCTAAACACCATTGGCCTAGGAATGTGATTTAATAATCCAATTAGAGTTCATAAAGAGATGGTTGCATGTTCAAAAGAATTTGAGTCAGAATTGAAATGGAATATCAAATCAAAAACACATATTAGACAAACTTAGTGAAGAAGAAAGCTCAAATAGAAAAGTTCTAAACACCATTGGCCTAGGAATGTGATTTAATAATCCAATTAGAGTTAATAAAGAGATGGTTGCATGTTCAAAAGAATTTGAGTCAGAATTGAAATGGAATATGAAACTAAAATCACATATTAGACAAACTTAGTGAAGAAGCAAGCTCAAATAGAAAAGTTCTAAACACCATTGGCCTAGGAATGTGATTTAATAATCCAATTAGAGTTAATAAAGAGATGGTTGCATGTTCAAAAGAATTTGAGTCAGAATTAAAATGGAATATGAAACTAAAATCACATATTAGACAAAGTTAGTGAAGAAGAAAGCTCAAATAGAAAAGTTCTAAACACCATTGGCCTAGGAATGTGGTTTAATAATCCAATTAGAGTTCATAAAGAGATGGTTGCATGTTCAAAAGAATTTGAGTAAGAATTGAAATGGAATATGAGCTAAAATCACATATTAGACAAACTTAGTGAAGAAGCAAGCTCAAATAGAAAAGTTCTAAAGACCATTGGCCTAGGAATGTGATTTAATAATCCAATTAGAGTTAATAAAGAGATGGTTGCATGTTCAAAAGAATTTGAGTCAGAATTGAAATGGAATATGAAACTAAAATCACATATTAGACAAACTTAGTGAAGAAGAAAGCTCAAATAGAAAAGTTCTAAACACCATTGGCCTAGGAATGTGATTTAATAATCCAATTAGAGTTAATAAAGAGATGGTTGCATGTTCAAAAGAATTTGAGTTGAATTGAAATGGAATGTGAAACTAAAATCACATATTAGACAAACTTAGTGAAGAAGCAAGCTCAAATAGAAAAGTTCTAAACACCATTGGCCTAGGAATGTGATTTAATAATCCAATTAGAGTTAATAAAGAGATGGTTGCATGTTCAAAAGAATTTGAGTCATAATTGAAATGGAATATGAAACTAAAATCACATATTAGACAAACTTAGTGAAGAAGCAAGCTCAAATAGAAAAGTTTAAAAGACCATTGGTGTAGGAATGTGATTTCATAATTGAATTAGAGTTAATAAAGAGATGGTTACATGTTCAAAAGAATTTGAGTCTGAATTGAAATGGAATATGAAACTAAAATCACATATTAGACAAACTTAGTGAAGGAGAAAGCTCAAATAGAAAAGTTCTAAACGCCATTGGCCTAGGAATGTGATTTAATAATCGAATTAGAGTTAATAAAGAGATGGTTGCATGTTCAAAAGAATTTGAGTAGGAATTGAAATGGAATATGAAACTAAAATCACATGTTAGACAAACTTAGTGAAGAAGCAAGCTCAAATAGAAAAGTTCTAAACACCATTGGCCTAGGAATGTGATTTAATAATCCAATTAGAGTTAATAAAGAGATGGTTGCATGTTCAAAAGAATTTGAGTTGAATTGAAATGGAATATAAAACCGAAAACACATATTAGACAAACTTAGTGAAGAAGAAAGCTCAAATAGAAAAGTTCTAAACACCATTGGCCTAGGAATGTGATTTAATAATCCAATTAGAGTTAATAAAGAGATGGTTGCATGTTCAAAAGAATTTGAGTCAGAATTGAAATGGAATATGAAACTAAAATCAGATGTTAGACAAACTTAGTGAAGAAGCAAGCTCAAATAGAAAAGTTCTAAACACCATTGGCCTAGGAATGTGATTTAATAATCCAATTAGAGTTAATAAAGAGATGGTTGCATGTTCAAAAGAATTTGAGTCAGAATTGAAATGGAATATGAAACTAAAATCACATATTAGACAAACTTAGTGAAGAAGCAAGCTCAAATAGAAAAGTTCTAAACACCATTGGCCTAGGAATGTGATTTAATAATCCAATTAGAGTTAATAAAGAAATGGTTGCATGTTCAAAAGAATTTGACTCAGAATTGAAATGGAATATGAGCTAAAATCACATATTAGACAAACTTAGTGAAGAAGCAAGCTCAAATAGAAAAGTTCTAAAGACCATTGGCCTAGGAATGTGATTTAATAATCCAATTAGAGTTAATAAAGAGATGGTTGCATGTTCAAAAGAATTTGAGTCAGAATTGAAATGGAATATGAAACTAAAATCACATATTAGACAAACTTAGTGAAGAAGCAAGCTCAAATAGAAAAGTTCTAAACACCATTGGCCTAGGAATGTGATTTAATAATCCAATTAGAGTTAATAAAGAGATGGTTGCATGTTCAAAAGAATTTGAGTCAGAATTTAAATGGAGTATGAAACTAAAAACACATATTAGACAAACTTAGTGAAGAAGAAAGCTCAAATAGAAAAGTTCTAAACACCATTGGCCTAGGAATGTGGTTTAATAATCCAATTAGAGTTCATAAAGAGATGGTTGCATGTTCAAAAGAATTTGAGTGAGAATTGAAATGGAATATGAAAGAAAATCACATATTAGACAAACATAGCGAACAAGAAAGCTCAAATAGAAAAGTTCTAAACACCATTGGCCTAGGAATGTGATTTAATAATCCAATTAGAGTTAATAAAGAGATGGTTGCATGTTCAAAAGAATTTGAGTTGAATTGAAATGGAATATGAAACTAAAATCACATATTAGACAAACTTAGTGAAGAAGCAAGCTCAAATAGAAAAGTTCTAAACACCATTGGCCTAGGAATGTGATTTAATAATCCAATTAGAGTTAATAAAGAGATGGTTGCATGTTCAAAAGAATTTGAGTCAGAATTGAAATGGAATATGAAATTAAAATCACATATTAGACAAACTTAGTGAAGAAGCAAGCTCAAATAGAAACGTTCTATACACCATTGGCCTAGGAATGTGATTTAATAATCCAATTAGAGTTAATAAAGAGATGGTTGCATGTTCAAAAGAATTTGAGTCAGAATTGAAATGGAATGTGAAACTAAAATCACATATTAGACAAACTTAGTGAAGAAGAAAGATCAAATAGAAAAGTTCTAAAGACCATTCGCCTAGGAATGTGATTTTATAATCCAATTAGAGTTAATAAAGAGATGGTTGCATGTTCAAAAGAATTTGAGTTGAATTGAAATGGAATATAAAACCGAAAACACATATTAGACAAACTTAGTGAAGAAGAAAGCTCAAATAGAAAAGTTCTAAAGACCATTGGCCTAGGAATGTGATTTAATAATCCAATTAGAGTTAATAAAGAGATGGTTGCATGTTCAAAAGAATTTGAGTCAGAATTGAAATGGAATATTAAACTAAAAACACATATTAGACAAACTTAGTGAAGAAGAAAGCTCAAATAGAAAAGTTCTAAAGACCATTGGCCTAGGAATGTGATTTAATAATCCAATTAGAGTTAATAAAGAGATGGTTGCATGTTCAAAAGAATTTGAGTCAGAATTGAAATGGAATATGAAACTAAAAACAGATGTTAGACAAACTTAATGAAGAAGCAAGCTCAAATAGAAAAGTTCTAAACACCATTGGCCTAGGAATGTGATTTAATAATCCAATTAGAGTTAATAAAGAGATGGTTGCATGTTCAAAAGAATTTGAGTCAGAATTGAAATGGAATATGAAACTAAAATCACATATTAGACAAACTTAGTGAAGAAGAAAGCTCAAATAGAAAAGTTCTAAACACCATTGGCCTAGGAATGTGATTTAATAATCCAATTAGAGTTAATAAAGAGATGGTTGCATGTTCAAAAGAATTTGAGTCAGAATTGAAATGGAATATGAAACTAAAATCACATATTAGACAAACTTAGTGAAGAAGCAAGCTCAAATAGAAAAGTTATAAACACCATTGGCCTAGGAATGTGATTTAATAATCCAATTAGAGTTAATAAAGAGATGGTTGCATGTTCAAAAGAATTTGAGTCAGAATTGAAATGGAATATAAAACCGAAAACACATATTAGACAAATTTAGCGAAGACGAAAGCTCAAATAGAAAAGTTCTAAACACCATTGGCCTAGGAATGTGATTTAATAATCCAATTAGAGTTAATAAAGAGATGGTTGCATGTTCAAAAGAATTTGAGTCAGAATTGAAATGGAATATGAAACTAAAATCACATATTAGACAAACTTAATGAAGAAGCAAGCTCAAATAGAAAAGTTCTAAACACCATTGGCCTAGGAATGTGATTTAATAATCCAATTAGAGTTAATAAAGAGATGGTTGCATGTTCAAAAGAATTTGAGTCAGAATTGAAATGGAATATGAAATTAAAATCACATATTAGACAAACTTAGTGAAGAAGCAAGCTCAAATAGAAAAGTTATAAACACCATTGGCCTAGGAATGTGATTTAATAATCCAATTAGAGTTAATAAAGAGATGGTTGCATGTTCAAAAGAATTTGAGTCAGTATTGAAATGGAATATGAAACTAAAAACACATATTAGACAAACTTAGTGAAGAAGAAAGCTCAAATAGAAAAGTTCTAAACACCATTGGCCTAGGAATGTGATTTAATAATCCAATTAGAGTTAATAAAGAGATGGTTGCATGTTCAAAAGAATTTGAGTCAGAATTGAAATGGAATATGAAACTAAAATCACATATTAGACAAACTTAGTGAAGAAGAAAGATCAAATAGAAAAGTTCTAAAGACCATTCGCCTAGGAATGTGATTTAATAATCCAATTAGAGTTAATAAAGAGATGGTTGCATGTTCAAAAGAATTTGAGTCAGAATTGAAATGGAATATGAAATCAAAAACACATATTAGACAAACTTAGTGAAGAAGAAAGCTCAAATAGAAAAGTTCTAAACACCATTGGCCTAGGAATGTGATTTAATAATCCAATTAGAGTTAATAAAGAGATGGTTGCATGTTCAAAAGAATTTGAGTCAGATTTGAAATGGAATATGAAATCAAAAACACATATTAGACAAACTTAGTGAAGAAGAAAGCTCAAATAGAAAAGTTCTAAACACCATTGGCCTAGGAATGTGATTTAATAATCCAATTAGAGTTAATAAAGAGATGGTTGCATGTTCAAAAGAATTTGAGTCAGAATTGAAATGGAATATGAAACTAAAATCACATATTAGACAAACTTAATGAAGAAGCAAGCTCAAATAGAAAAGTTCTAAACACCATTGGCCTAGGAATGTGATTTAATAATCCAATTAGAGTTAATAAAGAGATGGTTGCATGTTCAAAAGAAATTTAGTCAGAATTGAAACGGAATATGAAACCAAAAACACATATTAGACAAACTTATCGAAGAGGAAAGCTCAAAAAGAAAAGTTCTAAACACCATTGGCCTAGGAATGTGATTTAATAATCCAATTAGAGTTAATAAAGAGATGGTTGCATGTTCAAAAGAATTTGAGTCAGAATTGAAATGGAATATGAAACTAAAATCACATATTAGACAAACTTAGTGAAGAAGCAAGCTCAAATAGAAAAGTTCTAAACACCATTGGCCTAGGAATGTGATTTAATAATCCAATTAGAGTTAATAAAGAGATGGTTGCATGTTCAAAAGAATTTTAATCAGAATTGAAATGGAATATGAAACCAAAAACACATATTAGACAAACTTAGTGAAGAAGAAAGCTCAAATAGAAAAGTTCTAAACACCATTGGCCTAGGAATGTGATTTAATAATCCAATTAGAGTTAATAAAGAGATGGTTGCATGTTCAAAAGAATTTGAGTCATAATTGAAATGGAATGTGAAACTAAAATCAGATGTTAGACAAACTTGGTGAAGAAGCAAGCTCAAATAGAAAAGTTCTAAACACCATTGGCCTAGGAATGTGATTTAATAATCCAATTAGAGTTAATAAAGAGATGGTTGCATGTTCAAAAGAATTTGAGTCAGAATTGAAATGGAATATGAAACTAAAATCACATATTAGACAAACTTAGTGAAGAAGAAAGCTCAAATAGAAAAGTTCTAAAGACCATTGGCCTAGGAATGTGATTTAATAATCCAATTAGAGTTCATAAAGAGATGGTTGCATGTTCAAAAGAATTTGAGTAAGAATTGAAATGGAATATGAGCTAAAATCACATATTAGACAAACTTAGTGAAGAGGAAAGCTCAAAAAGAAAAGTTATAAACACCATTGGCCTAGGAATGTGATCTAATAATCCAATTAGAGTTAATAAAGAGATGGTTGCATGTTCAAAAGAATTTGAGTCAGAATTGAAATGGAATATGAAACTAAAATCACATGTTAGACAAACTTAGTGAAGAAGCAAGCTCAAATAGAAAAGTTCTAAAACCATTGGCCTAGGAATGTGATTTAATAATCCAATTAGAGTTAATAAAGAGCTGGTTGCATGTTCAAAAGAATTTTTGAAATAGAATATGAAATCAAAAACACATGTTAGACAAACTTAGTGAAGAAGCAAGCTCAAATAGAAAAGTTCTAAAACCATTGGCCTAGGAATGTGATTTAATAATCCAATTAGAGTTAATAAAGAGATGGTTGCATGTTCAAAAGAATTTTTGAAATGGAATATGAAACCAAAAACACATATTAGACAAACTTAGTGAAGAAGAAAGCTCAAATAGAAAAGTTCTAAAGACCATTGGCCTAGGAATGTGATTTAATAATCCAATTAGAGTTAATAAAGAAATGGTTGCATGTTCAAAAGAATTTGACTCAGAATTGAAATGGAATATTAAACTAAAAACACATATTAGGCAAACTTATTGAAGAAGCAAGCTCAAATAGAAAAGTTCTAAACACCATTGGCCTAGGAATGTGATTTAATAATCCAATTAGAGTTAATAAAGAGATGGTTGCATGTTCAAAAGAATTTGAGTCAGAATTGAAATGGAATATGAAACCGAAAACACATATTAGACAAACTTAGTGAAGAAGAAAGCTCAAATAGAAAAGTTCTAAACACCATTGGCCTAGGAATGTGATTTAATAATCCAATTAGAGTTAATAAAGAGATGGTTGCATTTTCAAAAGAATTTGAGTCAGAATTTAAATGGAGTATGAAACTAAAAACACATATTAGACAAACTTAGTGAATAAGAAAGATCAAATAGTAAAGTTCTAAACACCATTGGCCTAGGAATGTGATTTAATAATCGAATTAGAGTTAATAAAGAGATGGTTGCATGTTCAAAAGAAATTTAGTCAGAATTGAAACAGAATATGAAACCAAAAACACATATTAGACAAACTTATTGAAGAGGAAAGATCAAAAAGAAAAGTTCTAAACACCATTGGCCTAGGAATGTGATTTAATAATCCAATTAGAGTTAATAAAGAGATGGTTGTATATTCAAAAGAATTTGAGCGGAATTGAAATGGAATATCAAATCAAAAACACATATTAGACAAACTTAGTGAAGAAGAAAGCTCAAATAGAAAAGTTCTAAACACCATTGGCCTAGGAATGTGATTTAATAATCCAATTAGAGTTAATAAAGAGATGGTTGCATGTTCAAAAGAATTTTAATCAGAATTGACATGGAATATGAAACCGAAAACACATATTAGACAAACTTAGTGAAGAAGAAAGCTCAAATAGAAAAGTTCTAAACACCATTGGCCTAGGAATGTGATTTAATAATCCAATTAGAGTTAATAAAGAGATGGTTGCATGTTCAAAAGAATTTGAGTCAGAATTGAAATGGAATATGAAACCAAAAACACATATTAGACAAACTTAGTGAAGAAGAAAGCTCAAATAGAAAAGTTCTAAACACCATTGGCCTAGGAATGTGATTTAATAATCCAATTAGAGTTAATAAAGAGATGGTTGCATATTCAAAAAAATTTCAGTCGAAAGTGAAATGGAATATCAAATCAAAAACACATATTAGACAAACTTAGTGAAGAAGAAAGCTCAAATAGAAAAGTTCTAAACACCATTGGCCTAGGAATGTGATTTAATAATCCAATTAGAGTTCATAAAGAGATGGTTGCATGTTCAAAAGAATTTGAGTCAGAATTGAAATGGAATATCAAATCAAAAACACATATTAGACAAACTTAGTGAAGAAGAAAGCTCAAATAGAAAAGTTCTAAAGACCATTGGCCTAGGAATGTGATTTAATAATCCAATTAGAGTTAATAAAGAGATGGTTGCATGTTCAAAAGAATTTGAGTCAGAATTGAAATGGAATATGAAACTAAAATCACATATTAGACAAACTTAGTGAAGAAGCAAGCTCAAATAGAAAAGTTCTAAACACCATTGGCCTAGGAATGTGATTTAATAATCCAATTAGAGTTAATAAAGAGATGGTTGCATGTTCAAAAGAATTTTGAGTTGAATTGAAATGGAATATAAAACCGAAAACACATATTAGACAAACTTAGTGAAGAAGAAAGCTCAAATAGAAAAGTTCTAAACACCATTGGCCTAGGAATGTGATTTAATAATCCAATTAGAGTTAATAAAGAGATGGTTGCATGTTCAAAAGAATTTGAGTCAGAATTGAAATGGAATATCAAATCAAAAACACATATTAGACAAACTTAGTGAAGAAGAAAGCTCAAATAGAAAAGTTCTAAACACCATTGGCCTAGGAATGTGGTTTAATAATCTAATTAGAGTTCATAAAGAGATGGTTGCATGTTCAAAAGAATTTGAGTCATAATTGAAATGGAATATGAGCTAAAATCACATATTAGACAAACTTAGTGAAGAGGAAAGCTCAAAAAGAAAAGTTATAAACACCATTGGCCTAGGAATGTGATTTAATAATCCAATTAGAGTTAATAAAGAGATGGTTGCATGTTCAAAAGAATTTGACTCAGAATTGAAATGGAATATGAAACTGAAAACACATATTAGACAAACTTAGTGAAGAAGAAAGCTCAAATAGAAAAGTTCTAAACACCATTGGCCTAGGAATGTGATTTATTAATCCAATTAGAGTTCATAAAGAGATGGTTGCATGTTCAAAAGAATTTGAGTATGAATTGAAATGGAATATGAAACTAAAATCACATGTTAGACAAACTTAGTGAAGAAGCAAGCTCAAATAGAAAAGTTCTAAAACCATTGGCCTAGGAATGTGATTTAATAATCCAATTAGAGTTAATAAAGAGATGGTTGCATGTTCAAGAGAATTTGAATCGAATTGAAATGGAATATGAAACTAAAATCACATATTAGACAAACTTAGTGAAGAAGCAAGCTCAAATAGAAAAGTTCTAAACACCATTGGCCTAGGAATGTGATTTAATAATCCAATTAGAGTTAATAAAGAGATGGTTGCATGTTCAAAAGAATTTGAATCGAATTGAAATGGAATATGAAACCAAACACACAATAGACAAACTTAGTGAAGAAGCAAGCTCAAATATAAAAGTTCTAAACACCATTGGCCGAAGAATGTGATTTAATAATCCAATTAGAGTTGATAAAGGGTTGGTGGCATGTTCAAAATAATTTGAATAAGAATTGAAATGGAATATGAAAGAAAATCACATATTAGACAAACATAGCGAACAAGAAAGTTCAAATAGAAATTTTCTAAACACCATTGGCCTACGATTGTGATTTAATAATCCAATTAGAGTTGATAAAGAGATGGTTGCATTTCAAAAGAATTTGAATTTGGATTGAAATGGAAGATGAAGCAAAAATCACTTATTAGGCAAACTTAGTGACGAAGAAAGCTCAAATAGAAAAGTTCTAAACACCATTGGCCTAGGAATGTGATTTAATAATCGAATTAGAGTTAATAAAGAGATGGTTGCATGTCCAAAAGAATTTGAATCAGAAATGAAATGGAATATGAAACTAAAAACACATGTTAGACAAACTTAGTGAAGAAGAAAGTTCAAATAGAAAAGTTCTAAACACCATTGGCCTAGGAATGTGATTTAATAATCGAATTAGAGTTAATAAAGAGATGGTTGCATTTTGAAAAGAATTTGAGTCAGTATTTAAATGGAATATGAAATCAAAAACACATATTAGACAAACTTAGTGAAGAAGAAAGCTCAAATAGAAAAGTTCTAAACACCATTGGCCTAGGAATGTGATTTAATAAGCCAATTAGAGTTAATAAAGAGATGGTTGCATGTTCAAAAGAATTTGAATCAGAATTGAAATGGAATATGAAACCAAAAACACATATTAGGGAGGCTTAGCGAAGATGAAAGCTCAAATAGAAAAGTTCTAAAGACCATTGGCTTGGAATGTGATTTAATAATCCAATTAGAGTTCATAAAGAGATGGTTGCACGTTCAAAAGAATTTTTGAAACGAAATTTGAAACCAAAAACACATATTAGAAAATTTAGTGAAGAAGAAAGCTCAAATAGAAAAGTTCGAAACACCATTGGCCTAGGAATGTGATTTAATAATCCAATTAGAGTTGATAAAGAGATGATTGCATGTTTAAAAGAATTTGAATCAAAATTGAAATGGAATATGAAACCAAAAACACATATTAGACAAACTTAGTGAAGAGGAAAGCTCAAATAGAAAAGTTATAAACACCATTAGCCTAGGAATGTGATTTAATAATCCAATTAGAGTTAATAAAGAGATGGTTGTATGTTCAAAAGAATTTGAATCAGAATTGAAATGGAATATGAAACAAAAAATACATATTAGACAAACTTAGTGAAGAAGCAAGCTCAAATAGAAAAGTTCTAAACACCATTGGTCTACAAATGTGATTTAATAAGCCAATTAGAGTGGATAAAGAGATGGTTGCATGTTAAAAAGAATTTGAATCAGAATTGAAATGGAATATGAAACCAAAAACACATATTAGACAAACTTAGTGAAGAAGAAAGCTCAAATAGAAAAGTTCTAAATACCATCGACCTGGGAATGTGATTTAATAATCCAATTAGAGTTGATAAAGAGATGGCTGCATTTCAAAAGAATTTGAATTTGGATTGAAATGGAATATGAAACAAAAAGCACATATTAGACAAACTTAGTGAAGAAGAAAGGTCAAATAGAAAAGTTCTACACACCATTGGCCTAGTAATGTGATTTAATATCCAATTAGAGTTGATAAAGAGATGGTTGCATGTTTGAAAGAATTTGAATCGAATTGAAATGGAATATGAAACCAAAAACACATATTAGACAAACTTAGTGAAGAAGAAAGCTCAAATAGAAAAGTTCTAAACACCATTGGCCTACGAATGTGATTTAATAATCCAATTAGAGTTGATAAAGAGCTGGTTGCATGTTCAAAAGAATTTGAATCAGAATTGAAATGGAATATGAAACCAAAAACATATTAGACAAACTTAGTGAGGAAGAAAGCTTAAATAGAAAAGTTCTAAACACCATGGGCCTAGCAATGTGATTTAATAAGCCAATTAGAGTTCATAAACAGCTGGTTGCATGTTCAAAAGAATTTCAATTAGGATTGAAATGGATTACGAAATCAAAAACACATATTAGACAAACTTAGTGAAGAAGAAAGCTCAAATAGAAAAGTTCTAAACACCATTAGCCTAGGAACGTGATTTAATAAGTCAATTAGAGTCGATAAGGAGACGGTTGAAGGTTCAAAGGAATTTTCATCAGAACTGAAATGGAATATGAAACTAAAACTACATATTAGACAAACTTAGTGAAGAAGATAGCTCAAATAGAAAAGTTCTAAACACCATTGGCCTACGAATGTGATTTAATAAGCCAATTAGAGTTGATAAAGAGCTGGTTGCATGTTCAAAAGAATTTGAATCAGAATTGAAATGGAAAATGAAACCAAAAACACATATTAGACAAACTTAGTGAAGAAGAAAGCTCAAATAGAAAAGTTCTAAACACCATTGGCCTAGGAATGTGATTTAATATGCCAATTAGAGTTCATAAAGGGATGGTTGCATGTTCAAAAGAATTTGAAATAGAATTGAAATGAAATATGAATCCAAAACCACATATTAGGGAATCATAGTGAAGTAGCAAGCTCAAATAGAAAAGTTCTAAACACCATTGGCCTACGAATGTGATTTAATAAGCCAATTAGAGTTGATAAAGAGCTGGTTGCATGTTCAAAAGAATTTGAATCAGAATTGAAATGGAAAATGAAACCGATAACACATATTAGACAAACTTAGTGAAGAAGAAAGCTCAAATAGAAAAGTTCTAAACACCATTGGCCTAGGAATGTGATTTAATAAGCCAATTAGAGTTGATAAGGAGATGGTTGCATGTTTAAAAGAATTTGAATCTGAAATGAAATGAAATATGAAACCAAAAACACATATTAAAGAGGTTTAGTGTAAAAGAAAGCTCAAATAGAAAAGTTCTAAACACCATTGGCCTAGGAATATGATTTAATAAGCCAATTAGAGTTGATAAAGAGATGGTTGCATGTTTAAAAGAATTTGAATCAGAATTGAAATGGAATATGAAACCAAAAACACATAAAAGAAAAACTTAGTGAAGAAGAAAGCTCAAATAGAAAAGTTCTAAACACCATTGGCCTAGGAATGTGATTTAATAATCCAATTAGAGTTGATAAAGAGATGGTTGCATGTTTAAAAGAATTTTGAATCAGAAATGAAATGAAATATGAAACCAAAAACACATATTAGACAAACTTAGTGAAGAAGAAAGCTCAAATAGAAAAGTTCTAAACACCATTGGCCTAGGAATGTGATTTAATAAGCCAATTAGAATTCATAAAGACATGGTTGCATGTTTAAAAGAATTTGAATCAGAATTGAAATGGAATATGAAAGCAAAAACACAGATTAGACAAACTTAGTGAAGAAGAAAGCTCAAATAGAAAATTTCTAAACACCATTGGCCTAGGAATGTGATTTAATAAGCCAATTAGAGTGAAGAAAGAGAGGGTTGCATGTTCAAAAGAATTTTTGAAATGGAATATGAAACCAAAAACACATTTTAGACAAACCTAGTGAAGAAGAAAGCTCAAATAGAAAAGTTCTAAACACCATTGGCTAGGAATGTGATTTAATAAGCCAATTAGAGTTGATTAAGTGATGATTGAATGTTTATAAGAATTTGAATCAGAATTGAAATGGAATATGAAAGCAAAAATACATATTAGACAAATTTAGTGAAGAAGAATGCTCAAATAGAATTTTCTAACTTTGGCCCAGGAATATGTTTTAATAAGCCAATTAGAGTTGATAAGGAGATGGTTGCATGTTTAAAAGAATTTGAATCAGAAATGGAATAAATATGAAACCAAAAACACATATTAGACAAACTTAGTGAAGAAGAAAGCTCAAATAGAAAATTTCAAAACACCATTGGCCTAGGAATATGATTTAATATGCCAATTAGAGTTGATAAAGAGATGGTTGCATTTGAAAGAATTTGAATCAGAATTGAAATGGAATATGAAACCAAAAACACAGATTAGACAAACTTAGTGAAGAAGAAAGCTCAAATAAAAAAGTTCTAAACACCATTGGCCTAGGAATGTGATTTAATAAGCCAATTAGAGTTAATAAAGAGCTGGTTGCATGTTCAAAAGAATTTTTGAAATGGAATATGAAACTAAAAACACATTTTAGACAAACCTAGTGAAAAGAAAGCTTAAATAAAAAAGTTCTAAACACCATTGGCCGAGGAATGTGATTTAATTAGCCAATTAGAGTTTATAAAGAGATGGTTGCTTGTTTGAGAGATTTTGAATCAGAGTTGAAACAGAATATGAAACCAAAAGCACATATTAGGCAAACTTAGTGAAGAAGAAAGCTAAAATAGAAAAGTTCTAAAGACCATTGGCCGAAGAATGTGATTTAAAAAGCCAATTAGAGTTGATAAAGAGATGGTTGCATGTTCAAAAGAATTTGAATCAGAATTGAAATGGAATACGACACCAAAAACATATATTAGTCAAACTTAGTGAAGAAGCAAGCTCAAATAGAAAATTTATAAACACCATTGGCCTACGATTGTGATTTAATAAGCCAATTAGAGTTGATAAAGAGATGGTTGCATGTTTTAAAAGAATTTGAATTAGAATTGAAATGGAACATGAAACCAAAAACACATATTAGGCAAACTTAGTGAAGAACCAAGCTCAAATAGAAAAGTTCTAAACAGCATTGGCCTAGGAATGTGATTTAATAAGCCAATTAGAGTTCATAAAGAGATAGTTGCATGTTCAAAAGATTTTGAATCAGAATTGAAATGAATATAAAACCCAAAACACATATTAGACAAACTTAGTGAAGAAGCGAGCTCAAATAGAAAAGTTCTAAACACCATTGGCCTAGGATTGTGTTTTAATAAGCCAATTAGAGTTGATAAAGAGATGGTTGCATGTTCAAAAGATTTTAAATCAGAATTGAAATGGAATATGAAACAAAAAATACATATTAGACAAACTTAGTGAAGAAGAAAGTTCAAATAGAAAAGTTCTAAACACCATTGGCCTGGGAATGTGATTTAATAAGCCAATGAAAGTTGATAAAGAGATGGCTGCATGTTTTAAAGAATTTGAATCAGAATTGAAATGGAATATGAAACCAAAAACACATATTAGACAAACTTAGTGAAAAAGAAAGCTCAAATAGAAAATTTCTAAACACCATTAGCCTAGGAATGTGATTTAATAAGCCAATTAGAGTTGATAAAGAGATGGGTGCATGTTTCAAAAGAATTTGAATCGATTGAAATGAAATATGAAACCAAAAACACATATTAGACAAACTTAGTGAAAAAGAAAGGTCAAATAGAAAAGTTCTAAACACCATTGGCCTAGGAATGTGATTTAATAAGCCAATTAGAGTTGATAAAGAGATGGTTGCATGTTCAAAAGAATTTGAATCAGAATTGAAATGGAATATGAAACTAAAAACACATATTAGACAAACTTAGTGAAGAAGAAAGCTCAGATAGAAAATTTCTAAACACCATTAGCCTAAGAATGAGATTTAATAAGCCAATTAGAGTTGATAAAGACATGGTTGCATGTTGAAAAGAATTTGAATCGAATTGAAATGGTATATGAAACCAAAACCACATATTAGACAAACTTAGTGAAGAAGAAAGCTCAAATAGAAAATTTCTAAACACCATTGGCATAGGAATGTGATTTAATAAGCCAATTAGAGTTGATAAAGAGATGGTTGCATGTTCAAAAGAATTTGAATCAGAATTGAAATGGAATATTAAACTAAAAACACATGTTAGACAAACTTAGTGAAGAAGAAAGCTCAAATAGAAAAGTTCTAAACACCATTGGCCTAGGAATGTGATTTAATAAGCCAATTAGAGTTGATAAAGAGATGGTTGCATGTTCAAAAGAATTTGAATTAGAATTGAAATGGAATATGAAACCAAAAACACATATTAGACAAACATAGCGAAGAAGAAAGCTCAAATAGAAAAGTTCTAAACACCATTAGCATAAGAATATGATTTAATAAGCCAATTAGAGTTGATAACGAGCTGGTTGCATGTTCAAAAGAATTTGAATCAGAATTGAAATGGAATATGAAACCAAAAACACATATTAGACAAACTTAGTGAAGAAGAAAGCTCAAATAGAAAAGTTCTAAACACCATTGCCCTAGGAATGTAATTTAATAAGCCAATTAGAGTTCATAAAGAGCTGGTTGCATGTTCAAAAGAATTTGAATCAGAATTAAAATGGAATATGAAACCAAAAACACATCTTAGACAAACTTAGTGAAGAAGAAAGCTCAAATAGAAAATTTCTAAACACCATTGGACTAGGAATGTGATTTAATAAGCCAATTAGAGTTGATAAAGAGATGGTTGCATGTTTTAAATGAATTTGATTTAGAATTGAAATGGAATATGAAACCAAAAACACATATTAGACAAACTTAGTGAAGAAGAAAGCTCAAATAGAAAAGTTCTAAACACCATTGGCCTAGGAATGTGATTTAATAAGCCAATTAGAGTTGATAAAGAGATGGTTGCATGTTAAAGAATTTGAATCGAATTGAAATGAAATATGAAATCAAAATCACATATTAGACAACCTTAGTGAAGAAGAAAGCTCAAATAGAAAGGTTCTACACACCATTGGCCTAGGAATGTGATTTAATAAGCCAATTAGAGTTGTTAAAGAGATGGTTGCATGTTCAAAAGAATTTGAATCAGAATTGAAATGGAAATATGAAACCAAAAACACATATTAGACAAACTTAGCGTAGAAGAAAGATCAAATAGAAAATTTCTAGACACCATTGGCCTAGGAATATGATTTAATAAGCCAATTAGAGTTGATAAAGAGATGGTTGCATGTTTAAAAGAATTTGAATCAGAATTGAAATGGAATATGAAACCAAAAACACAGATTAGACAAACTTAGTGAAGAAGAAAGCTCAAATAGAAAATTTCTAAACACCATTAGCCTTGGAATGTGATGTAATAAGCCAATTAGAGTTGATAAAGAGATGGTTGCATGTTCAAAAGAATTTGAATCAGAATTGAAATGGAATATGAAACCAAAAACACATATTAGACAAACTTAGTGAAGAAGAAAGCTCAAATAGAAAAGTTCTATACACCATTGGCCTAGGAATATGATTTAATAAGCCAATTAGAGTTGATAAAGAGATGGGTGCATGTTTAAAAGAATTTGAATCAGAATAGAAATGGAATATGAAACCAAAAACACATATTAGACAAACTTAGTGAAAAAAAAGCTCAAATATAAAATTTCTAAATACCATTGGCCCAGGAATGTGATTTAATAAGCCAATTAGAGTTGATAAAGAGATGTTGCATGTTTAAAAGAATTTGAATCAGAATTGAAATGGAATATGAAACCAAAAATACATATTAGACAAATTTAGTGAAGAAGAAAGCTCAAATAGAAAAGTTCTAAACACCATTGGCAAGGAATGTGATTTAATAAGGCAATTAGAGTTGATAAAGAGATGGTTGCATGTTTAAATGAATTTGAATCAGAATTGAAATGGAATATGAAACCAAATACACATATTAGACAAACTTAGGGAAGAAGAAAGATCAAATAGAAAAGTTCTAAACACCATTGGCCTAGCAATGTGATTTAATAAGCCAATTAGAGTTCTTAAGGAGATGGTTGCATGTTCAAAAGAATTTGAATCAGATTGAAATGGAAATGAAACTGGAAACACATATTAGAGATACTTGGTGAAGAAGAACGCTCAAATAGAAAAGTTCTAAACACCATTGGCCTAAGAATGTGATTTAATAAGCCAATTAGAGTTGATAAAGAGATGGTTGCATGTTTAAAAGAATTTGAATCAGAAATGAAATGGAATATGAAACCAAAAACACATATTAGACAAACTTAGTGAAGAAGAAAGCTCAAATAGAAAAGTTCTAAACACCATTGGCCTAGGAATGTGATTTAATAAGCCAATTAGAGTTGATAAAGAGATGGTTGCTTGTTCAAAAGAATTTGAATTAGAATTGAAATGGAATATGAAACCAAAAGCACATATGAGACAAATTAGTGAAGAAGAAAGGTCAAATAAAAAAGTTCTAAACACCATTGGCCTGGGAATGTGATTTAATAAGCCAATTAGAGTTGATAAAGAGATGGTTGCATGTTTAAAAGAATTTGAATCAGAATTGAAATGGAATATTAAACCAAAAACACATATTAGTGAAGAAGAAAGCTCAAATAGAAAATTGCTAAACACCATTGGCCGAAAAATGTGATTTAATAAGCCAATTAGAGTTGATAAAGAGATGGTTGCATGTGTTAAAGAATTTGAATCAGAATTGAAATGGAATATAAAACCAAAAACACATATTAGACAAACTTAGTGAAGAAGCAAGCTCAAATAGAAAAGTTCTAAACACCATTGGCCTAGGAATGTGATTTAATAAGCCAATTAGAGTTGATAAAGAGATGGTTGCATTTTCAAAAGAATTTGAATCAGAATTGAAATGGAATATGAAACCAAAAACACATATTAGACAAACTTAGTGAAGAAGAAAGCTCAAATAGAAAAGTTCTAAACACCATTGGTCTATGAATTTGATTTAATAAGCCAATTAGAATTGATAAAGAGCTGGTTGCATGTTCAAAAGAATTTGAATCCATTGAAATGGAATATGAAACCAAAAAAACATATTAGACAAACTTATTGAAGAAGAAAGCTCAAATCAAAAATTTCTAAACACCATTAGCCTTAGAATGGTATTTAATAAGCTAATTACAGTTGATATAGACATGGTTGCTTGTTTGAAGAATTTGAATCGAACTGAAATGGAATATGAAACCAAAAACACATTAGACAAACTTAGTGAAGAAGAAAGCTCAATATAAAAGTTCTAAACACCATTGGCCTAGGAATGTGATTTAATAAGCCAATTAGAATTGATAAAGAGATTGTTGCAAGTTCAAGAGATTTTGAATCAGATTTGAAATGAAATATGCATCCAAAAATTCATATTACACAAATTTATTGAAGCAGAAGGCACAAATAGAACATTTGTAAACACCATTGGCCTAGTAATGTGATTTAATAAGTTAATTAGAGTTAATAAAGAGCTAGTTGCATGTTCAAAAAAATTTGAATCAGAATTGAACTGGAATATGAAACCAAAAACACATATTAGACAAACTTACTGAAAAAGAAAGCTCAAATAGAAAATTTCTAAACACCATTAACCTAAGAATGAGATTGAATAAGCCAATTAGAGCTGATAAAGAGATGATTGCTTGTTTAAGAGAATTTGAATCAGAATTGAAATGGAATATGAATCCAAAAACACATATTAGACAAACTTAGCGAAGAAGAAAGCTGAAATAGAAAATTTCTAAACACCATTGCCCTAGGAATGTGATTTAATAAGCCAATTAGAGTTAATAAAGAGCTGGTAGCATGTTCAAAAGAATTTGAATCAGAATTGAAACGGAATATGAAACCAAAAACACATATTAGACAAACTTAGTGAAGAAGAAAGCTCAAATAAAAAATTTCTAAACACCATTGGCCTAGGAATATGATTTAATAAGCCAATTAGAGTTGATAAAGAGATGTTGCATGTTAAAGAATTTGAATCAGAATTGAAATGGAATATGAAACCAAAAACACATATTAGACAAACTTAGTGAAGAAGAAAGCTCAAATAGAAAATTTCTAAACACCATTAGCCTAAGAATGTGATTTAATAAGCCAATTAGAGTTCATAAAGACATGGTTGCATGTTTAAAAGAATTTGAATCAGAATTGAAATGGAATATGAAACCAAAACACATTAGACAAACTTAATAAAGAAGAAAGCTCAAATAGAAAATTTCAAAACACCATTGGCCTAGGAATATGATTTAATAAGCCAATTAGAGTTGATAAAGAGATGGTTGCATGTTTAAATGAATTTGAATCAGAATTGAAATGAAATATAAAACCAAACACACATATTAGACAAACTTAGTGAAGAAGAAAGCTCAAATAGAAAATTTCTACACACCATTGGCCTAAAAATGTGATTTAATAAGCCAATTAGAGTTGATAAAGAGATGGTTGCTTGTTTAAAAGAATTTGAATCAGAATTGAAATGAAATATTAAATCAAAAATACATATTAGACAAAATTAGTGAAGAAGAAAGCTCAAATAAAAAATTTCTACACCATTGGCCCAGGAATATGATTTAATAAGCCAATTAGAGTTGATAAAGAGATGGCTGCATGTTTTAAAGAATTTGAATCAGAATTGAAATGGAATATGAAACCAAAAACACATATTAGACAAACTTAGTGAAGAAGAAAGCTCAAATAGAAAATTTCTAAACACCATTGGCCTAGGAATATGATTTAATAAGCCAATTAGAGTTGATAAAGAGATGTTGCATGTTTAAAAGAATTTGAATCGAATTGAAATGGAACATGAAACCAAAAACACATATTAGACAAACTTAGTGAAGAAGAAAGGTCAAATAGAAAAGTTCTAAACACCATTGGCCTAGGAATGTGATTTAATAAGCCAATTAGAGTTGATAAAGAGATGGTTGCATGTTTAAAAGAATTTGAATCAGAATTGAAATGGAATATGAAACCAAAAACACATATTAGACAAACTTAGTGAAGAAGAAAGCTCAAATAGAAAAGTTCTAAACACCATTGGCCTAGGAATGTGATTTAATTAGCCAATTAGAGTTGATAAAGAGCCGGTTGCATGCTCAAAAGAATTTGAATCAGAATTGAAATGGAATATGAAACCAAAAACACATATTAGACAAACTTAGTGAAGAAGAAAGCTCAAATAGAAAAGTTCTAAACACCATTGGCCTAGGAATGTGATTTAATAAGCCAATTAGAGTTGATAAAGAGATGATTGCAAGTTTAAATGAATTTGAATCAGAATTGAAATGGAAGAAGAAACCAAAAATACATATTAGACAAACATGGTGAAGAAGAAATCTCAAATAGAAACGTTCTAAACACCATTGGCCTAAGAATGTGATTTAATATACCAATTATAGTTGATAAAGAGCTGGTTGCATGATTAAATAATTTGAATCGAATTGAAATGGAATATGAAACCAAAAACACAAATTAGACAAAATTAGTGAAGAAGAAAGCTCAAATAGAAAATTTCTAAACACCATTGGCCTAGGAAGGTAATTTAATAAGCCAATTAGAGTTGATAAAGAGATGGTTGCATGTGTTAAAGAATTTGAATCAGAATTGAAAGGGACTATCAAACCAAAGGCACATATTAGGCAAACTTAGTGAAGAAGATAGCTCAAATAGAAAAGTTCTAAACACCATTGGCCTACGAATGTGATTTAATAAGCCAATTAGAGTTGATAAAGAGCTGGTTGCATGTTTAAAAGAATTTCAATCAGAATTGAAATGGAAAATGAAACCAAAAACACATATTAGACAAACTTAGTGAAGAAGAAAGCTCAAATAGAAAAGTTCTAAACACCATTGATTGAGGAATGTGATTTAATAAGCCAATTACAGTTGATAGAGAGATGGTTGCATGTTAAAAAGAATTTGAATCAGAATTGAAATGGAATATGAAACCAAAAACACATATTAGACAAACTTAGTGAAGAAGAAAGCTCAAATAGAAAAGTTCTAAACACCATTGGCCTAAGAATGTGATTTAATATACCAATTAGAGTTCATAAAGAGATGGTTGCATGTTTAAAAGAATTTGAATGAGAATTGAAATGGAATATGAAACCAACAACACATATTAGACAAACTTAGTGAAGAAGAAAGCTCAAATAGAAAAGTTCTAAACACCATTGGCCTAGGAATGTGATTTAATATACCAATTAGAGTTGATAAAGAGATGGTTGCATGTTCAAAAGAATTTGAATCAGAATTGAAATGGAATATGAAACCAAAAACACATATTACACAAACTTAGTGAAGAAGAAAGCTCAAATAGAAAATTTCTAAACACCATTGGCCTAGGAATATGATTTAATAAGCCAATTAGAGTTGATAAAGAGATGGTTGCTTGTTTAAAAGAATTTGAATCAGAATTGAAATGGAATATGAAACCAAAAACACATATTAGACAAACTTAGTGAAGAAGAAAGCTCAAATAGAAAAGTTCTAAACACCATTGGCCTAGGAATGTGATTTAATAAGCCAATTAGAGTTGATAAAGAGATGGTTGCATGTTTAAAAGAATTTGAATCAGAATTGAAATGGAATATGAATCCAAAAACATAGATTAGACAAACTTTGTGAATAAGAAAGCTCAAATAGAAAATTTCTATTAACCATTGGCCTAGGAATATGATTTAATAAGCCAATTAGAGTTGATAAAGAGATGGTTGCATGTGTTAAAGAATTTGAATCAGAATTGAAATGCAATATCAAACCAAAAACACATATTAGACAAACTTAGTGAAGAAGAAAGCTCAAATAGAAAATTTCTAAACACCATTGGCCTAGGAATATGATTTAATAAGCCAATTAGAGTTGATAAAGAGATGTTGCATGTTTAAAAGAATTTGAATCAGAATTGAAATGAAATATAAAATAAAAAACACATATTAGACAAACTTAGTGAAGAAGAAAGCTCAAATAGAAAATTTCTAAACACCATTGGCCTAAAAATGTGATTTAATAAGCCAATTAGAGTTGATAAAGACATGGTTGCATGTTTAAAAAATTTGAATCAGAATTGAAATGGAATATGAATCCAAAAACACATATTAGACAAACTTAGTGAAGAAGAAAGCTCAAATAGAAAAGTTCTAAACACCATTGGCCTAGGAATGTGATTTAATAAGCCAATTAGAGTTGATAAAGAGATGGTTGCATGTTCAAAAGAATTTGAATCAGAATTGAAATGGAATATGAATCCAAAAACACATATTAGACAAACTTAGTGAAGAAGAAAGCTCAAATAGAAAATTTCTAAACACCATTGGCCTAAGAATGTGATTTAATAAGCCAATTAGAGTTGATAAAGAGATGGTTGCTTGTTTAAGAGATTTTGAATCAGAGTTGAAATGGAATATGAAACCAAAAACACATATTAGACAAACTTAGTGAAGAAGAAAGCTCAAATAGAAAAGTTCTAAACACCATTGGCCTAGGAATGTGATTTAATAAGCCAATTAAAGTTGATAAAGAGATGGTTGCAGTGTAAAATAATTTGAATTTGAATTGAAATGGAATATGCAACCAAAAACACCTATTAGACAATCTTAGTGAAGAAGAAAGCTCAAATAGAAAAGTTCTAAACACCATTGGCCGAGGAATATGATTTAATAAGCCAGTTAGAGTTGATAAAGACATGGTTGCATGTTTAAAAGAATCTGAATCAAAATTGAAATGGAATATGAAACCAAAAAAACATATTAGACAAACTTAGTGATGAAGAAAGCTCAAATAGAAAATTTTTAAACACCATTGGCCTATGAATGTAATTTAATAGGCCAATTAGAGTTGATAAGGAGACAGTTGCATGTTTAACAGAATTTCAATCAGAATTGAAATGAAATATGAAACCAAAAACATATATTAGACAAACTTAGTGAAGGAGAAAGCTCAAATAGAAAATTTCTAAACACCATTGGACTAGGAATGTGATTTAATAAGCCAATTAGAGTTGATAAAGAGATGGTTGCATGTTTAAAAGAATTTGAATAACAATTGAAATGAAATATGAAACCAAAATCACATATTAGACAAACTTAGTGAAAAAGGAAGCTCCAATAAAAAATTTCTAAACACCATTGGCCTAGGAATATGATTTAATAAGCCAATTAGAGTTGATAAAGAGATGGTTGCATGTTTAAAAGAATTTGAATCAGAATTGAAATGAAATCTGAGATCAAAAACAAATATTAGACAAACTTACTGAAGAAGAAAACTCAAATAAAAAATTTCTAAACACCATTGGCCTAGGAATATGATTTAATAAGCCAATTAGAGTTGATAAAGAGATGTTGCATGTTTAAAAGAATTTGAATCATAATGGAAATGGAATATGAAACCAAAAACACATATTAGACAAATTAGTGAAGAAGAAAACTCAAATAGAAAATTTCTAAGCACCATTGGCCTAAGAATGAGATTGAATAAGCCAATTAGAGTTGATAAAGAGATGGTTGCATGTTTATAAGATTTTGAATCAGAGTTGAAATGGAATATGAAACCAAAAACACACATTAGACGGACTTAGTGAAGAAGAAAGCTCAAATAGAAAATTTCTAAACACCATTGGCCTAGGAATGTGATTGAATAAGCCAATTAGAGTTCATAAAGAGATGGTTGCATGTTCAAAAGAATTTGAATTCGAATTGAAATGGAATATGAAACCAAAAACACATATTAGACAAAATTAGTGAAGAAGAAAGCTCAAATAGAAAAGTTCTAAACACCATTGGCATAGGAATGTGATTTAATAAGCCATTTAGAGTTGATAAAGAGATGGTTGTATGTTCAAAAGAATTTGAATCAGAATTGAAATGGAATATGTAACCAAAAACACATATTAGACAAACTTAGTGAAGAAGAAAGCTCAAATAGAAAATTTCTAAACACCATTGGCCTAGGAATGTGGTTTAATAAGCCAATTAGAGTTGATAAGGATATTGTTGCATGTTTAAAATATTTTGAATCAGAATTGAAATGTAATATGAAAACAAAAACACATATTAGACAAACTTAGTGAAGAAGAAAGCTCAAATAAAAAAGTTCAAAACACCATTGGCCTAGGAATGTGATTTAATAAGACAATTAGAGTTGATAAGGAGATTGTTGCATGTTTAAAGGAATTTGAATCAGAATTGAAATGGAATATGAAATCAAAAACACATATTAAAAAAACTTAGTGAAGAAGAACGCTCAAATAGAAAAGTTCTAAACACCATTGGCCTAAGAATGTGATTTAATAAGCCAATTAGAGTTGATAAAGAGTTGGTTGCAGGTTCAAAAGAATTTGAATCAGAATTGAAATGGAATATGAAACCAAAAACACATATTAGATAAACTTAGTGAAGAAGAAAGCTCAAATAGAAAAGTTCTAAACACCATTGGCCTAGGAATGTGATTTAATAAGCCAATTAGAGTTGATAAAGAGATTGTTGCATGTTGAAAGAATTTGAATCAGTATTGAAATGGAATATGAAATCAAAAACACAGATTAGAAAAACATAGTGAAGAAGAAAGCTGAAATAGAAAAGTTCTACACACCATTGGCATAGGAATGTGATTTAATAAGCAAATTAGAGTTGATAAAGAGTTGGTTCCATGTTCAAATGAATTTGAATCAGAATTGAAATGGAATATGAAACCAAAAATACATATTAGACAAACTTAGTGAAGAAGAAAGCTCAAATAGAAAATTTCTAAACACCATTGGCCTAGGAATATGATTTAATAAGCCAATTAGAGTTGATAAGGAGATGGTTGCATGTTTAAAAGAATTTGAATCAGAATTGAAATGGAATATGAAACCAAAAACACATATTAAAAGAATGTAGTGAAGAAGAAAGCTCAAATAGAAAATTTCTAAACACCATTTGGCTAAGAATGTGATTTAATAAGCCAATTAGAGTTGATAAAGATATGGTTGCATGTGTTAAAGAATTTGAATCAGAATTGAAATGGACTATGAAACCAAAAACACAAATTAGACAAACTTAGTGAAGAAGAAAGCTCAAATAGAAAATTTCTAAACACCATTGGCCTAGGAATGTGATTTAATAAGCCAATTAAAGTTGATAAAGACATGGTTGCATGTTTAAAAGAATTTGAATCAGAATTGAAATGGAATCTGAAACCAAAAAAACATATTAGGCAAACTAAGTGAAGAAGAAAGCTCATATAGAAAACTTCTAAACACCATTGCCTAAGAATGTGATTTAATAAGCCAATTAGAGTTGATAAAGAGCTGGTTGCATGTTTATAAGATTTTGAATCAGAGTTGAACAGGAATATGAAACCAAAAACACATATTAGAGAGGCATAGCAAAGAAAAAGCTCAAATAGAAAAGTTCTAAACTCCATTGGCCTTGGAATGCGATTTAATAAGCCAATTAGAGTTGATAAAGAGATGGTTGCATGTTTAAAAGAATTTGAATCAGAATTGAAATGGAATATGAAACCAAAAACACATATTAGACAAACTTAGTGAAGAAGAAATCTCAAATAGAAACTTTCTAAGCACCATTGGTTTAGGAATGTGATTTAATAAGCCAATTAGAGTTGATAAAGAGTTCGTGGAAGGTTAAATGAATTTGAATAAGAATTGAAATGGAATAAGAAACCAAAAACACATATTAGACAAACATAGCGAAAAAGAAATCTCAAATAGAAAAGTTCTAAACACCATTACCTTAGGAATATGATTTAATAAGCCAATTAGAGTTGATAAAGAGATGGTTGCATGTTTAAATGAATTTGACTCAGAATTCAAATGGAATATGAAACTAAAAACACATATTAGATAGGCTTAGGCAAGAAGAAAGTTCAAATGGAAAATTTCTAAACACCATTGGCCTAGGAATGTGATTTAATAAGCCAATTAGAGTTGATAAAGAGCTGGTTGCATGTTCAAAAGAATTTGAATCAGAATTGAAATGGATTATGACACCAAAACACATATTAGACAAACTTAGTGAAGAAGAAAGCTCAAATAGAAAAGTTCTAAACGCCATTGGCCTAGGAATGTGATTTAATAAGCCAATTAGAGTTGATAAAGAGATGGTTGCATGTTTAAAAGAATTTGAATCAGAATTGAAATGGAATATGAAACCAAAAACACATATTAGACAAACTTAGTAAAGAAGAAAGCTCAAATAGAAAAGTTCTAAACACCATTGGCCTAAGAATGTGTTTGAATAAGCCACTTAGAATTGATAAAGAGATGGTTGCATGTTTAAGAATTTGAATCAGAATTGAAATGGAATATGAAACCAAAAACACATATTAGACAAACTTAGTGAAGAAGAAAGCTCAAATAGAAAAGTTCTAAACACCATTGGCATAGGAATGTGATTTAATAAGCCAATTAGAGTTGAGAAAGAGATCATTGCATGTTTAAAAGAATTTGAATAAAATTGAAATGGAATATGAAACCAAAAACACATATTAGACAAACTTAGTGAAGAAGAAAGCTCAAATAGAAAAGTTCTAAACACCATTGGCCTAGGAATGTGATTTAATAAGCCAATTAGAGTTGATAAGGAGATTGTTGCATGTTTAAAAGAATTTGAATCAGAATTGAAATGGAATATGAAACCAAAAACACATATTAGACAAACTTAGTGAAGAAGAAAGCTCAAATAGAAAATTTCTAAACACCATTGGCCTAAAAATGTGATTGAATAAGCCAATTAGAGTTGATAAGGAGATGGTTACATGTTTAAAAGAATTTGAATCGAATTGAAATGGAATATTAAATCAAAAATACATATTAGACAAAATTAGTGAAGAAGAAAGCTCAAATAAAAAATTTCTAAACACCATTGGCCTAGGAATATGATTTAATAAGCCAATTAGAGTTGATAAAGAGATGGTTGCATGTTTAAAAGAATTTGAATCAGAATTGAAATGGAATATGAAACCAAAAACACATATTAGACAAACTTAGTGAAGAAGAAAGCTCAAATAAAAAATTTCTAAACACCATTGGCCTAGGAATATGATTTAATAAGCCAATTAGAGTTGATAAAGAGATGTTGCATGTTTAAAAGAATTTGAATCAGAATTGAAATGAAATATGAAACCAAAACCACATATTAGACAAACTAAGGGAAGAAGAAAGCTCAAATAGAAAAGTTCTAAACACCATTGGCCTAGGAATATGATTTAATAAGCCAATTAGAGTTGATAAAGAGATGGTTGCATGTTTAAAAGAATTTGAATCAGAATTGAAATGGAATATGAAACCAAAAACACAGATTAGACAAACTTAGTGAAGAAGAAAGCTCAAATAGAAAAGTTCTAAACACCATTGGCCTAGGAATGTGATTTAATAAGCCAATTAGAGTTGATAAAGAGATGGTTGCTTGTTTAAGAATTTGAATCAGAATTGAAATGGAATATGAAACGAAAAACACATATTAGACAAACTTAGTGAAGAAGAAAGCTCAAATAGAAAATTTCTAAACACCATTGGCCTAGGAATGTGATTTAATAAGCCAGTTAGAGTTGAGAAAGAGATGGTTGCATGTTTAAAAGAATTTGAATAAAATTGAAAGGGAATATGAAAACAAAAACACATATTAGACAAACTTAGTGAAGAAGCAAGCTCAAATAGAAAATTTCTAAACACTATTGGCCTAGGAATGTGATTTAATAAGCCAATTAGAGTTGATAAAGAGATGGTTGCATGTTTAAAAGAGTTTGAATCGATTGAAATGGAATATGAAACCAAAAAAAAAAATTAAGCAAACTTAGTGAAGAAGAAAGCTCAAATAGAAAAGTTCTAAACACCATTGGCCTAAGAATGTGTTTTAATATGCCACTTAGAGTTGAAAAAGAGCTGGTTGCATGTTTAAGAATTTGAATCGAATTGAAATGAAATTTGAAACCAAAAGCACATATTAGACAAACTTAGTGAAGAAGATAGCTCAAATAGAAAATTTCTAAACACCATTGGCCTACGAATGTGATTTAATAAGCCAATTAGAGTTCATAAAGTGCTGGTTGCATATTTAAAAGAATTTGAATCAGAATTGAAATGGAATATGAATCCAAAAACACATATTAGTCAAACTTAGTGAAGAAGAAAGCTCAAATAAAAAATTTCTAAGCACCATTGGCCTAAGAATGAGATTGAATAAGCCAATTAGAGGTGATAAGGAGATGGTTGCATATTTAAAAGAATTTGAATCATAATAGAAATCAAATATGAAACCAAAAACACATATTAGACAAATTAGTGAAGAAGAAAGCTCAAACAGAAAATTTCTAAACACCATTTGGCTAAGAATGTGATTTAATAAGCCAATTAGAGTTGATAAAGATATGGTTGCATGTTTAAAAGAATTTGAATCAGAATGGAAATGGAATATGAATCCAAACACACATATTAGACAAACTTAGTGAAGAAGAAAGCTCAAATAGAAAATTTTTAAACACCATTGGCCTAGGAATGTTATTTAATAAGCCAATTTGAGTTGATAAGGAGACGGTGGCATGTTTAACATAATTTCAATCAGAATTGAAATGGAATATGAATCCAAAAACACATATTAGACAAACTTAGTGAAGAAGAAAGCTCAAATAGAAAATTTTTAAACACCATTGGCCTAGGAATGTGATTTAATAAGCCAATTAGAGTTGATAAAGAGATGGTTGCATGTTCAAAAGAATTTGAATCAGAATTGAAATGGAATATGAAACCAAAAATACATATTAGACAAACTTAGTGAAGAAGAAAGCTCAAATAGAAAAGTTCTAAACACCATTGGCCTAGGAATGTGATTTAATAAGCCAATTAGAGTTGATAAAGAGATGGTTGCATGTTTAAAAGAATTTGAATCAGAATTGAAATGAAATATGAAACCAAAACCATATTAGACAAACTTAGTGAAGAAGAAAGCTCAAATAACAAATTTCTAAATACCATTGGCCTAGGAATGTGATTTAATAAGCCAATTGGAGTTGATAAAGAGATGTTGAATGTTTAAAGGAATTTGAATCAGAATTGAAATGGAATATGAAATCAAAAACACATATTAGACAAACTTAGTGAAGAAGAAAGCTCAAATAGAAAAGTTCTAAACACCATTGGCCTAGGAATGTGATTTAATAAGCCAATTAGAGTTGATAAGGAGATTGTTGCATGTTTAAAAGAATTTGAATCAGAATTGAAATGAAATATGAAATCAAAAACACATATTAGACAAACTTAGTGAAGAAGAAAGCTCAAATAAAAAATTTCTAAACACCATTGGCCTAGGAATATGATTTAATAAGCCAATTAGAGTTGATAAAGAGATGGTTGCATGTTTAAAAGAATTTGAATCAGAATTGAAATGGAATATGAAACCAAAAACACAGATTAGACAAACTTAGTGAAGAAGAAAGCTCAAATAGAAAATTTCTAAACACCATTGGCCTAGGAATATGATTTAATAAGCCAATTAGAGTTGATAAAGAGATGGTTGCATGTTTAAAAGAATTTGAAATAGAAATGATATGGAATATGAAACCAAAAACACAGATTAGACAAACTTAGTGAAGAAGAAAGCTCAAATAGAAAATTTCTAAACACCATTGGCCCAGGAATATGATTTAATAAGCCAATTAGAGTTGATAAAGAGATGTTGCATGTTTAAAATAATTTGAATCAGAATTGTAATGGAATATGAAACCAAAAACACAGATTAGACAAACTTTGTGAAGAAGAAAGCTCAAATAAAAAATTTCTAAACACCATTGGCCTAGGAATATGATTTAATAAGCCAATTAGAGTTGATAAAGAGATGTTGCATGTTTAAAAGAATTTGAATCAGAATTGAAATGGAATATGAAACCAAAAACACAGATTAGACAAACTTAGTGAAGAAGAAGGCTCAAATAGAAAATTTCTAAACACCATTGGTCTAAAAATGTGATTGAATAAGCCAATTAGAGTTGATAAAGAGATGGTTGCATGTTGAAAAGAATTTGAATCGAGTTGAAATGGAATATGAAACCAAAAACACACATTAGACAAACTTAGTGAAGAAGAAAGCTCAAATAGAAATTTTCTAAACACCATTGGCCTAAAAATGTGATTTAATAAGCCAATTAGAGTTGATAAAGACATGGTTGCATGTTTAAAAGAATTTGAATCAGAATTGAAATGGAATATGAAACCAAAAACACATATTAGACAAACTTATTGAAGAAGAAAGCTCAAATAAAAAATTTCTAAACACCATTGGTGTAGGAATGTGATTTAATAAGCCAATTAGAGTTGATAAAGAGATGGTTGCATGTTTAAAAGAATTTGAATCAGAAATGAAATGGAATATGAAACCAAAAACACAGATTAGACAAACTTAGTGAAGAAGAAAGCTCAAATAGAAAAGTTCTAAACACCATTGGCCTAGGAATGTGATTTAATAAGCCAATTAGAGTTGATAAAGAGATGGTTGCATGTTTAAAAGAATTTGAATCAGAATTGAAATGGAATATGAAACCAAAAACACAGATTAGACAAACTTAGTGAAGAAGAAAGCTCAAATAGAAAAGTTCTAAACACCATTGGCCTAGGAATGTGATTTGATAAGCCAATTAGAGTTGATAAAGAGATGGTTGCATGTTTAAAAGAATTTGAATCAGAATTGAAATGGAATATGAAACCAAAAACACATATTAGACAAACTTACTGAAGAAGAAAGCTCAAATAGAAAAGTTCTAAACACCATTGGCCTAGGAATGTGATTTAATAAGCCAATTAGAGTTGATAAAGAGATGGTTGCATGTGTTAAAGAATTTGAATCAGAACTGAAATGGAATATGAAATCAAAAACACTTATTAGACAAACTTAGTGAAGAAGAAAGCTCTAAATAAAAAAGTTCAAAACACCATTGGCCTAGGAATGTGATTTAATAAGCCAATTAGAGTTGATAAAGAGATGGTTGCATGTTTAAAAGAATTTGAATCAGAATTGAAATGGAATATGAAACCAAAAACACAGATTAGACAAACTTAGTGAAGAAAAAAGCTCAAATAGAAAATTTCTAAACACCATTGGCCTAGGAATATGATTTAATAAGCAAATTAGAGTTGATAAAGAGATGGTTGCATGTTTAAATAAATTTGAATCAGAACTGAAATGAAATATGAAATCAAAAACACTTATTAGACAAACTTAGTGAAGAAGAAAGCTCCAATAAAAAATTTCTAAACACCATTGGCCTAGGAATATGATTTAATAAGCCAATTAGAGTTGATAAAGAGATGGTTGCATGTTTAAAAGAATTTGAATCAGAGTTGAAATGGAATATGAAACCAAAAACACATATTAGACAAACTTAGTGAAGAAGAAAGCTCAAATAGAAAAGTTCTAAACACCATTGGCCTAGGAATGTGATTTAATAAGCCAATTAGAGTTGATAAGGAGATTGTTGCATGTTTAAAAGAATTTGAATCAGAATTGAAATGGAATATGAAACCAAAAACACAGATTAGACAAACTTAGTGAAGAAGAAAGCTCAAATAGAAAATTTCTAAACACCATTGGCCTAGGAATATGATTTAATAAGCCAATTAGAGTTGATAAAGAGATGTTGCATGTTTAAAAGAATTTGAATCAAAATTGAAATGCAATATGATACCAAAACACATATTAGACAAACTTAGTGAAGAAGAAAGCTCAAATAGAAAATTTCTAAACACCATTAGCCTAATAATGGTATTTAATAAGCCAATTAGAGTTGATAAAGATATGGTTGCTTGTTTAAGAGATTTTGAATCAGAGTTGAAATGGAATATGAAACCAAAAACACACATTAGACGGACTTAGTGAAGAAGAAAGCTCAAATAGAAAATTTCTAAACACCATTGGCCTAGGAATATGATTTAATAAGCCAATTAGAGTTGATAAAGAGATGGTTGCATGTTTAAATGAATTTGAATCAGAATTGAAATGCAATATGATACCAAAACACAGATTAGACAAACTTAGTGAAGAAGAAAGCTCAAATAGAAAAGTTCTAAACACCATTGGCCTAGGAATATGATTTAATAAGCCAATTAGAGTTGATAAAGAGATGGTTGCATGTTTAAAAGAATTTGAATCAGAATTGAAATGGAATATGAAACCAAAAACACATATTAGACAAACTTAGTGAAGAAGAAAGCTCAAATAGAAAATTTCTAAACACCATTGGCCTAAAAATGTGATTGAATAAGCCAATTAGAGTTGATAAAGAGATGGTTGCTTGTTTAAGAGATTTTGAATCAGAGTTGAAATGGAATATGAAACCAAAAACACATATTAGACAAACTTAGTGAAGAAGAAAGCTCAAATAGAAAAGTTCTAAACACCATTGGCCTAGGAATATGATTTAATAAGCCAATTAGAGTTGATAAAGAGATGGTTGCATGTTTAAAAGAATTTGAATCAGAATTGAAATGGAATATGAAACCAAAAACACATATTAGACAAACTTAGTGAAGAAGAAAGCTCAAATAGAAAATTTCTAAACACCATTGGCCTAGGAATGTGATTTAATAAGGCAATTAGAGTTGATAAAGACATCGTTGCATGTTTAAAAGAATTTGAATCAGATTTGAAATGGAATATGAAACCAAAAACACATAGTAGACAAACTTAGTGTAGAAGAAAGCTCAAATAGAAAAGTTCTAAACACCATTGGCCTAGGAATATGATTTAATAAGCCAATTAGAGTTGATAAAGAGATGGTTGCATGTTTAAATGAATTTGAATCAGAATTGAAATGAAATATAAAATCAAGAAAACATATTAGACAAACTTTGTGAATAAGAAAGCTCAAATAGAAAATTTCTAAACACCATTGGCCCAGGAATATGATTTAATAAGCCAATTAGAGTTGATAAAGAGATGTTGCATGTTTAAAAGAATTTGAATCAGAATTGAAATGGAATATGAAACCAAAAACACATATTAGACAAACTTAGTGAAGAAGAAAGCTCAAATAAAAAAGTTCTAAACACCATTGGCCTAGGAATGTGATTTAATAAGCCAATTAGAGTTGATAAAGAGATGGTTGCATGTTCAAAAGAATTTGAATCGAAATTGAAATGGAATATGAAACCAAAAACACAGATTAGACAAACTTTGTGAAGAAGAAAGCTCAAATAAAAAATTTCTAAACACCATTGGCCCAGGAATATGATTTAATAAGCCAATTAGAGTTGATAAGGAGATTGTTGCATGTTTAAAAGAATTTGAATCAGAACTGAAATGAAATATGAAATCAAAAACACATATTAGACAAACTTAGTGAAGAAGAAAGCTCAAATAGAAAAGTTCTAAACACCATTGGCCTAGGAATATGATTTAATAAGCCAATTAGAGTTGATAAAGAGATGGTTGCATGTTTAAAAGAATTTGAATCAGAATTGAAATGGAATATGAAACCAAAAACACAGATTAGACAAACTTAGTGAAGAAGAAAGCTCAAATAGAAAATTTCTAAACACCATTGGCGTAGGAATGTTATTTAATCAGCCAATTAGAGTTGATAAAGAGATGATTGCATGTTTAAAAGAATTTGAATCAGAGTTGAAATGAAATATGAAACCAGAAACACATATTAGGCAAACTTAGTGAAGAAGAAAGCTCAAATAGAAAAGTTCTAAACACCATTGGCCTAGGAATATGATTTAATAAGCCAATTAGAGTTGATAAAGAGATGGTTGCATGTTTAAAAGAATTTGAATCAGAATTGAAATCGAATATGAAACCAAAAACACATAATAGAAAAACTTAGTGAAGAAGAAAGCTCAAATAGAAAAGTTCTAAACACCATTGGCCTAGGAATATGATTTAATAAGCCAATTAGAGTTGATAAAGAGATGGTTGCATGTTTAAAAGAATTTGAATCAGAATTGAAATGGAATATGAAACCAAAAACACAGATTAGACAAACTTAGTGAAGAAGAAAGCTCAAATTGAAAATTTCTAAACACCATTGGCCTAGGAGTATGATTTAATAAGCCAATTAGAGTTCATAAAGATATGATTGCATGTTTAAAAGAATTTGAATCAGAGTTGAAATGGAATATGAAACCAAAAACACACATTAAACAAACTTAGTGAAGAAGAAAGCTCAAATAGAAAATTTCTAAACACCATTGGCCTAGGAGTATGATTTAATAAGCCAATTAGAGTTGATAAAGAGATGGTTGCATGTTTAAAAGAATTTGAATCAGAAATGAAATGGAATATGAAACCAAAAACACAGATTAGACAAACTTAGTGAAGAAGAAAGCTCAACAAGAAAATTTCTAAACACCATTGGCCTAGAAATATGATTTAATAAGCTAATTAGAGTTGATAAAGAGATGGTTGCATGTTTAAAAGAATTTGAATCAGAATTGAAATGGAATATGAAACCAAAAACACAGATTAGACAAACTTAGTGAAGAAGAAAGCTCAAATAAAAAATTTCTAAACACCATTGGCCTAGGAATATGATTTAATAAGCCAATTAGAGTTGATAAAGAGATGGTTGCATGTTTAAAAGAATTTGAATCAGAATTGAAATGGAATATGAAACCAAAAACACATATTAGACAAACTTAGTGAAGAAGAAAGCTCAAATAGAAAATTTCTAAACACCATTGGCCTAAAAATGTGATTGAATAAGCCAATTAGAGTTGATAAAGAGATGGTTGCTTGTTTAAAAGATTTTGAATCAGAGTTGAAATGGAATATGAAATCAAAAACACATATTAGAGAAACTTAGTGAAGAAGAAAGCTCAAATAGAAAATTTCTAAATACCATTGGCCTAGGAATATGATTTAATAAGCCAATTAGAGTTGATAAAGAGATGGTTGCATGTTTAAAAGAATTTGAATCAGAATTGAAATGAAATTTAAAATCAAAAACACATATTAGACAAACTTAGTGAAGAAGAAAGCTCAAATAGAAAATTTCTAAACACCATTGGCCTAGGAATATGATTTAATAAGCCAATTAGAGTTGATAAAGAGATGGTTGCATGTTTAAAAGAATTTGAATCAGAATTGAAATGGAATATGAAACCAAAAACACAGATTAGACAAACTTAGTGAAGAAGAAAGCTCAAATAGAAAATTTCTAAACACCATTGGCCTAGGAATATGATTTAATAAGCCAATTAGAGTTGATAAAGAGATGGTTGCATGTTTAAAAGAATTTGAATCGAGTTGAAATGGAATATGAAATCAAAAACACATATTAGACAAACTTAGTGAAGAAGAAAGCTCAAATAGAAAAGTTCTAAACACCATTGGCCTAGGAATATGATTTAATAAGCCAATTAGAGTTGATAAAGAGATGGTTGCATGTTTAAATGAATTTGAATCAGAATTGAAATGGAATATGAAACCAAAAACACAAATTAGACAAACATAGCGAAGAAGAAAGCTCAAATAGAAAATTTCTAAACACCATTGGCCTAGGAATATGATTTAATAAGCCAATTAGAGTTGATAAAGAGATGGTTGCATGTTTAAAAGAATTTGAATCAGAATTGAAATGGAATATGAAACCAAAAACACATATTAGACAAACTTAGTGAAGAAGAAAGCTCAAATAGAAAAGTTCTAAACACCATTGGCCTAGGAATGTGATTTAATAAGCCAATTAGAGTTGATAAAGAGCTGGTTGCATGTTTAAAAGAATTTGAATCAGAATTGAAATGGAATATGAAACCAAAAACACATATTAGACAAACTTAGTGAAGAAGAAAGCTCAAATAGAAAATTTCTAAACACCATTGGCCTAAGAATGAGATTGCATAAGCCTATTAGAGTTGATATGGAGATGGTTGCATGTTAAAAGAATTTGAATCAGAAATGAAATGAAATATGAAACCAAAAACACAGATTAGACAAACTTAGTGAAGAAGAAAGCTCAAATAAAAAATTTCTAAACACCATTGGCCTAGGAATATGATTTAATAAGCCAATTAGAGTTGATAAAGAGATGTTGCATGTTTAAAAGAATTTGAATCAGAATTGAAATGGAATATGAAACCAAAAACACATATTAAACAAACTTAGTGAAGAAAAAAGCTCAAATAGAAAAGTTCTAAACACCATTGGCCTAGGAATGTGATTTAATAAGCCAATTAGAGTTGATAAGGAGATTGTTGCATGTTTAAAAGATTTTGAATCAGAGTTGAAATGGAATATGAAACCAAAAACACAGATTAGACAAACTTAGTGAAGAAGAAAGCTCAAATAGAAAAGTTCTAAACACCATTGGCCTAGGAATATGATTTAATAAGCCAATTAGAGTTGATAAAGAGATGGTTGCATGTTTAAAAGAATTTGAATCAGAATTGAAATGAAATATGAAGCAAAAACACATATTAGACAAACTTAGTGAAGAAGAAAGCTTAAATAGAAAATTTCTAAACACCATTGGCCTAGGAATATGATTTAATAAACCAATTAGAGTTGATAAAGAGATGTTGCATGTTTAAAAAAATTTGAATCAGAATTGAAATGGAATATGAAACCAAAAACACAGATTAGACAAACTTTGTGAAGAAGAAAGCTCAAATAGAAAATTTCTAAACACCATTGGCCTAGGAATATGATTTAATAAACCAATTAGAGTTGATAAAGAGATGGTTGCATGTTTAAAATAATTTGAATCAGAGTTGAAATAGAATATGAAACCAAAAACACACATTAGACAAATTTAGTGAAGAAGAAAGCTCAAATAGAAAATTTCTAAACACCATTAGCCTAGGAATATGATTTAATAAGCCAATTAGAGTTGATAAAGAGATGGCTGCATGTTTAAAAGAAATTGAAACAGAATTGAAATGGAATATGAAACCAAAAACACATATTAGACAAACTTAATAAAGAAGAAAGCTCAAATAGAAAAGTTCTAAACACCATTGGCCTAGGAATATGATTTAATAAGCCAATTAGAGTTGATAAAGAGATGGTTGCATGTTTAAATGAATTTGAATCAGAGTTGAAATGGAATATGAAACCAAAAACACACATTAGACAAACTTAGTGAAGAAGAAGGCTCAAATAGAAAATTTCTAAACACCATTGGCCTAAGAATGTGATTGCATAAGCCTATTAGAGTTGATATGGAGATGGTTGCATGTTTAAAAGATTTTGAATCAGAAATGAAATGAAATATGAAACCAAAAACACAGATTAGACAAACTTAGTGAAGAAGAAAGCTCAAATAAAAAATTTCTAAACACCATTGGCCTAGGAATATGATTTAATAAGCCAATTAGAGTTGATAAAGACATGGTTGCATGTTTAAATGAATTTGAATCTGAATTGAAGTTAAATATTAAATAAAAAAATATATATTAGACAAAATTAGTGAAGAAGAAAGCTCAAATAAAAAATTTCTAAATACCATTGGCCTAGGAATATGATTTAATAACCCAATTAGAGTTGATAAAGAGATGGTTGCATGTTGAAAGAATTTGAATCAGAATTGAAATGGAATATGAATCCAAAAACACATATTAGACAAACTTAGTGAAGAAGAAAGCTCAAATAAAAAATTTCTAAACACCATTGGCCTAGGAATATGATTTAATAAGCCAATTAGAGTTGATAAAGAGATGGTTGCATGTTTAAAAGAATTTGAATCAGAAATGAAATGAAATATGAAACTAAAAACACAGATTAGACAAACTTAGTGAAGAAGAAAGCTCAAATAGAAAAGTTCTAAACACCATTGGCCTAGGAATATGATTTAATAAGCCAATTAGAGTTGATAAAGAGATGTTGCATGTTTAAAAGAATTTGAATCAGAATTGAAATGGAATATGAATCCAAAAACACATATTAGACAAACTTAGTGAAGAAGAAAGCTCAAATAAAAAATTTCTAAACACCATTGGCCTAGGAATATGATTTAATAAGCCAATTAGAGTTGATAAAGAGATGTTGCATGTTTAAAAGAATTTGAATCAGAATTGAAATGGAATATGAAACCAAAAACACAGATTAGACAAACTTAGTGAAGAAGAAAGCTCAAATAGAAAATTTCTAAACACCATTGGCCTAGGAATATGATTTAATAAGCCAATTAGAGTTGATAAAGAGATGGTTGCTTGTTTAAGAGATTTTGAATCAGAGTTGAAATGGAATATGAAACCAAAAACACATATTAGAGAGGCTTAGCGTAGAAGAAAGCTCAAATAGAAAATTCTAAACACCATTGGCCTAGGAATATGATTTAATAAGCCAATTAGAGTTGATAAAGAGATGGTTGCATGTTTAAAAGAATTTGAATCAGAATTGAAATGGAATATGAATCCAAAAACACATATTAGACAAACTTAGTGAAGAAGAAAGCTCAAATAGAAAATTTCTAAACACCATTAGCCTAAGAATGGTATTTAATAAGCCAATTAGAGTTGATAAAGACATGGTTGCTTGTTTATGGGATTTTGAATCAGAGTTGAAATGAAATATGAAACCAAAAACACATATTAGACAAACTTAGTGAAGAAGAAAGCTCAAATAGAAAAGTTCTAAACACCATTGGCCTAGGAATATGATTTAATAAGCCAATTAGAGTTGATAAAGAGATGGTTGCATGTTTAAATGAATTTGAATCAGAATTGAAATGAAATATTAAATCAAAAATACAGATTAGACAAACTTTGTGAAGAAGAAAGCTCAAATAGAAAAGTTCTAAACATCATTAGCCTAGGAATGTGATTTAATAAGGCAATTAGAGTTGATAAGGAGATTGTTGCATGTTTAAAAGAATTTGAATCAGAATTGAAATGGAATATGAAACCAAAAACACATATTAGACAAACTTAGTGAAGAAGAAAGCTCAAATAAAAAATTTCTAAACACCATTGGCCTAGGAATATGATTTAATAAGCCAATTAGAGTTGATAAAGAGATGGTTGCATGTTTAAAAGAATTTGAATCAGAATTGAAATGGAATATGAAACCAAAAACACATATTAGACAAAATTAGTGAAGAAGAAAGCTCAAATAAAAAATTTCTAAACACCATTGGCCTAGGAATATGATTTAATAAGCCAATTAGAGTTGATAAAGAGATGGTTGCATGTTTAAAAGAATTTGAATCAGAGTTGAAATGGAATATGAAACCAAAAACATACATTAGACAAACTTAATGAAGAAGAAAGCTCAAATAAAAAATTTCTAAACACCATTGGCCTAGGAATATGATTTAATAAGCCAATTAGAGTTGATAAAGAGATGGTTGCATGTTTAAATGAATTTGAATCAGAATTGAAATGAAATATTAAATCCAAACCACATATTAAACAAACTTAGTGAAGAAAAAAGCTCAAATAGAAAAGTTCTAAACACCATTGCCTAGAAATATGATTTAATAAGCCAATTAGAGTTGATAAAGCCATGGTTGCATGTTTAAAAGAATTTGAATCAGAATTGAAATGGAATATGAATCCAAAAACACATATTAGACAAACTTAGTGAAGAAGAAAGCTCAAATAGAAAAGTTCTAAACACCATTGGCCTAGGAATATGATTTAATAAGCCAATTAGAGTTGATAAAGAGATGGTTGCATGTTTAAAAGAATTTGAATCAGAATTGAAATGGAATATGAAACCAAAAACACATATTAGACAAACTTAGTGAAGAAGAAAGCTCAAATAAAAAATTTCTAAACACCATTGGCCTAGGAATATGATTTAATAAGCCAATTAGAGTTGATAAAGAGATGGTTGCATGTTTAAAAGAATTTGAATCAGAATTGAAATAGAATATGAAACCAAAAACACATATTAGACAAACTTAGTGAAGAAGAAAGATCATATAGAAAATTTCTAAACACCATTGGCCTTGGAATATGATTTAATAAGCCAATTAGAGTTGATAAAGAGATGGTTGCATGTTTAAAAGAAATTGAATCAGAATTGAAATGAAATATAAAATCAAAACACATATTAGACAAACTTAGTGAAGAAGAAAGCTCAAATAGAAAATTTCTAAACACCATTGGCCTAAGAATGTGATTTAATAAGCTAATTAGAGTTGATAAAGAGATGGTTGCATGTTTAAAAGAATTTGAATCAGAATTGAAATGGAATATGAAACCAAAAACACATATTAGACAAACTTAGTGAAAAAGGAAGCTCAAATAGAAAATTTCTAAACACCATTGGCCTAAAAATGTGATTTAATAAGCCAATTAGAGTTGATAAAGAGCTGGTTGCATGTTTAAAAGAATTTGAATCAGAATTGAAATGCAATATGAAACCAAAAACACATATTAGACAAACTTAGTGAAGAAGAAAGCTCAAATAGAAAATTTCTAAACACCATTGGCCTAGGAATGTGATTTAATATGCCAATTAGAGTTAATAAAGAGAACGTTGCATGTTTAAAAGAATTTGAATCAGAATTGAAATGGAATATGAAACCAAAAACACATATTAGACAAACTTAGTGAAGAAGAAAGCTCAAATAGAAAATTTCTAAACACCATTGGTCTAAGAATGTGATGGAATAAGCCAATTAGAGTTGATAAAGAGATGGTTGCATGTTTTAAAGAATTTGAATCAGAATTGAAATGGAATATGAAACCAAAAACACATATTAGGCAAACTTAGTGAAGAAGAAAGCTCAAATAGAAAATTTCTAAACACCATTGGCCTAGGAATGTGATTTAATAAGCTAATTAGAGTTGATAAAGACATGGTTGCATGTTTAAAAGAATTTGAATCAGAATTGAAATTGAATATCAAGCCAAAAACACATATTAGACAAACTTAGTGAAGAAGAAAGCTCAAATAGAAAATTTCTAAACACCATTGGCCTAGGAATGTGATTTAGTATTCCAATTAGAGTTGATAAAGAGATGATTGCATGTTTAAAAGAATTTGAATCAGAATTGAAATGGAATATGAAACTAAAAACATATATTACACAAACTTAGTGAGGAAGAAAGCTCAAATGGAAAATTTCTAAACACCATTGGCCTGAGCATGAGATTCAAAGAGCCAATTAGAGTTGATAAAGAGATGGTTGCATGTTTAAAAGAATTTGAATCAGAATTGAAATGGAATATGAAACCAAAAACACATATTAGACAAACTTAGTGAAGAAGAAAGCTCAAATAGAAAATTTCTAAACACCATTGGCCTAGGAATATGATTTAATAAGCCAATTAGAGTTGATAAAGAGATGGTTGCATGTTTAAAAGAATTTGAATCAGAATTGAAATGAAATTTCAAATCAAAAACATATATTAGACAAACTTCGTGAAAAAGAAAGCTCAAATAGAAAATTTCTAAACACCATTGGCCTAGGAATATGATTTAATAAGCCAATTAGAGTTGATAAAGAGATGGTTGCATGTTTAAAAGAATTTGAATCAGAATTGAAATGGAATATGAATCCAAAAACACATATTAGACAAACTTAGTGAAGAAGAAAGCTCAAATAGAAAATTTCTAAACACCATTGGCCTAGGAATATGATTTAATAAGCCAATTAGAGTTGATAAGGAGATGGTTGCATGTGTGAAAGAATTTGAATCAGAGTTGAAATGGAATATGAAACCAAAAACACATATTAGAGAGGCTTAGCGTAGAAGAAAGCTCAAATAGAAAATTCTAAACACCATTGGCCTAGGAATATGATTTAATAAGCCAATTAGAGTTGATAAAGAGATGGTTGCATGTTTAAAAGAATTTGAATCAGAATTGAAATGAAATATGAAATCAAAAACACATATTAGACAAACTTAGTGAAGAAGAAAGCTCAAATAGAAAATTTCTAAACACCATTAGCCTAAAAATGTGATTGAATAAGCCAATTAGAGTTGATAAGGAGATGGTTGCATGTTTAAAAGAATTTGAATCAGAAATGAAATGAAATATGAATCCAAAAACACATATTAGAGAAACTTAGTGAAGTAGAAAGCTCAAATAGAAAAGTTCTAAACACCATTGGCCTAGGAATATGATTTAATAAGCCAATTAGAGTTGATAAAGAGATGGTTGCATGTTTAAAAGAATTTGAATCAGAAATGGAATAAATATGAAACCAAAAACACAGATTAGACAAACTTAGTGAAGAAGAAAGCTCAAATAAAAAAGTTCTAAACACCATTGGTCTAAGAATGTGATTTAATAAGCCAATTAGAGTTGATAAAGAGATGGTTGCATGTTTAAAAGAATTTGAATCAGAATTGAAATGGAATATGAAACCAAAAACACATATTAGACAAACTTAGTGAAGAAGAAAGCTCAAATAGAAAAGTTCTAAACACCATTGGCCTAGGAATGTGATTTAATAAGCCAATTAGAGTTGATAAGGAGATTGTTGCATGTTTAAAAGATTTTGAATCAGAGTTGAAATTGAATATGAAACCAAAAACACATATTAGAGAGGCTTAGCGTAGAAGAAAGCTCAAATAGAAAAGTTCTAAACACCATTGGCCTAGGAATATGATTTAATAAGCCAATTAGAGTTGATAAAGAGATGGTTGCATGTTTAAAAGAATTTGAATCAGAATTGAAATGGAATATGAAACCAAAAACACAGATTAGACAAACTTAGTGAAGAAGAAAGCTCAAATAGAAAATTTCTAAACACCATTGGCCTAAGAATGTGATTTAATAAGCCAATTAGAGTTGATAAAGAGATGGTTGCATGTTTAAAAGAATTTGAATCAGAATTGAAATGAAATATGAAATCAAAAACACATATTAGACAAACTTAGTGAAGAAGAAAGCTCAAATAAAAAATTTCTAAACACCATTGGCCTAGGAATATGATTTAATAAGCCAATTAGAGTTGATAAAGAGATGGTTGCATGTTTAAAAGAATTTGAATCAGAATTGAAATGGAATATGAAACCAAAAACACAGATTAGACAAACTTAGTGAAGAAGAAAGCTCAAATAGAAAATTTCTAAACACCATTGGCCTAGGAATATGATTTAATAAGCCAATTAGAGTTGATAAAGAGATGGTTGCATGTTTAAAAGAATTTGAATCAGAATTGAAATGGAATATGAATCCAAAAACACACATTAGACAAACTTAGTGAAGAAGAAAGCTCAAATAGAAAAGTTTTAAACACCATTGGCCTAGGAATGTGAATTAATAAGCCAATTAGAGTTGATAAAGAGATGGTTGCTTGTTTAAAAGATTTTGAATCAGAGTTGAAATGGAATATGAAACCAAAAACACATATTAGAGAGGCTTAGCGTAGAAGAAAGCTCAAATAGAAAATTCTAAACACCATTGGCCTAGGAATATGATTTAATAAGCCAATTAGAGTTGATAAAGAGATGGTTGCATGTTTAAAAGAATTTGAATCAGAATTGAAATGGAATATGAAACCAAAAACACAGATTAGACAAACTTAGTGAAGAAGAAAGCTCAAATAGAAAATTTCTAAACACCATTGGCCTAAAAATGTGATTGAATAAGCCAATTAGAGTTGATAAGGAGATGGTTGCATGTTTAAAAGAATTTGAATCAGAAATGAAATGAAATATGAAACCAAAAACACAGATTAGACAAACTTAGCGTAGAAGAAAGCTCACATAAAAAATTTCTAAACACCATTGCTCTAAGAATGTGATTTAATATGCCAATTAGAGTTGATCAAGTGATGGTTGCATGTTTAAAAGAATTTGAATCGGAATTGAAATGCAATATCATACCAAAACACATATTAGACAAACTTAGTAAAGAAGAAGGCTCAAATAGAAAAGTTCTAAACACCATTGGCCTAGGAATATGATTTAATAAGCCAATTAGAGTTGATAAAGAGATGGTTGCATGTTTAAAAGAATTTGAATCAGAATTGAAATGAAATATGAAATCAAAAACACATATTAGACAAACTTAGTGAAGAAGAAAGCTCAAATAGAAAATTTCTAAACACCATTGGCCTAAAAATGTGATTGAATAAGCCAATTAGAGTTGATAAGGAGATGGTTGCATGTGTGAAAGAATTTGAATCAGAAATGAAATGAAATATGAAACCAAAAACACATATTAGAGAGGCATAGCGTAGAAGAAAGCTCAAATAGAAAAGTTCTAAACACCATTGGCCTAGGAATATGATTTAATAAGCCAATTAGAGTTGATAAAGAGATGGTTGCATGTTTAAATGAATTTGAATCAGAATTGAAATGAAATTTCAAATCAAAAACACATATTAGACAAACTTAGTGAAGAAGAAAGCTCAAATAGAAAATTTCTAAACACCATTGGCCTAGGAATGTGATTTAATAAGCCATTTAGAGTTGATAAAGAGATGTTGCATGTTTAAAAGAATTTGAATCAGAATTGAAATGGAATATGAATCCAAAAACACATATTAGACAAACTTAGTGAAGAAGAAAGCTCAAATAGAAAATTTCTAAACACCATTGGCCTAAGAATGTAATTTAATAAGTCAATTAGAGTTGATAAAGAGATGGTTGCATGTTTAAAAGAATTTGAATCAGAATTGAAATGGAATATGAAACCAAAAACACATATTAGACAAACTTAGTGAAGAAGAAATCTCAAATAGAAAATTTCTAAACACCATTAGCCTAAGAATGTGATTTAATAAGCCAATTAGAGTTGATAAAGACATGGTTGCATGTTTAAAAGAATTTGAATCAGAATTGAAATGGAATATGAATCCAAAAACACATATTAGACAAACTTAGTGAAGAAGAAAGCTCAAATAGAAAATTTCTAAACACCATTGGCCTAAAAATGTGATTGAATAAGCCAATTAGAGTTGATAAAGACATGGTTGCATGTTTAAAAGAATTTGAATCAGAATTGAAATGGAATATGAAACCAAAAACACATATTAGACAAACTTAGTGAAGAAGAAAGCTCAGATAAAAAATTTTTAAACACCATTGGCCTAAGAATGTAATTTAATAGGCCAATTAGAGTTGATAAGGACATGGTCGCATGTTTAAAAGAATTTGAAACAGAATTGAAATGGAATATGAAACCAAAAACACATATTAGACAAACTTAGTGAAAAAGAAAACTCAAATAGAAAATTTCTAAACACCATTGGCCTAAAAATGTGATTGAATAAGCCAATTAGAGTTGATAAAGACATGGTTGCATGTTTAAAAGAATTTGAATCAGAATTGAAATGGAATATGGATCCAAAAGCACATATTAGACAAACTTAGTGAAGAAGAAAGCTCAAATAGATAATTTTTAAACACCATTGGCCTAAGAATGTAATTTAATAGGCCAATTAGAGTTGATAAGGAGACAGTTGCATGTTTAACAGAATTTGAATCAGAATTGAAATGGAATATAAAAACCAAAAACACATATTAGACAAACTTAGTGAAGAAGAAAGCTCAAATAGAAAAGTTCTAAACACCATTGGCCTAAGAATATGATTGAATAAGCCAATTAGAGTTCATAAAGAGATGGTTGCATGTTTAAATGAATTTGAATCAGAATTGAAATAAAATATGAATCCAAAAACACATATTAGACAAATTAGTGAAGAAGAAAGCTCAAATAGAAAATTTCTAAACACCATTAGCCTAAGAATGTGATTGAATAAGCCAATTAGAGTTGATAAGGAGATGGTTGCATGTTTAAAAGAATTTGAATCAGAATTGAAATGGAATATGAAACCAAAAACACATATTAGACAAACTTAGTGAAGAAGAAAGCTCAAATAAAAAATTTCTAAACACCATTGGCCTAGGAATATGATTTAATAAGCCAATTAGAGTTGATAAAGAGATGGTTGCATGTTTAAAAGAATTTGAATCAAAATTGAAATGGAATATGAAACCAAAAACACATATTAGACAAACTTAGTGAAGAAGAAAGCTCAAATAGAAAATTTCTAAACACCATTGGCCTAAAAATGTGATTTAATAAGCCAATTAGAGTTGATAAAGAGATGGTTGCATGTTTAAAAGAATTTGAATCAGAATTGAAATGAAATATGAAATCAAAAACACATATTAGACAAACTTAGTGAAGAAGAAAGCTCAAATAGAAAATTTCTAAACACCATTAGCCTAAGAATGTGATTTAATAAGCCAATTAGAGTTGATAAAGACATGGTTGCATGTTTAAAAGAATTTGAATCAGAATGGAAATGGAATATGAATCTAAAAACACATATTAGAGAGGCTTAGCGTAGAAGAAAGCTCAAATAGAAAAGTTCTAAACACCATTGGCCTAGGAATATGATTTAATAAGCCAATTAGAGTTGATAAAGAGATGGTTGCATGTTTAAAAGAATTTGAATCAGAATTGAAATGAATATGAAATCAAAAACACATATTAGACAAACTTAGTGAAGAAGAAAGCTGAAATAGAAATTTTCTAAACACCATTGGCCTAAGAATGTGATTTAATAAGCCAATTAGAGTTGATAAGGAGATTGTTGCATGTTTAAAAGAATTTGAATCAGCACTGAAATGAAATATGAAACTAAAACTACATAATAGACAAACTTGGTGAAGAAGAAAGCTCAAAAATAAAATTTCTAAACATCATTGGCCTAAGAATGTGATTGAATCAGCCAATTAGGGTGGATAAAGAGATGGTTGCATGTAAAAATAATTTGAATCAAAATTGAAATGGAATATAAAACCAGAAACACATATTAGACAGACTTGGTAAAGAAGAAAGCTCAAATAGAAAATTTCTAAACACTATTGGCCTAAGAATATGATTTAATAAGCCGATTAAAGTTGATAAACAAATGGTTGAAGATTTGAAAGGATTTCAATCAGAACTGAAATGGAATATCAAACCAAAAACACATATTAGGCAAGCTTGGTTAAGAAGAAAGCTCAAATAGAAAATTTATAAACACCATTGCCTAAAAATGTGATTTAATAAGTCAATTAGAGTTGATAAAGAGATGGTTGTATGTTCAAAAGAATTTGAATCAGAATTGAAATGGAATATGAAACCAAAAACACATATTAGGCAAGCTTGGTTAAGAAGAAAGCTCAAATAGAAAATTTATAAACACTATTGGCCTAAGAATGTGATTTAATAAGTCAATTAGAGTTGATAAAGAGATGGTTGCATGTTCAAAAGAATTTGAATCAGAATTGAAATGGAATATGAATCCAAAAACACATATTAGACAAACTTAGTGAAGAAGAAAGCTCAAATAGAAAATTTCTAAACACCATTGGCCTAAGAATGTGATTGAATAAGCCAATTAGAGTGGATAAAGAGATGATTGCATGTTTAAAAGAATTTGAATCAGAATTGAATTGAAATATGAAATCAGAAACACATATTAGACAAATTTACTGAAGAAGAAAGCTCAAGTAAAAAATTTCTAAACACCATTGGTCTAAGAATGTGATTTAATAATCCAATTAGAGTTGATAAAGAGATGGTTGAATGTTTAAAAAAATTTGAATCTGAATTGAAATGAAATATGAAATCAAAAACACATATTAGACAAACTTAGTGAAGAAGAAAGCTCAAATAGAAAATATCTAAACACCATTAGCCTAATAATGGTATTTAATAAGCTAATTAGAGTTGATAAAGAGATGGTTGCTTGTTTCAAAAGAATTTGAATCAGAATTGAAATGGAATATGAAACCAAAAACACATATTAGACAAACTTAGTGAAGAAGAAAGCTCAAATAGAAAATTTCTAAACACCATTAGCCTAGGAATATGATTTAATAAGCCAATTAGAGTTGATAAAGAGATGGTTGCATGTTTAAATGAATTTGAATCAGAATTGAAATGAAATATAAAATCAAAAAAACATATTAGACAAAATTAGTGAAGAAGAAAGCTCCAATAAAAAATTTCTAAACACCATTGGCCTAGGAATATGATTTAATAAGCCAATTAGAGTTGATAAAGAGATGGTTGCATGTTTAAAAGAATTTGAATCAGAATTGAAATGAAATATTAAATCAAAAATACATATTAGACAAACTTAGTGAAGAAGAAAGCTCAAATAGAAAATTTCTAAACACCATTGGCCTAAAAATGTGATTGAATAAGCCAATTAGAGTTGATAAGGAGATGGTTGCATGTTTAAAAGAATTTGGATAAGAAATGAAATGAAATATGAAACCAAAAACACATATTAAAGAGGCTTAGCGTAGAAGAAAGCTCAAATAGAAAAGTTCTAAACACCATTGGCAAGGAATGTGATTTAATAAGGCAATTAGAGTTGATAAAGAGATGGTTGCATGTTTAAATGAATTTGAATCAGAATTGAAATGAAATATGAAACCAAAAACACATATTAGACAAACTTAGTGAAGAAGAAAGCTCAAATAGAAAATTTCTAAACACCATTGGCCTAAAAATGTGATTGAATAAGCCAATTAGAGTTGATAAGGAGATGGTTGCATGTTTGAAAGAATTTCAATCAGAATTTAAATGGAATATGAAATCAAAAACACATATTAGACAAACTTAGTGAAGAAGAAAGCTCAAATAAAAAATTTCTAAACACCATTGGCCTAGGAATATGATTTAATAAGCCAATTAGAGTTGATAAAGAGATGGTTGCATGTTTAAAAGAATTTGAATCAGAATTGAAATGAAATTTAAAATCAAAAACACATATTAGACAAACTTAGTGAAGAAGAAAGCTCAAATAGAAAATTTCTAAACACCATTGGCCTAAGAATGTGATTTAATAAGCCAATTAGAGTTGATAAAGAGCTGGTTGCATGTTTAAGAGAATTTGAATCAGAATTGAAATGGAATATGAAACCAAAAACACAGATTAGACAAACTTAGTGAAGAAGAAAGCTCAAATAGAAAATTTCTAAACACCATTGGCCTAGGAATATGATTTAATAAGCCAATTAGAGTTGATAAAGAGATGGTTGCATGTTTAAATGAATTTGAATCAGAATTGAAATGGAATATGAAACCAAAAACACAGATTAGACAAACTTAGTGAAGAAGAAAGCTCAAATAGAAAATTTCTAAACACCATTGGCCTAAAAATGTGATTGAATAAGCCAATTAGAGTTGATAAAGAGATGGTTGCATGTTTAAAAGAATTTGAATCAGAATTGAAATGAAATATGAAATCAAAAACACATATTAGACAAACTTAGTGAAGAAGAAAGCTCAAATAGAAAATTTCTAAACACCATTGACCTAAAAATGTGATTGAATAAGTCAATTAAAGTTGATAAAGAGATGGTTGCATGTTTAAAAGAATTTGAATCAGAATTAAACTGGAATATGAAAACCAAAACACATATTGGACAAACTTAGTGAAGTAGAAAGCTCAAATAGAAAATTTCTAAACACCATTGGACTAAGAATGTGATTGATAAGCCAATTAGAGTTGATAAAGAGATGGTTGCATGTTTAAAAGAATTTGAATCAGAATTGAAATGGAATATGAAAGCAAAAACACATATTAGACAAACTTAGTGAAGAAGAAAGCTCAAATAGAAAATTTCTAAACACCATTGGCCAAAGATTGTGATTTAATAAGCCAATTAGAGTTGATAAAGAGCTGGCTGCATTTTTAAAAGAATTTGAATCTAATTGAAATGGAATTTGAAACCGAAAACACATATTACAGAGGCTTAGTGAAGAAGAAAGCTCAAATAGAAAATTTCTAAATACTATTGGCCAAAGAATGTGATTTATTAAGCCAATTAGAGTTGCTAAATAGATGGTTGAAGGTTCTAAAGAGTTTGAATCAGAATTGCAATGGAATATGAAACTAAAAACACATATTAGACAAACTTGGTTAAGAAGAAAACTCAAATAGAAAATTTCTAAACACTATTGGCCTAAGAATGTGATTTAATAAGTCAATTAGAGTTGATAAAGTGATGGTTGAAAGTTCAAAAGAATTTCAATCAGAACTGAAATCTAATATAAAACCAAAAACACATATTAGACAAACTTGTTGAAGAAAAAAGCTCAAATAGAAAATTTCTAAGCACCATTGGCTAAGAATGTGATTTAATAAGCCAATTAGAGTTGATAAAGATATGGTTGCATGTTTAAAGAATTTGAATCGATTGAAATGGAATATGAAATCAAAAACACATATTAGACAAACTTGGTACAGAAGAAAGCTCAAATAGAAAATTTCTAAACACTATTGGCCTAAGAATGTGATTTCATAGGCCAGTTAAAGTTGATAAAGAGATGGTTGCATGTTCAAAGGAATTTTCATCAGAACTGAAATGGAATATGAAACCAAAACTACATAGTAGACAAACTTGGTGAAGAAGAAAGCTCAAAAATAAAATTTCTAAACATCATTGGCCTAAGAATATGATTTAATAAGCCAGTTAGCCTTTATCAAGAGATGGTTGTATGTTCAAAAGAATTTGAATCTGAATTGAAATTGAATATGAAACCGAAAAAACTTATTAGACAAACTTGTTGAAGAAGAAACCTCAAATAGAAAATTTCTACACACCATTGGCCTAAGAATGTGATTTCATAAGCCAGTTAGAGTTGTTAAAGAGATGGTTGCATGTTTAAAAGAATTTGAATCAGAAATGAAATGGAATATGAAACCAAAAACACATATTAGAGAGGCTTAGCGTAGAAGAAAGCTCAAATAGAAAATTTCTAAACACCATTGGAATAAGAATATGATTTAATAAGCCAATTAGAGTTGATAAAGAGATGGTTGCATGTTTAAAAGAATTTGAATCAGAATTGAAATGAAATTTAAAATCAAAAACACATATTAGAGAAACTTAGTGAAGAAGAAAGCTCAAATAGAAAAGTTCTAAACACCATTGGCCTAAGAATGTGATTTAATAAGGCAATTAGAGTTGATAAGGAGATTGTTGCATGTTTAAAAGAATTTGAATCAGAATTGAAATGAAATATGAAATCAAAACCACATATTAGACAAACTTAGTGAAGAAGAAAGCTCAAGTAAAAAATTTCTAAACACCATTGGCCTAAGAATATGATTTAATAAGCCAATTAGAGTTGATAAAGAGATGGTTGCATGTTTAAATGAATTTGAATAAGAATTGAAATGGAATATGAATCCAAAAACACATATTAGACAAACTTAGTGAAGAAGAAAGCTCAAATAGAAAATTTTTAAACACCATTGGTCTAAGAATGTGATTTTATAAGCTAATTAGAGTTGATAAAGAGATGGTTGCTTGTTTAATAGAATTTGAATCAGAGTTGAAATGGAATATGAAACCAAAAACACATATTAGAAAAACTTAGTGAAGAAGAAAGCTCAAATAGAAAATTTCTAAACACCTTTGGCCAAAAAATATTATTTAATAAGTCATTTAGAGTTGATAAAGAGATGGTTGCATGTTCCAAAGAATTTGAATTAGAATTGAAATGGAATTTCAAACCAAAAATACATGTTAGACAAACTTGGTGAAGAAGAAAGCGCAAATAGAAAATTTCTAAACACCATTGGCCTAAGAATGTGATTGAATAAGCCAATTAGAGTAGATAAAGAGATGGTTGAAGGTTCAAAAGAATTTGAATTAGAACTGAAATGGAATATGAAACAAAAAACACATATTAGACAAACTTGGTGAAGAAGAAAGCTCAAATAAAAAATTTCTAATCACCATTGGCCTAAGAATATGATTTAATAAGTCAATTAGAGTTGATAAAGGGATGGTCGCATGTTCAAAAGAATATGAATCAGAATTGAAATGGAATATAAAACTAATAACACATATTAGACAAACTCAGTGAAGAAGAAAGCTCAATTAGAAAATTTCTAAACACTATTAGCCTAAGAATGTGATTTAATAAGTCAATTAGAGTTGATAAAGAGATGGTTGATGATTCAAAAAAATTTGAATCAGAACTCAAATGGAATATGAAACTAAAAACTCATATTAGAAAAACTTGTTGAAGAAGAAAGATCAAATAGAAAATTTTTCAACACTATTGACATAAGAATAACATTTCATAAGCCCATAAGTGCTGATAAAGAGATGGTTACATGTTCACAAGAATTTGAATCTGAATTGAAATGGAATATGAAACCGAAAACGCATATTAGACAAACTTAGCAAAGAAAAAAGCTCAAACAGAAAATTTCTAAACACCATTGGCTTAAGAATGTGATTTAATAAGTCAATTAGAGTTGATAAATTGATGGTTGTATGTTCCAAAGAATTTGAATCAGAACTGAAATTCAATATGAAGCTGAAAACACATATTAGAGAGGCTTAGCGAAGAAGAAAGCTCAAATAGAAAATTTCTAAACACTATTGGCCTAAGAATGTGATTTAATAAGCTAATTATAGTTGATAAAGAGATGGTTACATGTTCACAAGAATTTGAATCTGAATTGAAATGGAATATGAAACCGAAAACGCATATTAGAGAGGCTTAGCGAAGAAGAAAGCTCAAATAGAAAATTTCTAAACACTATTGGCCTAAGAATCTGATTTGTTAAGCCAATTAGAGGTGGTAAATAGATGGTTGGATCTTTGAAAGAATTTGAATCAAAACTGAAATAAGATATGAAATCGAAAACACATATTAGAGAGGCTTGGTGAAGAAGAAAGCTCAAATAGAAAATTTTTAAACACCATTGGCCTAAGAATATGATTTAATAACCCCGTTAGAGTTGATAAAGAGATGGTTGACGATTCGAAAGAATTTCAATCAGAACTGAAAAGGAATATGAAACCGAAAACACAGACTAGAGAGGCTTAGCGAAGCAAAAAGTTCAAATAGAAAGTTTCTAAACACTATTTGCCTAAGAATGTAATTTAATAAGTCAATTAGAGTTGATAAAGAGAGGGTTGAAGGTTTAAAGGCATTTGAATCAGAAACACATATTAGACAAACTTGGTGAAGAAGAAAGCTCAAAAAGAAAATTTCTAAACACTAGTGGCCTAAGAATATGATTTAAGAAGCCTATTAGAGTAGATAAATATATGGTTGAGGGTTCCAAATAATTTTAATAAGAACTAAAATGGAATATGAAACCAAAAACATATACTAGACAAACTTGGTGAAGAAGAAAGGTCAAATAGAGAATTTCTAAACACCATTGGCCTAAGAATATTGTTTATTAACCCCGTTAGAGTTGATAAAGAGATTGTTGAAGATTCTAAAGTATTTCAATCGGAATTGAAAAGGAATATGAAACCGAAAACACATATTAGAGAGGCTCAGCGAAGAAGAAAGCTCAAATAAAAACATTTCTAAACACTATTGGGCTTAGAATGTGATTTAACAAGTCAATTAGAGTTGATAAAGAGGGTGTTGCGTGTTCAAAAGAATTTGAATCAGAACGGAAATGGAATATGAAACCAAAACCACATATTAGACAAACTTGGAGAAGAAGAAAGCTCAAATAGAAAATTTCTACACACTATTAGCCTAAGAATGTGATTTTGATAAGTCAATTAGAGTTGATAAATAGATGGTTGATGATTCAAAAAAATTTGAATCGGAAATGAAATGGAATATGAAGCCAAAAACACATATTAGACAAACTTGTTGAAGAAGAAAGCTCAAATAGAAAATTTCTACACACTAGTAGCCTAAGAATATGATTTAAGAAGCCTATTATAGTAGATAAATAGATGGTTGAGGGTTTCAAATAATTTTAATAAGGACTAAAATGGAATATGAAACCAAAAACATATACTAGACAAACTTGGTGAAGAAGAAAGCTCAAATAGAAAATTTCTAAACACATTGGCCTAAGAATATGATTTAATAAGCTAGTTAGCGTTGATAAAGAGTTGGTTGCATGTTCAAAAGAATTTGAATCAGAATTGAATTGGAATATGAAACCACAAACACATATTAGATAAACTAGGTGAAGAAGAAAAGTCAATTAGAAAATTTCTAAACACTACTGTCCTAAAAATATGATTTAAAAAGCCAATTAGAGTTGATAAAGAGATGGTAGACGATTTAAAAGAATTTTAATCAGAACTGAAATGGAATATGAAACCGAAAACACAGACTAGAGAGGCTTACCGATGGAGAAAGCTCGAATAGAAAATTTTTAAACACTATTGAGCTAAAAATGTGATTTAATAAGTCAATTAGGGTTGATGAAGAGATGGTTGATGGTTCAAAAGAATTTAAATCAGAACTTAAATGGAATATGAAACCAAAAACACATAACAGACAAACTTGGTGAAGAAGAAAGCTCAAATAGAAAATTTCTAAACACTATTGGCCTAAGAATATGATTTATGAGGCTCATTAGAGTACATAAAGAGATGGTTGAAGGTCTAAAAGAAGTTGAATCAAAACTGAGGTGGAATAAGAAACCAAAAACACATATTAGACAAATTTGGTGAAGATGAAAGCTGTAACATCTGCTCCAATTATTATTAAAGGGATGTTTGATAATTGTTAATTTGATGTTTAATGCTTGTGTATGTTGCATTAATGCATGTAGTTGCATTAGCTTAGGGACTAAATTAAAAGGAAATAAATGAAGGCTTAGTAAGAGGTGGTTAGAGACTCAATTGAAAAGGGAAAAGTAAGTGAGGCTAAGAGTGCAAAATAGCCTAGGGACCAAAGAGAAATTTCCCAAACTTCATAAAACCCTAGCTGAAGCCCCAAAACTCCCACACACTTTTAAACCTTCATATTTTAGAGAGAGAAGGAGTAGGGGCAAGTAGAGAGAGAAAAGGGCGAGCTAGGGTAAGAAAGTAGAGATTGTGCTGAAAGAAGGGCAGATTAAAGCTAGAAATTAGTTCTGCAGCAAAGGGGGATCATTTCTAACACATTCTACACACACATTTGCAAGAATCAAGGTAGCCATCCATCCTAAACCCCATCTTTTTCTGAAATGTTACTATTGTTGGAAAATGTGGATTTTTACATGTTTGAACTGAGATTGGGGTTTAAACCTACATTTTGTATGCTTTTCTACTTTGATGGGATGTTGTGTTGCTGAATGTATGCTCATATGTGTGCTGCAATAGATTGGAAGGGCTGGGTTGTGTTTATCTAGATATATAGACTAGATTTCCTTGAATGTAACATGTTTGAGCTAATGAACAAGAAATGTTTAATGAAAAGTAAAGTTTGTTGTATGGGAATTAAGCTCATATGTTTAGATTTGAAAATAGAATGCATGTTAGATTGGGTTTTATCAAAATCATGTTTTTTGAACTGCAGCGGAGCATAGCAGCCAACTGCTAAGTAGAGGTAGTCGACTGCCGTGTTCCTGGAAAACCCAAAAGTGTAGACAGAGGCTTAGTAGCTGACTACCAGACACCTAGCAGTCGACTAGCCATCCTCGCAGTTGACTATTGTGTTCCTAGAAAACCCAAAAGTGTATACAGAGCCTTAGCAACCGACTGCCAGACACCTAGCAGTTGACTGTCGAGCCTAGGTCTGCACTAAACAGTCGACTGGCCATCCTCTTAGTCGATTGTTGTGTTCTTGGAAACCAAGAAGTGTAGACAAAGGCTTAACAGTAGACTGCTAGGTTCTTAGCAGTCGACTGTCGGGCCTAGGTTTTCACGAGTAGTCGACTGGCAGTCCTAGCAGTCGATTGTCATGCTTATAATTTTACCCAAGCTACATTCCAAAAAGCCACCAACCGGCTGCCAACATGAGCTTACTGTCTAGTACGTGAGGAATACAAAAAGCCACTAGTCGACTGCTAGCCTTCTAGCAGTCGACTGGCAGCCCTCTAACTTACAAAATGAGGTTTTTAATGACAATTGAGCTTAGTAATTCTTTATACCAACTTAATTAAGGGCTCAAAACATAGGTAGGCAAGGAAACTAGGAGTTTTGAGTGATGATACCCTTGGGATAGTGAAAGAAAAGAGAGCAGAAAACACAAAGAGGGAAAGAGGAAAGTATTCTCAGTGTATGCCTTAGGGTAGATAGGCTCATGATCAAGTGACCGATTGTTGGTATGGGATGGCCGTTGGACATTCCACGGTTGTGCTATAAATTGGGATGGTTAAACATCCACGTGAACTTAGGTGATTTCAAAAACACCGTGATGGTTGCAAACTTTAAGTTAGTGTCATCTCCTAAAGGCTATATGAGAAACACATACTTAGAGTTAAGTGTAACCATGACCATGGGCCGATTCACCCCATAGTATATGTAGAGAATAACGTACCAGGAGTGTGATCCATTAAAAAGGGATGGTGATTCCATAGTATTATAATCCACCTAAAAGCAAAGAGGAAATGATCCAGGTAGAGTTGACGATGATCCCATGAGATTATACCAGCTCTGTTTGGGACAAAAGGGAGGAATCCCGTTGGTCAGGGATGATCTGCCAGAAAGGGGCAGGGACCATTATGGTACTTGGATCCACTGGGGGATGCCTCAGAATGTACAAAAAGGTTAAGGCATGCCTAAATAGAAATGTGCTCATTCATATAGACAGCGGTGCGTGGAGTTGTTGCTGGGTGACTCTCCCGATTACTCTCAGGGTGTTTTATGTATTGCTCGCATGTTATGAAAATGAAATGATGTTATGCTTACTATCCCACAAATGTTTTATAAGAAATGTTTTATGATGAGAATGATGATGAATACACTTCCCATGTTTACAATTTGATATGTTTTAAATGCACATGCATACATATAAGTATATACCATAATTAAATGCTTCACTCATTGCATCCGTATAGTATGTTATACATGTTATGAAAGAATGTAGAGGTTTTCCATGCGAGCATGGTGGTATAGGTTAACGAATTTTGTAACTGGTTGTATTGCTACTGAGATTCATTTCTCACAATAGTGTTGACATGTACCAGATGTGTAGGTTCCCTTGAGCTGGAGGAAGGTAAAGTAGGAAGAAGTATACATTCCAAGCATATGAACTGTTTAATTTGAATAACTTAAGTACATGATAGGATTGAGCTAGCCTCCATGATATTTTGAGAAAGGCTAGTATAGGATTATTTTGTATAGCCTATTTTAACTCATGTGTATATGAATTAGGCTGGATTGATGATTAAACTATTCAATGGGGTTATGAGTGGCAGGATTATTACCTTCATGCCCAATAGTTAACTGACTATATCTAATTAGAAATACATGTTTATGTATAGCTAATCCAGGTTATTCTATGTATATTTATTTCGCTGTGATATTGAGAGAACCCGAGAGTAGAGACCAACGCAAATGACTATTAATTAATTCACTTGCTAAAAGCTTTAATTAGACTCGGGTAGAGGTAATAGTAACACCAATACTCTGATAATTATTTTCACATTATATCTTTTTAAATATCTAAAAGGTACCATAGGCTATAGGGGTGTTACAAAAGCTCAAATAGAAATTTTTTAAACACCATTGGCCAAAGAATATGATTTAATGAACCTGTTGGAGTTGATAAAGAGATGGTTGACGATTCAAAAGAATTTCAATCAGAACTAAAACAGAATGTGAAACCGAAAAGACAGACTGGAGAGGCTTAGAGAAGAAGAAAGCTCAAATAGAAAATTCCTAAACACTATTGGCCTAAGAATGTGACTTAATAAGTCAATTAGAGTTGATAAAGAGAGGGTTGAAGGTTCAAAAGAATTTGAATCAGATTTGAAATAAAATATAAAACCAAAAAGACATATTAGACAAACTTGGTGAAGAAGAAGGCTCAAACAGAAAATTTCTAAACACTATTGGGCTAGAAATGTGATTTAATAAGTCCATTAGAGTTGATAAAGAGATGGTTAAAGGTTCAAAGCAATTGGAATCAGAACTGAGCTGGAATAAGAAACCAAAAACACATATTATACAAACTTGGTGAAGAATAAAGTTCAAATAGAAAATTTCTAAACACCATTGGCCTAAGAATATGATTTAATAAGCCAGTTAGTGTTGATAAAGAGATGGTTGCATGTTCAAAAGAATTTGAATCAGAATTGAATTGGAATGTGAAACCAAAAACACATATTAGACAAACTTGGTGAAGAAGAAAGCTCAATTAGAAAATTTTTAAACACCATTGGCCTAGGAATATGATTTAATAACCCCATTGGAGTTGATAAAGAGATGGTTGAAGATTCAAAATAATTTCAATCAGAACTAAAACAGAATATGAAACCGAAAATATAGACTAGAGAGGCTTAGCGAAGAAGAAAGCTTAAATAGAAAATTTCTAAATACTATTGGCCTAAGAATGTGATTTAATATGTCAATTAGAGTTAATAAAGAGGGGGGTTGAAGGTTCAAAAGAATTTGAATCAGAATTGAAAAGGAATATGAAACCAAAAACACATAGTAGACAAACTTGGTGAACAAGAAAGCTCAAAGATGTTTGAAGGTTCAATAGAATTTGAATCTGAACTGAAATGGAAGATGAAACAAAAAACTCATATTAGGCAAACTTGGCGAAGAAGATAGCTTAAACAAAAAATTTCTAAACACTATTGGCCTAAAAATGTGATTTACTATGTCAATTATAATTGATAAAGAGATGGATGCGTGTTCAAAAGAATTTGAATCCGAATTGAAATGGAATATGAAATCGAAAACACATATTGGAGAGGCTTAGCGAAGAAGAAAGCTCAAATAGAAAATTTCCAAAACTCTATTAGTCTACGAATATGATTTAATAAACCTATTAGAGCAGAAAAAGTGATGGTTGCATGTTCAAATAATTTGAATCAGAATTCAAATATAATATGAAACTGAAAACACAGAATAGAGAGGATTAGCGAAGAAGAAAGCTCAAATAAAAAATTTCTAAACACTATTGGTCTACGAATATGATTTAATAAACCTATTAGAGTAGAAAAAGTGATGATTGCATGTTCAAAGAATTTGAATCAGAAAATATAATATGAAACTGAAAACACAGATTAGAGAGGCTTAGCGAAGAATAAAGCTCATATAAAAAATTTCTAAACACTATTGGCCTAAGAATGTGATTTAATAAGTCAATTACAGTTAAAAGTTCAAAAGAATTTGAATCAGAACTGAAATGGAATATGAAACCAAAAACACATATTAGAGAGGCTTAGCGAAGAAGAAAGCTCAGAAAGAAAATTACTACCATTGGCCTAAGAATGTGATTTAATAAGCCAATTAGTGTTGATAAAGAGATGGTTGCATGTTCAAAAGAATTTGAATCCGAAATGAAATGGAATATGAACCCGAAAACACATATTAGAGAGGCTTAGCGAAGAAGAATGCTCAAATAGAAAATTTCTAAACACTATTGGTCTACGAATATGATTTAAAAAACCTATTAGTGTAGAAAAGGTGATGGTTGCATGTTCAAAGAATTTGAATCAGAATTCAAATATAACATGAAAGTAAAAACACAGATTAGAGAGGCTTAGCGAAGAAGAAAGCTCAAATAAAAAATTTCTAAACATTATTGGCCTAAGAATATGATTTAGTAAGTCAATTACAGATAAAATTTCAAAAGAATTTGAATCAGAACTGAGATGGAATATGAAACGAAAAACACATATTGGAGAGGCTTAGCGAAGAAAAAAGCTCAGAAAGAAAATTACTAAACACCATTGGCCTAAGAATGTGATTTAATAATCCAATTAGAGTTGATAAAGAGATGGTTTCATGTTCAAAAGAATTTGAATCCGAAATGAAATGTAATATGAAACCAAAAACACATATTAGAGAGGCTTAGCGAAGAAGAATGCTCAAATAGAAAATTTCTAAACACTATTGGTCTACGAATATGATTTAATAAACCTATTAGAGTAGAAAAAGTGATGGTTGCATCTTCAAAGAATTTGAATCAGAATTCAAATATAATATGAAACTGACAACACAGATTAGAGAGGATTAGCGAAGAAGAAAGCTCAAATAAAAAATTTCTAAACACTATTGGTCTACGAATATGATTTAATAAACCTATTAGAGTAGAAAAAGTGATGATTGCATGTTCAAAGAATTGGAATCAGAATTCAAATATAATATGAAACTGAAAACACAGATTAGAGAGGCTTAGCGAAGAAGAAAGCTCATTTAAAAAATTTCTAAACACTATTGGCCTAAGAATGTGATTTAATAAGTCAATTACAGTTAAAAGTTCAAAAGAATTTGAATCAGAACTGAAATGGAATATGAAACCAAAAACACATATTAGAGAGGCTTAGCGAAGAAGAAAGCTCAGAAAGAAAATTACTAAACACCATTGGCCTAAGAATGTGATTTAATAAGCCAGTTAGTGTTGATAAAGAGATGGTTGCATGTTCAAAAGAATTTGAATCCGAAATGAAATGGAATATGAACCTGAAAACACATATTAGAGAGGCTTAGCGAAGAAGAATGCTCAAATAGAAAATTTCTAAACACTATTGGTGTACGAATATTATTTAATAAACCTATTAGTGTAGAAAAGGTGATGGTTGCAAGTTCAAAGAATTTGAATCAGAATTCAAATATAATATGAAAGTAAAAACACAGATTAGAGAGGCTTAGCGAAGAAGAAAGCTCAAAAAAAAAATTTCTAAACATTATTCGCCTAAGAATGTGATTTAATAAGTCAATTACAGATAAAATTTCAAAAGAATTTGAATCAGAACTGAGATGGAATATGAAACGAAAAACACATATTGGAGAGGCCTAGCGAAGAAAAAAGCTTAGAAAGAAAATTACTAAACACCATTGGCCTAAGAATGTGATTTAATAATCCAATTAGAGTTGATAAAGAGATGGTTTCATGTTCAAAAGAATTTGAATCCGAAATGAAATGGAATATGAGATCAAAAACACATATTAGAGAGGCTTAGCGAAGAAGAATGCTCAAATAGAAAATTTCTAAACACTATTGGTCTACGAATATGATTTAATAAACCTATTAGAGTAGAAAAAGTGATGATTGCATGTTCAAAGAATTTGAATCAGAATTCAAATATAATATGAAACTGAAAACATAGATTAGAGAGGCTTAGCAAAGAAGAAAGCTCAAATAAAAAATTTCTAAACACTATTGGCCTAAGAATGTGATTTAATAAGTCAATTATAGTTAAAAGTTCAAAAGAATTTGAATCAGAACTGAGATGGAATATGAAACGAAAAACACATATTAGAGAGGCTTAGCGAAGAAGAAAGCTCAGAAACAAAATTACTAAACACCATTGGCCTAAGAATGTGATTGATGCTTGCTGCCAATGCTATCTAACAACAACACCTAAGGCAGTGAACCTATCGATGCAGCCTAGCGCAATGGTGAGAATCAAGGTCGTATTCCTCGGGAACGGGAAAGCCCGTAGCTCTTGTTTGTTCTCTGTTATTTAGCCTACCAATTCAAAGTAATTTCGATTCTAATCAAACTAATAACTAAGCTAAATGCAATAATCACTAGTCAGCGCTAATTAACAAGAAGATGAATTAGTTGAGACAGAACAACAAACCCACTAGGAACCTAAACTAGTTGGTAAATACGAAAGATAATGGATGACTGAATCTGATTCTGCTACCTGTGAGTGAATTCTAATGCAAATTCAAATTCTCTGTCGGTCTCAATGAATTTCTTAAACCTAAAATCTACCACTGGCTAGTTTTTCCTACTGGTTAATTTTAGATTAGCATTATCGATCCAATTCACTTCTATTAAGAGTCGTTACTTCTTAATCCAACAATTTATTAACCTTAGTTCTAAGCGATAACAAATTGTCCGCTACAATCAGGTGTCCAATTTCAATTAAAATCTGTCAATTATTAAGAGAAATCAAAAGAGCTTTCAATGCAACGTCTTGCCAATGAAAACATAAACAGTCATTCATAACAGTAACGAAGATCACGAAATCAATATTCAACCATCCATGGAAATTAAATTCAGTCTACCAACATAGTTCAGGACCCAAGGGGTTTTTCCAATTTAGTTCCACATAAACATCATCCAATCAACCCAGAAAATCCACAATTCAAAGAGAAAAACCATGTAGAATTTATATACGTCCCTCTTCTCCTGAACAACAGATGAAATAGTGCAGAATAGTCGCTAGAAAGCTACTGGAAAATGACCAGAAATTGCAATTTTGAAGCTGTCCAATGGGTCATAATCGGGTCGGGTTATGGGTCACGGATACCCGACCGGAAATAGCTCCAAAAACCACCGGAGCAGCGGCGGAAGGTTTCAGGAGGGACGCCACACGACGGAGGGATGATTTCCGGTGGCCTACGACGTAAGCGACGCTAGACGGGTCGCGTCACTCAGGTCTGTCTCGAGTTACATGATCCGTCGTGTTACGGCAGCCGATGGTTCGTCGGAAGGTGCGACTAGGCTTCCTGAAGCTGCAGGAGGCGTCGGTGGGCGGTGGGTCGGTCGAAAAATGCCGCGATGTGGAGCAATTTTTCCTCTCGGTTCGCGTGTCTTTCTCGTGGTTCTGCTGCTGTCCGACGGCAATGGGTGGTGGTGGTGGGTTCTTCGTCGTCTCCTGCTACCGAGGTGGGGTCAGGCGAGCCGTGGGTCCCTCGATTGCGCTCTGGTTTCGTGAAGGGTTTGTATGTTTCTTCCTGTTCCAACCTCCTCCCAATTCACTGTTCCAAGCTTCCAAAACTCCTTTTTGCATGCTGCTCGGCCTTCTCCCTTGGGCTCATGCCCCAAAGGCCCATTAAGGGCTTTGGCTTGGTCCAATAAGAGAAAAATGGCCCAACTGACCCAAAATAGCCGCTCTAACTCCAGAAAAGTCTCGTTTGCTAATGATAGATTGATAAAAAGCCTGAAATGCAATAAAATACACATTTAGGTGATTCCTAGAATAAAAATACATATAAAATACATATAAAATGGACATAAAATATTAGGTAAAATTGTGTAAAATAAGACATATCAATCACCCCACACTTAAGCTTTTGCTTGTCCTCAAGCAAACATTAACTCAGACCTCAAAAAGACAGCAATAATTTCTCAAAAGTCCAAACCTAGTTCACAGTTAATAATGCCTAACACATCCCCCGTGAAACTTATTTATCGACCAAATTGCAAAAACCTTGATGCAGAATGGAGATAATAACGATGCATACACAACTTAGCCAGCAATTCAATGAAAATTATTTAAGAATCAATGCCTCAAAAAGATTACTCAAATCACTCAAAGTGTATACAGGTAAGACAAAAATCCCTCAAGCAACTTCACAAGAATATTTCTACTATAAGCTTGCTCATAAATCTCATCTCCGCTACCACTAAACATTGAACACCAAAATCAAGGGGGCTCTTAACAGGGTTGTAATGAGACTAAAGTGATGGTAGGGAGGAAATTTTTGGTAGAAGAGGCATAGATGCTGAAAATTCATGCAATTGAAGCACCAAGAAGGATTAAAGGATTAAATGCAACAAATTCTAAACATAACAATTCTTACTAAGTTTTCAATAAAGTTGGAGATGCTCAGAGAATAAAATCAATAGACAGGCTACTCTTATTATTATCTTTCTTTTGTTTTGTTTTGTTTTGTTTTGTTTTGTTTTGCTTTGTTTTGTTTTGTTTTTGTTTTTGTTTTTGTTTTTCATAATTAGCCTGCATGCTTACACTTTTGGATTGAAGGGAGCATCTAGAATGATAAAAAGAACTTAGTGCACTATTGTCAACTAAGGCAATGCATTTTAATCCCTGTACAAAGAATGAATCACACAAATTTCAGCAAAGGGGGGGTGAAGAAAGAAGATAGGGAAAAGAAAGGACTGAGGTGTAAAATATAAGTGATGAAGAAAAATTGAAGGCCCTAAAAGTGGCTAACTGAGGAAGGAAAATGAGGTGTAAAATTTAAGTTACCCAAATCATCTGATATTCAAAAGTTTATGTAACTTCAACAAGTATTACAGAGCAAGTTCTAGAGACACAATCAAGTGAAATACACACTCAACAAAAAGAATTCAAAGCATATTTGTGATAAATGCTTATCTTAGGCTCAAATCTCACGTTTGAAGTGTGGCTAAATTGCATATGATTCTCAAATATTTCCATATGAATTACTAATCAAGCAGTGCATGCAAACTGCATTAACAACATCCTAAATCAAAATTGAACAATATGAAAGAAAATCAAGCAACATGGGTATGACCTGGCCGTGGTCAAGAATACATTAGGCATTAAAACTGCTTTCTAACATAAACTATGAGAAACAATGTCTGCCCATTCATGACTGAATCATACCTGCTCAAAAGACAATCAAAGACTTAAGTGTATAGAATCAAGCAAAAATAAAGAATCTTGTCCTAGATATACTGTCAACACAAATACAACATCAGCAAAAAATAGCATCAAAATGCGGCGCCCTGAACTAGTGGAGGGAAAATGAGTCAAAAAAATAAAGGCACACTACCCCACACTTAAGGATCACACTGTCCTCAGTGTACAGCCAAAGGGGATACCAGAGAAATAAAAGTAGAAAGCACAGCAACAAGCACAAAAAATCTAAAAGTTTTAATGTACCTCAACAAAATGAAAAAGAAGAAAATAGACAAGAGTAAAATAACACAGATAAAATAAATAATAATAAAAAAAATACAGTGCTTTTTTTTTTTTTGAGTCTTTTAGCTGGACTCTCTCCTTCTATCACTCTTTCAGGTAAAGCACCATATGCACTCGCTCCTCGACCTCCAATGGGTCTCCATAGTAGTGCTTTAGTCTGTGCCCATTGACTTTGAAATCTCCCTTGTCAGGATGATGCAATTCCACTGTGCCATATGGAAAGACTTGCTTGATCACAAATGGTCCTGACCATCGGCTCTTAAGTTTTCCTGGAAAAAGACGAAGACGTGAGTTATAAAGTAATACCCTATCTCCAACCTGAAAATCTTTAGAGCCACGCAGCCTTTGATCATGCCACTTCTTGGTTCGAGCTTTGTAAATGGAAGAATTTTCATAAGCTTGGTGGCGCCATTCTTCTAACTCATCCAACTGCCATAACCTTTCTTTACATGTAGAAATAACATCAAGATTGCATGTTTTAAGGGCCCAAAGTGCCCTGTGTTCCAATTCAACAGGAAAATGACAAGTCTTTCCATACACTAGCCTATAGGGTGTAAATCCAGTAGAAGTTCTGTAAGCTGTCCTAAAGGCCCATAATGCATCATCCAATTTGGATGCCCAATCCTTCCTACTCACCCCTACGGTTTTCTCTAAGATTCTCTTTAAACCCCTATTAGTTACCTCTACTTTTCCACTGGTTTGTGGGTGATAGGGTGTTGGAAACCTATGAGATACCCCGTAATGTTTTAGTACTTTCTCAAGTTAGGAGCTACAGAAATGGGTCCCTCTATCACTAATCAGTGCCCTAGGTGTACCAAACCTAGCAAACAATTTTTTTACGAACCTAGTCACCACCCTGGCATCATTAGTGGGGAAAGCTTGAGCTTCTGGCCACTTGGAAAGATACTCAACAGCCACAAGTATATACTTATTACCAGATGAGGAAGGAAAAGGGCCCATGAAGTCAATACCCCACACATCAAAGATTTCAACCACTTGCATACTCGTTTGGGGCATTTCATCACGAGGCGAGAGATGTTACGACCTCGACAAGCATCACAAACCTGGACATATGCTCTAGCATCCTGGAATATGGTTGGCCAGTAGAACCCTGCTTCAAGCACCTTCCTAGCAGTGTGGTTTGCAGCCTGGTGGCCTCCCGTTGGTCCTTCATGGCAGTGCTTCAGTATTTGGTGGACTTCCTCCCTATGTATGCATCGCCTGATTATTTGGTCTGCACAGATACGAAACAAGAAAGGATCTTCCCAAATGTAGTATTTCAACTCAGCAAAGAATTTCTTCTTTTGCTGGGTAGTCATACCCTTTGGTAAAACCCTTGCCACCAAATAGTTAGCATAATCACAAAACCAAGGGGAATCAGTACATACCTGAACTGTCTCCAAATGCTCATCTGGGAAGTTATCATCAATGGCTCTCTCATCTAAGGCCTCCCAGTTTGGATTCTCTAACCTTGATAGGTGATCTGCAGCCAGGTTCTCCGCACCCTTCTTATCTTTGATCTCAATATCAAATTCCTGCAAGAGCAAAATCCATCTAATGAGTCTAGGCTTAGCATCATGCTTACCGAACAAATACTTCAAGGCTGAATGATCCGTGTAAACCACGGTCTTGGATAGCACCAAATAGCATCGAAACTTGTCGAAAGCATAGACCACTGCAAGTAATTCCTTTTCAGTAGTGGTATAGTGCTCCTGGGCATCAGTCAAGGTCTTGCTAGCATAATAAATTGGCTGGAACTTTTTATCAATCCTCTGACCTAACACAGCTCCAACTGCAAAGTCACTAGCATCACACATTAGTTCAAAAGGCAGCCCCCACTTAGGTGAAACCATAATAGGGGCTGTGGTTAGTCGTTCCTTTAGTAACTCAAATGCATGCAGACAATCAGTATCAAAAACAAAAGGTACATCCTTGACAAGCAACTGAGTTAAGGGCCTAGCAATCTTAGAGAAATCTCTAATAAATCTCCTATAAAAACCAGCATGCCCTAAGAAGCTTCTAACAGCCTTAACTGAACTAGGGGGTGGTAGTTTTGATATGGTCTCAACCTTAGCCTTATCCACTTCCATCCCTGCATGTGATATCTTATGCCCAAGAACAATCCCCTCTCTCACCATAAAGTGACATTTTTCCCAATTAAGAACTAAGTTTGCTTTTATACATCTTGCAAGCATACGTTCTAAATTAAGCAAACAGTGGGAGAAGGAGTTACCAAAAACTGAGAAGTCATCCATAAATACCTCCATAGACTCCTCAATCATGTCATGGAAGATTGCCATCATGCACCGCTGAAAAGTGGCTGGTGCATTGCACAATCCAAAAGGCATCCTCCTGTACGCGAACGTTCCATATGGGCAGGTAAAGGTGGTCTTCTCTTGGTCTTCAGGTGCAATGGGAATCTGAAAGTAACCTGAAAAACCATCAAGAAAGCAATAAAACATGTGACCTGCCAAACGTTCAAGCATCTGGTCAATGAAATGCAGAGGAAAATGGTCTTTCCAGGTTCCATCACTGAGTCTCCTATAATCAATGCAAACCCGAAAACCTGTTACCGTCCTAGTGGGTATGAGTTCATCCTTATCATTCTTGACCACTATCATGCCACCCTTCTTTGGTACAACCTGCACAGGACTCACCCAAGAGCTATCAGAGATAGGATAAATCAAACCTGCATCAAGAAGTTTAATTACCTCATTTTTCACCACTTCCTTCATGTTTGGGTTCAGTCGTCTCTGTGGCTGCACCACTGGCCTATAGCTATCTTCCATCAGGATCTTGTGTGAACAATAGCTAGGATTAATCCCAGGAATGTTTGCCATCTTGTAAGCAAAGGCCCTAGGGTATTTCCTAAGAGAGGTCAAAGTCATCTCCCTCTCCTCAGGTGTCAGGTTAGCTACTAAAATTACTAGCAGCTTCTCTGCCTCATCCAAATAGGCATAGCTTAAGTGCTTGGGTAACTCCTTCAATTCCAAGGTTGGGGGGTCCTCAATTGAAGGTTTCACCTTCTGCACCTCTGACCTGTCAAGAGAAACAAAAGAATCAGTCAAGTTGCTAGGCTCAACAGCCAACAAGTGAGCTAGTTGTTCCAACACTTGCTCGTTGGACAACTCATCCTCTTCTCCTTGTAATGCCACCTATAAAGGGTCATCAAGTAAAAATTCCTGCAATTCAGATTCAACCACATCATCCAAGACATCCACAGAATATACAGTATCATCATGATCTAAAGATTGTCTCTTAGAGGTAGCTAAGTCAAAGGTAACAGTTTCATCCCCTACTCTAAGTTTCAATTTCCCATCACAGACATCTATAATAGCCCTAGACGTTGCAAGGAAAGGCCTACCTAGAATCAAGGGTACACTACTCTCACCCTCCATATCCATCACAACAAAATCCACAGGAAATATAAATTTATCAACCTTTACAAGGACATCTTCAACTATACCTCTAGGATATTTAACGATTCTATCACTAATTGTATGTTCATCCTAGTAGGTTTTGGCTCACCCAATCCCAGTCTATCAAACAAGCTAGTAGGCATCGATTTATGCTAGCTCTAAATCGATTAAAGCATCCATGACAAGCGGATCACCAATTACACAAGGTACGGTAAAACTCCTGGATCACGCCTCTTAACAGTAGCTTGTTTTGTAAGATTCTTTGAGCACTCCTTATTCAATGTCACCAGTCCCAAATCCTCTAGTTCCTGTTGTTGCTCAGTATTTCCTTCAAGAACTTTGCATAGCGAGGCATCTGCGAAATGGCTTCAACAAAAGGAAGGTTAATCCTCAACTGTTTAAATAGATCAAGAAACTTACCAAACTGTTGATCTACTTTCTCTGCTTGATCTAGCTAGGGTATGGAATGGGTGGCTGGTACTCTCTTATGGGGCTCTTCTTGCCCTCAACTTGCACTGGCTTAGTTACCTCAGGCCCTTGGTCCTTATTGACACTTGTATCCTGCACATCATTATGATCATCAGTAGGTAAAGGTAAAGGACCAGCTACTTGCTTACTTGATCTTAGAGTGATAGCCTTGCAATGCTCCCTTGGATTAGACTCGGTGGTGCTAGGGAGCGTTCCTGGCTGTCTTTCAGCCAACACCTTAGAAATCTGGCCTATCTGATTCTCTAAGTTTTGAATGGAGGCTTGTTAGTTTCTAAGTGCTGTGTCTGTTTGGTGGAATTTGCTCTTTGAAGTGGACACAAACTTCATCATCAATTCCTCCAGATTGGGCTTCTTCTCCTGCCCTTGAGGAAATTGACTTGGAGTAGCTTGCTGTTGGGTTGCTGTTGGTACAACCGCTGAAAACCTGGTGGGCCCTGGTTATTAGTGTTTCTCCATCCAAAATTGGGATGATTCCTCCACCCGGGGTTGTATGTGCTGCTATATGGATTGTTCTGCTATCTCGGCGCGTTCCCCATATAATCTACCTATTCAAAATCAGAAGAACCACTGTGAGAAGAAAATGAAGAAGAGGGGTTAGCAAACATACCTCCCGCATTACAATTGACACCATAATGCGGGCTACCACAGAACTCACAGCTTGACTGTGCTACATGCACTGGCATCTGGAGTTGGTCAATCTTCTTAGCCAGAAACTCCACTTGAGTTGCCAAGGTTGATATAGAGTCTGACTGGTTGACCACTCCCTGCCGTCCTAGCCTATCCCTTGAGGATTGCCACTGATAGTTGTTTATGGCCATTTCCTCTATTAAACTCTGTGCCTGTTCAGGGGTTTTATTATTTAATGCACCCCCTGCTGCCGCATCCACCATCTGCCTTGTGGCTGTATTTAAACCACTATAGAAAGTCTGCACTTGCATCCACACAGGCAATCCATGATGTGGGCAACACCTCAGTAAGTCCTTGTACCTCTCCCATGCATCATAAATACTCTCATTAGCCATCTACACAAAAGAAGAAATGTCATTATGTAGTTTTGCAGTCTTAGCTGGTGGAAAATATTTGTACAAAAACTTTTCAGCCAAATTCTCCCAAGTAGTGATGGAGTTAGGTGGTAGGGATTGCAGCCATCTCTTTGCTCTATCTCTCAAGGAAAATGGAAACAATCTAAGCCGAATGGCATCATCAGTGGTTCCATTAATCTTGAAAGTGTCGCATATCTCCAAGAAGTTAGCTATGTGGGCATTAGGGTCTTCACTGGGCATCCCTCCAAATTGCACAGTTTGTTGCACCATCTGAATCACATTTGGCTTGATTTCAAAATTGTTAGCTGCTATTGTAGGCCAAGTAATGCACGTTTGTGTCCCTTCCAATGAAGGTCTAGCGAACTCGTACATCGTTCTATTGGCTTCGTCATTATTATTCACAGCTGCCATCTTTGGTGATGTAGGATCAGGGATCTCAATTGGTTCCTCCTCCAATATCTCAACTGGCACCTCCTCTTGACGATGGTGTGTACGAGTCCACAACAGTCGTTCTGGATCGGATAGAGGGTCTACAAGTACAGGATTAGAACTCCTGGTCATAAACTACCTGAATCCAATAACAGTAAAACAGTCTACCAATCAGATTAAAGAGTAATAAACCAAAACAAAAAGTACAACAAGACAGATAAAACTCAATAACAGAGACAATAACGAAACAAATAAAAACCCACTAAAATAATAAAACAAATAATCCAAATAAATAAAATAAAATAAAATAAACAAAGGACAAAATGAAAATAATAAAAACTAATAGGTGAACGCAGAGAAAGACACACTAACCAAAAACAAAAACAAAACAGAAAAAGTAAAAATGGCTAAAGTAACAGGTAGCAAATTCACTCTAGTTTTCACCAAAAGTTCCCCGGCAACGGCGCCAAAAACTTGATGCTTGCTGCCAATGCTATCTAGCAACAACACCTAAGGCAGTGAACCTATCGATGCAGCCTAGCGCAATGGTGAGAATCAAGGTCGTATTCCTTGGGAACGGGAAAGCCCAGAGCTACTGTTTGTTCTCTGTTATTTAGCCTACCAATTCAAAGTAATTTCGATTCTAATCAAACTAATAACTAAGCTAAATGCAATAATCACTAGTCAGCGCTAATTAACAAGAAGATGAATTAGTTGAGACAGAACAGCAAACCCACTAGGAACCTAAACTAGTTGGTAAATACGAAAGATAATGGATGATTGAATCTGATTCTGCTACCTGTGAGTGAATTCTAATGCAAATTCAAATTCTCTGTCGGTCTCAATGAATTTCTTAAACCTAAAATCTACCACTAGCTGGTTTTTCCTACTGGTTAATTTTAGATTAGCATTATCGATCCAATTCACTTCTATTAAGAGTCGTTACTTCTTAATCCAACAATTTATTAACCTTAGTTCTAAGCGATAACAAATTGTCCGCTACAATCAGGTGTCCAATTTCAATTAAAATCTGTCGATTATTAAGAGAAATCTAAAGAGCTTTCAATGCAACGTCTTGCCAATGAAAACATAAACAGTCATTCATAACAGTAACGGAGATCATGAAATCAATATTCAACCATCCATGGAAATTAAATTCAGTCTACCAACATAGTTCAGGACCCAAGGGGTTTTGCCAATTTAGTTCCACATAAACATCATCCAAACAACCCAGAAAATCCACAATTCAAAGAGAAAAACCATGTAGAATTTATATACGTCCCTCTTCTCCTGAACAACAGATGAAACAGTGCAGAATAGTCGCTAGAAAGCTACTGGAAAATGACCAGAAACTGCAATTTTGAAGCTGTCCAATGGGTCACAATCGGGTCGGGTCGTGGGTCACGGATACCCGACCGAAAATAGCTCCAAAAACCACCGGAGCAGTGGCGGAAGGTTGCAGGAGGGACGCCGCACGACGGAGGGATGATTTCAGGTGGCCTACGACGCAAGCGACGGTGGACGGGTTGTGAAACACTGTCGGGTCGCGTCACTCGGGTCTGTCTCGGGTTACGCGATCCGTCACGTTACGGCGGCCGATGGTTCGTCGGAAGGTGCGACTAGGCTGCCTGAAGCTGCAAGAGGCATTGGTGGGCGGTGGGTTGGTCGGAAAATGCTGCAAAACGCCGCGATGTGGAGCATTTTTTCCTCTTGGTTTACGCGTCTTTCTCCGTCGTCTCCTGCTGCCGAGGTGGGGTCACGCCGCCACAGAGCACTGGTCAAGCAAGCCATGGGTCCCTCGATTGCGCTCTGGTTTCGTGAAGGGTGTGTGTGTTTCTTCCTGTTCCAAGCTCCTCCCAATTCACTATTCCAAGCTTCCAAAACTCCTTTTTGCATGCTGCTCGGCCTTCTCCCTTGGGCTCATGCCCCAAAGGCCCATTAAGGGCTTTGGCTTGGCCCAATAAGAGAAAAAATGGCCAAAGAATATGATTTAATAACCCCATTAAAGTAGATAAAGAGATGGTTGGAAGTTCAATAGAATTTGTATCAGAACTGAAATGGAATATAAAACTAAAAACTCATTTTAGAAAAAATTAGTGAAGAAAATAGCTTAAACAGAAAATTTCTAAACACTATTAGCCTAAGAATGTGATTTAATAGGTCAATTAGAGTCGATAAAGAGATGGTTGCATGTTTAAAAGAATCTGAATCTGAATTAAAATGGAATATGAAACCGAAAACACATATTAGAGAGGCTTAGCGAAGAAGAAAGCTCAAATAGAAAATTTTTAAACACCCTTGGCCTAGGAATATGATTTAATCAGCCCATTAGTGTTGATAAAGAGATGGTTAAATAGTCAAAAGAATTTCAATCAGAACTGAGCCAGAATAAGAAACCAAAAACACATATTAGGCAAACATGGTAAAGAAGAAAAATCAAATCAAAAATTTCTAACACACCATTCCCCTAAGAGTGTGATTTAATAAGTCAATTAGAATTGATAAAGAGATGGTTTAAGGTTCAAAAGAATTTGAATCAGAATTGAAATGGAATATGAAACCAAAAACACATATTAGACAAACTTGGTGAAGAAGAAAGATCAAATAGAAAATTTCTAAACACTATTGGCCTAAGAATGTGATTTAATAAGTCAATTAGAGTTGATAAAGAGATGGTTAGATGTTCAAAAGAATTTGAATCTGAATTGAAAGGGAATATGAAACCGAAAACACATATAAGAGAGGCTTAGCAAAAAAGAAAGCTCAAATAGACAATTTCTAAACACTATTGGCCTAAGGATATGATTTAATAAGCCCATTAGAGTAGACAAAGAGATGGTTGAAGGTTCAAAAGAATTTGAATTAGAACTGAAAAGGAATATGAAACCAAAAACATATATTAGACAAACTTGGTGAATAAGAAAGGTCCAATAGAAAATTTCTAAACACCATTTGCCTAAGAATATGATTTAATAACCCCATTAGAGTTGATAAAGAGATGGTTAATGATTCAAAACAATTTCAGTTAGAATTGAAAGGGAATATGAACCTGAAAACACATGCTAGAGAGGCTTAGCGAAGAAGAAAGCTCAAATAAAAAATTTCTAAACACTATTGGCCTAAGACTGTGATTTATTATGCCAATTAGAGATGGTAATGAGATGGTTGGATATTCGAAAGAATTTGAATCAGAACTTAAATGGGATACGAAATCGAAAACACATATTAGTGAGGCTTGGTGAAGAAGAAAGCTCAAATAGAAAATTTCTAAATGTAACATCCCTATTTTCTTAAGTATTTTATTTCACTGTTTCCTTAAGGTAAAAGAATAAAATATGAAGAAAGTACCTTAGTCAAATAATTCAGAATACGGGAAAAGAAAACTTTATATATATTCATATAGATTCTTAGGATAGGAGAGACAAGGATGCTTAGTTATAAAGAATAAGGTGTTTACATAAAATTTCTTCCTCTTAATATGAAACCAAAAACACTTATCAAACAAACTTGGCGAAGAAGAAAGCTCAAATAGAAAATTTCTAAACACCATTGGCCTAACAATGTGATTACATAAGCTAATTAGAGATGATAAAGAGATGGTTGCAGGTTCAAAAGAATTTGAACCATAACTGAAATGGAATATGAAACCAAAAACACATATTAGACAGGCTTAGCGAAAAAGAAAGGTTAAATAGAAAATTCCTAAACACTATTGGCCTAAGAATGTGATTTATTAAGCCAACTAGAGCTGGTAAAGAGATGCTTCGATGTTCAAAACAAGTTGAATCAGAATTCAAATGGGATATGAAATCGAAAACACATATCAGAGTGGCTTGGTGAAGAAGGAAGCTCAAATAGAAAATTTCTAAACACCGTTGGCCTCAGAATGTGAGTTAATTAACCCAATACAGATGATAAAGAGACGGTTGAAGGTTCAAAAGAATTTGAGTCAGAACTGAAATGGAATATGAAACCAAAATCACGTATTAGACAAACTTGGTGGAGAAGAAAGTTCAAATTGAAAATTTTTAAACACTATTAGCCTAAGAATGTGATTTAACAAGTCAATTAGAGTTGATGAAGAGATGGTTTAAGGTTCAAAAGAATCTCAATCAGAATTGAAATGGAATATGAAACCAAAAACACATATCAAACAAACTTGGTTAAGAATCAAGCTCACATAGAAAATTTCTAAGCACCATTGGCCTAAGAATGTGATTGAATAAGCTACCTAGAGTTGATAAAGAGATGGTTGAAGGTTCAAAAGAATTTGACTCAGAACCGAAATAAGACATGAAACTAAAAACACATATTAGACAAACTTGGTGAAGAAGAAAGTTCAAATCAAAAATTTATAAACACCATTGGCCTAAGTATATAATTTAATAACCCCATTGAGTTGATAAAGAGATGGTTGAAGATTGAAAATAATTTGAATCAGAACTAAAATGGAATATGAAACCAAAAATATATATTAGACAAACTTAGTGAAGAGGTAAGCTCAAATAGAAAATTTCTAAACACTATTGGCCTAAGAATGTGATTTAACAAGTCAATTAGAGTTGATAAAGAGATGGTTGAAGGTTCAAAAGAATTTCAATGAAAATTGAAATGGAATATGAAACGAATAACAGAGATCAAACAAACTTGGCGAAGAAGAAAGCTCAAATAGAAAAATTTTTAAACCCCATTGGCCTAAGAATGTGATTGAATAAGCTAATTCGAGTTGATAAAGAGATGGTTGCATGTTCTAAAGAATTTGAATCAGAACTAAAATGGAATATGAAACAAAAATACATATTAGACAAACTTGGCGAAGAAGAAAGCTCAAATAGAAAATTTCTAAAAATGATTGGCTTAAGAATGTGATCTAATAAGCCAGTTAGCGTTGATAAAGAGATGGTTGAAGGATCAAAAGAATTCGAATTAGAACTGAAATGGAATATGAAACCAAAAATAGATATTAAACAAACTTGGTGAAGAAGAAAGCTCAAATAGAAAATTTCTAAACACTATTAGCCTAAAAATGTGATTTATTAAGCCAATTAAAGATGGTAAAGTGATGGTTGGATGTTCAAAAGAACTTGCATCAGAACTCAAATGGGATATGAAATCGAAAACACATATCAAAGTGGCTTGGTGAACAAGAAAGCTTAAAGAGAAAATTTCTAAACACAATTAGGCTATGAATATTATTTAATAAGCCCTTTATAGTAGATAAAGAGATGGTTGAAGGTTCAAAATAATTTGAATTAGAACTCAAAGGGAATATGAAACCAACAATACATATTAAACAAACTTGGTGAAGAAGAAAGCTCAAATAGTAAAATTTGTAAACACTATTGGCCTAAGCATGTGATTTAAAAAGCTACTTAGCATTGATAAAGAGATTGTTGCATGTTCAAAAGAATTTGAATCAGAATTGAAGTGGAATATGAAACTGAAAAGACAAATTAGGGAGGCTAAGCGAAAACAATAGGTCAAATAGAAAAATTTTAAACATTATTTACCTAAGAATGTGATTTATGAAGCCAATTCTAGCTGGTAAAGAGATGGTTGAAGGTTTAAAAGAATTTGAATCTGAACTGAAATGGAATATGAAACCAAAAACACATATTAGAAAAACTTGGTGAAGAAGAATGCTCAAATAGAAATTTTATAACCACTACTGGCATAAGAATGTGACTTAATAAGTCAATTAGAGTTGATAAAGAGATGGTTGAAGGTTCAAAAGAATTTGAATCAGAACTGAAAAGGAATATGAAACCAAAAACACATAACAGACAAACTTGGTGAAGAGGAAAGCTCAAATAGAAAATTTCTAAACACCATTGGTCTAAGAAAGTGATTTAATAAGCCCATTACAGTTGATAAAGAGACGGTTAAAGGTTTAAAAGAATTTGAGTCACAACTGAAATGGAATATAAAAATAAAAACTCATATTAGACAAACTTAGTGCAGAAGAAAGCTCAAATTGAAAATTTCTAAACAATATTAGCCTAAGAATGTGATGTAATAAGCCCATTACAGTTGATAAAGAGACGATTAAAGGTTCAAAAGAATTTGAGTCAGAACTGAAATGGAATATAAAACCAAAAACTCATATTAGACAAACTTAGTGCAGAAGAAAGCTCAAATTGAAAATTTCTAAACAATATTAACCTAACAATGTGATTGAATAAGATAATTATAGTTAATAAAGAGATGGTTGAAGGTTCAAACGAATTTGAATCAGAACTAAAATGGAATATGAAACCAAAAACACATAACAAACAAACTTGGTGAAGAAGCAAGCTCAAATAGAAAATTTCTAAACACTATTGGCATAAGAATGTGATTTATTAAAAGAATGTGATTTATTAAGCGAATTACAGCTGGTAAAGAGATGGTCGAATGTTCAAAAGAATTTGAATCAGAACTCCAATGAGATATGAAATCGAAAACACATATTAGAGTAGCTTGTTGAAGAATAAAGCTCCAATAGAATTTTTCTAAACACTATTGGCCTAAGAATATGATTTAATAAGCCCATTAGAGTAGATAAAGAGATGGTTGAAGGTTCAAAAGAATTTGAATCAGAATTGAAATGGAATATGAAACCAAAAAGACATAACCGACAAACTTGGTGAAGAAGAAAGCTCAAATAGAAAATTTCTAAACACTATTGGCCTAAGAATGTGATTGAATAAGATAATTACAGTTGATAAAGAGATGGTTGAAGGTTCAAAAGAATTTGAATCAGAACCGAAATAAGACATGAAACTAAAAACACATATTAGACAAACTTGGTGAAGAAGAAAGTTCAAATCAAAAATTTCTAAACACCATTGGCCAAAGAATATAATTTAATAATCCCATTAGAGTTGATATAGCAATGGTTGAAGATTCAAAATAATTTGAATCAGAACTAAAATGGAATATGAAACCAAAAATACATATTAGACAAACTTAGTGAAGAGGAAAGCTCAAATAGAAAATTTCTAAATACTATTAGCCTAAGAATGTGATTTAACAAGTCAATTAGAGTTGATAAAGAGATGGTTGAAGGTTCAAAAGAATTTCAATCGGAATTGAAATGGAATATGAAACAAAAAACACAGATCAAACAAACTTGGCGAAGAAGGAACCTCAAATAGAAAATTTCTAAACCTCATTGGCCTAAGAATATGATTGAACAAGCTAATTATAGTTGATAAAGAGATGGTTGCATGTTCAAAAGAATTTGAATCAGAACTAAAATGGAATATGAAACAAAAATATATAGTAGACAAACTTGGCAAAGAAGAAAGCTCAAATAGAAAATTTCTAGAAACAATTGGCCTAACAATGTGATTTAATAAGCCAGTTAGCTTTGATAAAGAGATGGTTGAAGGTTCAAAAGAATTCGAATCAAAACTGAAATGGAATATGAAACCAAAAATACATATTAAAAAAACTTAGTGAAGAAGAAAGCTCAAATAGAAAATTTCTAAACACTATTAGCCTAAGAATGTGATTTATTAAGCCAATTAAAGATGGTAAAGTGATGGTTGGATGTTCAAAAGAACTTGCATCAGAACTCAAATGGGATATGAAATCGAAAACACATTTCAGAGTGGCTTGTTGAACTAGAAGCTTAAAGAGAAAATTTCTAAACACTATTGGCCTATGAATATTATTTAATAAGCCCTTTATAGTAGATAAAGAGATGGTTGAAGGTTTAAAATAATTTGAATCAGAACTCAAAGGGAATATGAAACCAACAATACATATTAGACAAACTTGGTGAAGAAGAAAGCTCAAATAGAACATTTGTAAACACCATTGGCCTAAGCATGTGATTTAATAAGCTACTTAGCATTGATAATGAGATTGTTGCATGTTCAAAAGAATTTGAATCATAATTGAAGAGGAATATGAAACTGAAAAGACACATTAGGGAGGCTAAGAGAAAAAAAAAAGGTCAAATAGAAAAATTTTAAACATTATTTACCTAAGAATGTGATTTATGAAGCCAATTCTAGCTGGTAAAGAGATGGTTGAAGGTTTAAAAGAATTTAAATCTGAACTGAAATGGAATTTGAAACCAAAAAAACATATTAGACAAACTTGGTGAAGAAGAATGCTCAAATAGAAATTTTATAACCATTACTGGCATAAGAATGTGACTTAATAAGTCAATTAGAGTTGATAAAGAGATGGTTGAAGGTTCAAAAGAATTTGAATCAGAACTGAAAAGGAATATGAAACCAAAAACACGTAACAGACAAACTTGGTGAAGAGGAAAGCTCAAATTGAAAATTTCTAAACACCATTGGTCTAAGAAAGTGATTTAATAAGCCCATTACAGTTGATAAAGAGACGGTTAAAGGTTCAAAAGAATTTGAGTCAGAATTGAAATGGATTATAAAGCCAAAAACTCATATTAGACAAACTTGGTGCAGAAGAAAGCTCAAATTGAAAATTTCTAAACAATATTAGCCTAAGAATGTGATGTAATAAGCCCATTAGAGTTGATAAAGAGACGGTTAATGGTTCAAAAGAATTTGAGTCGGAACTGAAATGGAATATAAAACCAAAAACTTATATTAGACAAACTTGGTGCAGAAGAAAGCTCAAATTGAAAATTTCTAAACAATATTAGCCTAAGAATGTGATTGAATAAGATAATTACAGTTGATAAAGAGATGGTTGAAGGTTCAAAAGAATTTGAATCAGAACTGAAATGGAATATGAAACCAAAAACACATAACAAACAAACTTGGTGAAGAAGAAAGCTCAAATAGAAAAGTTCTAAACACTATTGGCATCAGAATGTGATTTATTAAGCGAATTAGAGTTGGTAAAGAGATGGTCGAATGTTCAAAAGAATTTGAATCAGAACTCCAATGATATATGAAATCGAAAACACATATTAGAGTGGCTTGCTGAAGAATAAAGCTCCAATAGAAATTTTCAAAACACTATTGGCCTAAGAATACGATTTAATAAGCCCATTAGAGTAGATAAAGACATGGTTGAAGGTTCAAAATAATTTGAATCAGAATTGAAATGGAATATGAAACCAAAAACACATAACCGACAAACTTGGTGAAGAAGAAAACTCAAATAGCAAATTTCTAAACACTATTGATCTAAGAATGTGATTGAATAAGATAATTACAGTTGATAAAGAGATGGTTGAAGGTTCAAAAGAATTTGAATCAGAACTAAAATGGAATATGAAACCAAAAACACATAACAAAAAAACTTGGTGAATAAGAAAGCTCAAATAGAAAATTTTGTAAACACTATTGGCATAAGAATGAGATTTATTAAGCAAATTATAGCTGGTAAAGCGATGGTTGGATGTTTAAAAGAATTTGAAATGGAACTCCAATGAGATATAAAATCGAAAACATATATTAGAGTGGCTCGGTGAAGAATAAAGCTTTAATAGAAATTTTCTAAACACTATTGGCCTAAGAATATGATTTAATAAGCCCATTAGAGTAGATAAAGAGATGGTTGAAGTTTCAAAAGAATTTGAATCAGAACTGAAATGGAATATGAAACGAAAAACACATAACAGACAAACTTGGTGAAGAAGAAAGCTCAAATAGAAAATTTCTAAGCACCATTGGCCTAAGAATGTGATGGAATAAGCTAATTAGAGTTGATAAAGACATGGTTGAATGTTCAAAAGAATTTGAATTGAATATGAAATCGAAAACAAATATTAGAGAGGCTTAGCGAAAATGAAAGCTCAAATAGAAAATTTCTAACCACCATCGGCCTAAGAATGTGATTAAATAAGCCCATTAGAGTAGATAAAGAGATGGTTGAAGGTTCAAAAGAATTTAAATCATAACTAAAATAGAATATGAAACTAAAAATACATATTAGACAAACTTGGTGAAGAAGAAAGTTCAAATCGAAAATTTATAAAGACCATTGGGCTAAGAATATGATTTAATAACCTCGTTAGGGTTGATAAAGAAATGGATGAAGATTCAAAATAATTTGAATCATAACTAAAATGGAATATGAAACCAAAAATACATATTAGAAAAACTTGGAGAAGAAGAAAACTCAAATAGAAAATTTCTAAACACCGTTGGCCTAGTAATGTGATTTAATAAGTCAATTAGAGATGAAAAAGAGATGGTTGAAGGTTCACAAGAATTTGAATCGGATCTGAAATGGAATAAGAAACCAAAAACTCATTAGAAAAACTTGGTGTAGAAGAAAGCTCAAATTGAAAATTTCTAAACATTATTGGCCTAAGAATGCGATTTAATAAGTCAATTAATGTTAATAAAGAGATGGTTAAAGGTTTAAATGAACTTGAATCAGAATTGAAATGGAATATGAAACCAAAAATACATATTAGACACACTTAGTGAAGAAAAAAGCTCAGATAGAAAATTTCTAGATACTATTGGCATAAGAATATGATTTAAAAAGTCAATTAGAGTTGATAAAGAGATGGTTGAAGGTTCAAAAGAATTGGAATCAGAATTGAAATGGAATGTGAAACAAAAAATACATATTAGCAAATTTAATGAAAAAGAAGGCTCAAATAGAAAATTTCTAAACACCATTGGCCTAAGAATGTGATTTATTAAGCCAGTTAGAGTTGATAAAGAGATGGTTGCATGTTCAAAAGAATTTGAATCAGAATTGAAATGGCAAATGAAACTGAAAATACACATTAGAAAGGCTTAGCAAAAAAAAAAAATCTCCAATCGAAAATTTTTAAACACAATTTGCCTAGGAATGTGATTTATTCAACCAGTTCTAGCTGGTAAAGAGATGGTTGGATGTTCAAAAGAATTTGAATCAGAACTCAAATGGGATATGAAATTGAAAACACATATCACAGTGGCTAGGTGAAGAATAAAGCTCAAATAGAAAGTTTCTAAACATTATGGGCCTAAGAATGTGATTTAATAAGTCAATTAGAGTTGATAAAGAGATGGTTGAAGGTTCAAAACAATTTGAATCAGAACTGAAAAGGAATATGAAACCAAAAACACATATTATACAAATTTAGTGAAGAAGAAAGCTCAAATAGAAAATTTCTAAACACTATTGGCCTAAGAATGTGATTTAATAAGCTAATTTGAGTTGATAAAGAGATGGATGAATGTTCAAAACAATTTGAATAAGAATGGAAATGGAATATGAAACCAAAATCACATATCATACCAACTTGGCAAAGAAGAAAGCTCAAATAGAAAATATCGAAACACCATTGGCCTAAGAATGTGATGGAATAAGCCAATTGGAATTGATAAGGAGATGGTTGAATGTTCAAAAGAATTTAAATCAGAATTGAAATTGAATATGAAACCGCAAACACATATTAGAGAGGGTTAATAAAAAAGAAAGCTCAAATAGAAAATTTTTAAACACTATTGGCCTAAGAATGTGATTTCCTAAGAAAATTAGAGCTGGTAAAGAGATGGTCAGATGTTCAAAAGAATTTTAATCAGAACTCTAATGGGATAAGAAATAGAAAACAAATATCAAGTGGCTTGGCAAAGAATAAAGCTCAAATAGAAAAATTCTAAACACAATTGGCCTAAGAATGTGATTGAATATGCTAATTAGAGTTTATAAAGAGATGGTTGAATGTTCAAAAGAATTTGAATCAGAATTGAAATTGAATATGAACCCAAAAATACATATTAGAGAGGCTGAGCGAAAAAGAAAGCTCAAATGGAAAATTTTAAAACACTATTGGCCTAAGAATGTGATTTATTAAGCCAATTAGAGATGGTGAAGAGATGGTCGGTTGTTCAAAAGAATTTGAATCAGAACTCCAATGAGATTGAAATCAAAAACAAATATCAAAGTGGCTTGGTAAAGAATAAAGCTCAAATAGAAAGTTTCTAAACACTATTGGTCTAAGAATATGATTTAATAAGCCCTTTAGAGTTGATAAAGAGATGGTTGAAGGTTCAAAAGAATTTGAATCAGAACTGAAATGGAATATGAAACCAAAAATACATATTAGACAAACTTGGGGAAGAAGACAGCTCAAATAGAAAATTTCAAAACACCATTGGCTTAAGAATGTGATTTAATAAGTCAATTAGAGATGAAAAAGAAATGGTTGAAGGTTCACAAGAATTTGAATCGGATCTAAAATGGAATATGAAACTAAAAACTCATATCTGACAGATGTGATTTAATAAACTAATTAGAGTTGATAAAGAGATGGCTGAATGTTCAAAATAATTTCAGTCAGTACTGAAATGGAAAATTTCTAAATACTATTAGCTTAAGAATGTGATTTAATAAGTCCATTAGAGTAGATAAAGAGATGGTTGAAGGTTTCAAATAATTTGAATCTGAGCTAAAATGGGATATGAAACCAAAAATACATGTTAGACAAACTTGGTGAAGAGGAAAACTCAAATAGAAAATTTTTGAACACCAGTGGCCTAAGAATGTGATTGAATAAGTCAATCAGAGTTGATAATGTGATGGTTGAAGGTTTAAAATAATTTGAATAAGAACTCCAATGAAATTTGAGACCAAAAATACATATTAGGCAAACTTGGTGAAGAAGAAAGCTCAAATAGAAAATTTCTAAACACTATTGGCCTAAGAATGTGATTTCATAAGTCAATTAGAGTTGATAAAGAGGTGGTTGAAGGTTCAAAATAATTTGAATCAGAATTCAAATGGAATATGAAACCAAAAAAACATATCTGACAAACTTGGTGAGGAAGCATGCTTAAATAAAAAATTTCTAAACACTATTGGCCTAAGAATATGATTTAATAACCCTATTATAGTAGATAAAGAGATGGTTGAAGGTTCAAAAGAATTTGAATCAGAATTGAAATGGAATATGAAACCAAAAACGCATATCAAATAATCATGGCAAAGAAGAAAACTCAAATAGAAAATTTCTAAACACCATTGGCCTAAGAATGTGATTGAATAAGCTAATTAGATTTGATAAAGAGATGGTTGCATGTTCAAAAGAATTTGAATCAAAACTAAAATGGAATATGAAACCAAAAATACATATTAGACAAACTTGGTGAAGAAGAAAGCTTAGATAGAAAATATCTAAACACTATTAGCCTAAGAATGTGATTTATTGAGCCAATTAGAGATGGTAAAGCAATGGTTGGATGTTCAAAACAATTTGAATCAGAACTCAAATGGGATATGAAATCGAAAACACATATCAGAGTGGCTTGGTGAAGAAGAAAGCTTAAAAATAAAATTTCTAGACACTATTGGCCTAAGAATATGATTGAAAAAGTTAATTAGAGTTGATAAAGAAATGGTTGAAGGTTCAAAAGAATTTGAATCAGAACTGAAATGGAATGTGAAACCAAAAATATATATTAGACAAAGTTGGTGAAGAAGAAAGCTCAAATAGAAAATTTCTAAACACTATTGGTCTAAGAATATGATTTAATAAGCCAGTTAGCATTGATAAAGAGATCGTTGCATGTTCAAAAGAAATTGAACTAGAATTGAAGTTGAATATGAAACCGAAAACACATATTAGAGAGGGTTAGCGAAAAAGAAAGCTCAAATAGAAAATTTATAAAAATTATTGGCCTAAGGATGTGATTTATTTAGCCAATTAGAGCTGGTAAAGAGGTAGTTGGATGTTCTAAAGAATTTGAATCAGAACTCAAATGGGATATGAAATCAAAAACACATATTAGAGTGGCTTGGTGTAGAATGAAGCTCAAATAGAAAGTTTTTAAACACTTTTAGCCTAAGAATATGATTTAATAAGCCCATTAGAGTAGATAAAGAGATGGTTGGAGGTTCAAAAGAATTTGTATCAGAACTGAAATGAAATACGAAACCAAAAACTCATATTAGAGAAACGTGGTGAAGAAGACAGCTAAAATAGAAAATTTCCAGAAACTATTGGTTTAAGAATGTGATTTAATAAGCCCATGAGAGTTGATAAAGTTATGGTTGCATGTTCAAAAGATTTTGACTCAGAATTGAAATGGCATATGAAACTAAAAATACGTATTAGACAAACTTGGTGAAGAAGAAAGCTCTAATAAAAAATTTGTAAACATTATCGGCCCAAGAATGTGTTTTAATTAGTCAATTAGAGTTGATAAAGAGATGGTTGAAAGTTCAAAAGAATTTGAATCAGAATTGAAATGGAATATAAAACCAAAAACACATATCAGGCAAACTTAGTGAAGAAGAAAGCTCAAATAAAAAATTTCTAAACACTATTGGCTTAAGAATGTGTTTTCATAAGTCAATTAAAGTTGATAAAGAGATGGTTATAGGTTCAAAAGAATTTGAATTAGAAGTGAAATGAAATATGAAATGAAAAATACATAATAGTCAAACATGGTGAAGAAGAAAGCTCAAATAGAAAATTTCTAAACACTATTGGCCTAAGAATATGATTTAATAGACCAGTTAGCATTGATAAAGAGATGGTTGCATGTTCAAAGGACATTGAATCAGAATTGAAATTGAATATGAAATCGAAAAGACATATTAGAGAGCCTTAGCGAAAAAGAAAGCTCAAAAAGAAAATTTTTAAACATTATTGGCCTAAGATTGTGATTTATCACCTAGTTCCAATACATACATCGAATCAAATTTAATCTAACTGATAAAACCATCAACAACCAAAAACTACTGGTAATTACATAAATCTAACAACAAAATGATCAATAATATATATATACAAATTGGATTCAAGCCTAGAACTAAGCTGCACGTCTGATTGTCATCAAATCTCTGCCCACCTATCTTCTAGGCCCCTGTCCCTGTTCATATGAGCAAAAAACTTCATGAGATATTTAAATCCCAGTAGAGTAAATTATAGTAAATAGTTATTTAAAAACTAGTCGAAAGCTCAGCGGTGCAAGCACTGAAAATAACTTCCTTGATCATTTCAAAAATCAATGGAATACCTTATCTTTTAAAGTCGTTAAAATAGCACAAAAAATGATGCAATTATTCAATGAATATAAAAGTCTTTTTCTTTGAAAATATGTAATAAAAATCAAATCAAATCCCATGCCCAGTGTTTCTAAATACACATTGGCCACAAAACTTATGCGGCCGTATCTGAATCCATCTAATAGCATGTCATCTGGATAAAATCCATCTCTTATCGTTGGGTGTGATCCATAGCACTAATTACCCGTAATCTTGCCTATATTGTGAGTGTGATCTGTAACACCAATCTCTTATTCAAGGATCGAGTGAGAATCAACATCTAGGGCATCCCCTAGCATGTGTACATATGCCAATTCTCATCCTCATGTAGTCTATTCAAAATCACATCCACACAGTCGACTAATCCTCAAGGTTCTAGGGTATTATTCCTAAATCACAATGTTTCCCCGTATAGGCTATCCCCCCTTATACTCCTTAAACCTTTCTTAGGGTCGTCCTGGTTTATTGCATAATCCCTAACGAATGCAGGCTATATGAGGTTAAAATAAAACATTTATAAAATTCCCTGCACTCAGAATACTCAACGGCCATCCCATACCGGTTGTTAAGTACTCTATCCTAAGTCAATCCATCCCTATGGCATCTAAATCCGATAGCCAAATCGTCTAACATGCAACAGAAAATACCAGCACACAGGCATACAATTATATCCATCAAAAGCAACACACATTTCCATGTAATCAATTTACAATCGTTCAGGTATTCATAGAATCAATCCAAAGTTTGGGAAGCGTAATTTACCCTACCTGGTTTTCATTGTTCTCCTAATCAATCTGAAACTTCTCGTATCCTCAGAATCTAAGACTAATCAATTTCCTAGGCAATTAGATTTATACTTTAGTTCATTATGTAATCAATTTCACTTTCTTACGTTCAGTTGCACGGTTTCCTAAGCCAATAAGTTTCCTATACACATTCAGCATCTGTTTCAATTAAAAATACGTTAAATTAGAGCAATTTAGATCATATCGGGGCTTCTGAATAGTCAGAATTTGCTTCTGGCATCTTTCTAACTTCTTCGACAATAGAGCACGGCAGTGCACGATGTCTTATGGCGACGCACACCGGAAGGGTGCAGTTGGGGTCAAAAATTACACCACGATGAAGCTCGCAAGATGAGGAGTCCAAATCTGGGGTTGGCGCGATGGTTTTTGACCATTTAGACGGTATTTTTAATGATAAAGAGTGACGCACGACGAACGCCTTTTGCCTCGATCTGAGAGCGTGAGAGTTCTGTTTGATGGCAGCAAGCTAGGGGAGGAAGTTGGCAGCTCAGCCTTCACAATAGCGGTAGCGATGATGGTTAATGACGCTGGACGGTGGAGATCACGGCTGCGCCAAGATTTCTCGATGGAGGAGAAAAATAGAGATTTTTGACGGCAATGGCGGCTGTTGGTAGCCGTGGGCAGCTGTTGGTAGCCGTGGGTGGCTGCTGGAGGATTGAGGGTGGTGAGGCGCGTCGGTTGGTAGGTCAGACGGTGGCCCAGGGTGGCAGTGGTGGCTATGCACGGTGGTGAGAGGAGGAGAGATAAGAGAGAGAAAGAGAGAGTTTTACAAAAATAGAGGGAAATTGTGAGGAATCGAAAGATTTAAAGCCTCCGAGGGCAATTTCATCTTTTGCAAAACCACCCAAGAAAACTTCTAGATGTTGTCTTCAATTTGGTTATGGATACGCTTTCCTATGCAAGAGTTTCAGCCTTCGTTTTAGGAACCGAAGTCCAAAACTCTATCTATCAAGTTCTTAACGCCAAGCTGTGTTTTCTTACATCGGATTAGGTTTTTAACTCTGAAAATTCCCCAATTTCCACTGAAATCTTAGCAAATTATGCCAAAAATCAATTTTAAAGAATCACGATAAATTTTATTTAGTTTAGCCTTTTAAAAATTTCATTTATTACATTCTCCCCCCCTTAAAAGAAATTTTGTCCCCAAAATTCATACCTGTGAATAGCTCTGGGTATCGTTGCTTCATTTCGTCCTCCTTCTCCCAAGTCATCTCTTGTGATGCTACATCCTGCCAAAGTACCTTAACTAAAGGGATTATCTTTATTTTGGAGTTGCTTAGTCTTAAAGTCAAGGATTTGTAAAGGTGTAGATTCATAAGTTAAATTTTCCTTTAATACTATGGGTTGATTCCCCAATACATGTGCAGGGTCTGGGACGTATTTGCGGAGTTGTGAGACATGAAAAGCGTCATGCAAGTTAGACAGGTGTGGAGGTAAGGCAATATGATAAGCGACTGGACCGACCCTTTGTAGGATTTGGAATGGTCCTAAGAATCTATGGCTTAGTTTTCTGGTCCTTATTTGTCTATCGATACCCGTGGTGGGGTACACTCTCAGGAAAACGTGTTTCCCCTTATTAAATTCTAAAGGTCTTCTCCTCTTATTAGCATAGGCTTCCCATCTTTGTTGGGCCGCTCTCATCTTTTCTTTGATCATTTTGATTTGATCAGTGGTCTCTTGTATAATTTTAGGTCCCAACAATGTACCTTCCCCCATTTCTACCCAATTTAAAGGTGACTTACAGTCTCTCCCATACAAAGCAGCAAAAGGTGTTATACCAATGGTAGAGTGATAACTGTTATTGTATGCAAACTCTATCAAAGATAAGTGTTTATCCCAACTTCTTTTCTATTCTAGTACACAAGCCCTCAACATATCTTCTAAATTTTGGATGGTTCTCTCAAACTGCCCGTCAGTCTAAGGATGATAGGCTGTGTTAAACTTAAGTTAGGTTCCTAATGCTTGTTACAGGGATTGCCAAAATCTAAAAGTAAACCTAGGATCCTGGTTTGAAACTATACTAGATTGTATTCCGTGTAACCTCATGACTTCCCTAAGGTATCTTCGATCAATTTTTCCATGGAGTATCTCATCTTAACAGGCAAAAAGTGAGCAAATTTGGTTAGTCTGTCCACATCACCAAATGGCATCATAACTGGCTGGTGTTCTAGGTAATCCTACTATGAAATCCATGGTTATTTGATCCCATTTCCTTTCTGGTATTTCCAGTGGTTTTAGTAGCCCTGCGAGTTTCTGATGCTCTATCTTGACTTGTTGACAAGTCAAACAGGCATTCACGTAGTTCATGATGTCTTTCCGCATACCCGACCACCAAAAGTTCCTCTTCAAATCCTGATACATCTTGGAAATACTTGGGTGGATAGTATAGTGGCTTCAATAAGCCTCTGCCAACACTTTTTCCTTTAGTTCCTGATGGTTTGGAATCACTACTTGTTTCTTAAACATCAACACTCCATCAGGGGCTAGTCTAAAATTAGGTTGATCTGCATATATCTCTAAGGATTCATCCTTTAATTGGGCTTGTTTAATCTACTCTCTCAGATCGCAGGATATCAGGAAGTCACTCATCACTAATCTCTGTGGGAACGAGATTACATTGAGGCTGAGATTCCTTAAGTCCTCAAGTAATCTCATCTCATCTACCATTAGGCTAGCTAATTGTAGTGACTTCCGGCTTAATGCATATGCTACAACATTCGCCTTCCTTGCATGATATTTTAATTCAAAGTCAAAATCCTTTAAGTACTCTACCCATCTTCTCTGCCTCATGTTTAATTCCTTTTGATCAAACAAGTACCTAAGGCTCTTGTGATCACTATAAACCTCAAATACAGCCCCGTATAAGTAATGTCTCCAAATCTTTAGGGCAAATACAATGGCAGCTAATTCCAAATCGTGGGTAGGGTAGTTCTCCTCTGTAGGTTTTAATTGCCTCGATGCATAAGCCACTACTTTTCTATCCTACATTAAGACGCATCCTAAACCTTTCAATGATGCATCTGTAAATACTGTAAAGGGTTCTAAGGGTTTCGGGATGATTAATATAGGAGCGGTGGTCAATTTTTCTTTCAAAGTCTGAAAACTCTCTTCACACTGCTCGCTCCATTCAAAGTTTATGCCCTTTCGAGTTAACCAGGTTAATGGCAAGGCTATCTAGGAAAATCCTTGAATGAACTTCCTATAATAGCTGACCAAACCCGGAAAACTCCTAATCTTAGTGACCTTCTTTGGTAGACCCTAATCTAATACTGCTTTGATTTTCTTAGGGTCTACTGCAATCCCTTCTCCATTTACCACATGACCTAAAAATTTCACTTCCTCTAACCAAAACTCACATTTTTCCAACTTAGCATACAGTTTTTTCTCTTTCAATATTTGTAGGACTGTGCTAAGATGTTGGCCATGTTCTTTGTGAGTCTTGGAATAGATCAAGATATCATCTATGAATACCACAACAAATTGATCCAAGTAGGGTCTAAAGATTCTGTTCATGTAGTCTATGAAGACATCAGGTACATTAGTAAAACCAAATGGCATCACCAAAAACTCATAGTGGCCGTATCTAGTGCTAAATGCTGTCTTAGGAATGTCTCTTTTTCTAACCTTAATTTGGTGGTATCCCGATCTTAAATCTATCTTAAAGAATACAGTCACACCTTGTAACTGGTCAAATAAATCATTGATCCGTGGTAATGGATATTTGTTTCTAATGGTCACCTTGTTCAGCTGCCGATAATCGATACACAATCTTAAACTCCCATCTTTCTTCTTTACGAATAAGACCAGAGCTCCCCATGGTGACACACTCAGCCTAATGAACCCTTTTTCAAATAATTCCTTTATTTGGACCTTTAGTTCTCTCAATTCCATTGGGGCCATTCGATATGGAGTCATGGTTATTGGGCCTGTACCTGGAATCAGGTTAATGGTGAATTCTATCTCTTTAGGAGGAAGTAGTTTACTCACTTCCAAAGGAAATACCTCCTGAAAGTCAATAACAATTGGGATTAGATTTAGCTTATCCTACAATTCTACCTGAGAGAGATTGAGGGACACGTCACCTATCTCACATGCTCTGTCACTTCCTTGCATAGGCACGTTATCCAAGTAAGTGATCATCCTTTCAGAACAGTTCAACAAAACCCGATTCCTAGTCAACAAATCCATTCCTAGAATGATGTCGATCCTAGTTAAGGGTATAAACATTAGGTCCACGATAAACAGGGTATCATCAATGGTTAATGGGAAGTTTAAGCATATTTGTGGGGACATAGTGGCTTCTCCCAAGGGTGTGGATATGTATAAATCATAGGGCAGGGTTTGTACAGGTAAATTTATTCTTTCTATGCATGTATTAGAAATAAAAGAGTGCGTAACACCCGAATCAAATAATATTACCAAAGGAAAATTGTAAATTTTACCTCTACCCTGCATCAAACCTGATGACCTGTCGAAATTGGCCACATCCATAGTGAAGACTCTCCTTGGAGCCTACGGTCTTCGGCTACCTGGTGCCTGCTGGCTTCCACTTGAGGGGCAGTACTTTGCCATATGTCCTGTACCTCATACTTGTAACATTGAACTGGAGTTTGATGCCAACAGGGTTGATTAGGATGCCTGGTCCCACACTTCGAATAGAGTGCACTATCAGGTCATCTTCTGCCACTACTTGAAGACCCTGGTTACAGTTTAAACGTCCCGCCTTTCACATTGAGATTTCTAGCTGGTGGTCTTGGCCTGTTACCTATTCGTTGTGTCATGTTTTGCTTATGTTCTAGGTTTTTACTCAGGATTCGACACTTATTCACCAATTCTGCGAAGTCTCTAATCTCAAGCGGGGCAAGTTGTGTCTTCATCGGCAGATCTAGGCCCTTTTCTAGTTAACTTGCCTTCTAGGCCTCGTCATAATACATCCGCAGATAAGTGTAATATTTGGATAATTCTTCAAATTGCTCCAAATATTCCTTAAAAGGTCTACCTCCCTATGTGAGCTTCAAAAATTGTGCTTCCTTAGACTATATGACGCTCTCAAGAAAGTATTTATCCATAAAGACCCTCTTGCAGGATTCCCAGGTGAGCGGAATGCCTCTGCTCTCTATCAGTTGCTAGGCACCTGTCCACCATTGTTCTTCTTTACCCTTCAACATATATGTTCATTTGTTACTTTTTGTTCTTCGTCGCATTGCAACAAGCGGAATATCTTTTCTATTTCTTTCAGCCATGCTTCTACTGCAGCTAGGTTAGAGGCACCTGAAAATGGAGGTAGACTGCCCTCTGAAATTCAATCCATCCTTGATACAACGGATTGACATTTTGAGTGTTTCCATCATTTCTAGTTTTCCTGTCCTCCTATTGCTGCCTCATTACATTGGCGCTTGTGGTAGCTTAGTCCCTCATGGCGTCAGGCATCATCCGAATAGAATCCATCATCTCTCGCATGTCGACGTTAGTCTCCATGCTGCTATTACCTAACCTGATTTCTGTGCCTTAGCTTCCTCTTGGCCTCCGTGTGTTATCCCTAGTAGGTTCTGCCATGGCTATCTGACACAAAAGAAAATGATTAGTCTTTAACAACAACAGTTAATGGCAAAACGTTAAATTTATTCCTTCACTTATCCATTCAAAATCAGGTCCTAATTATTCCAAAGTCAAATCAATCCAAACCCTAAAGCTACAAGCCCGAAAATTCACAATCCCTAGCCCACTAAACCAGACAATCGACAAACTGGGCTCTGATACCATAATTGTAACGACCCCCTAATCCACAATACACTATCCTCTATCTAAGTAGCGGAAGCATATGGGTTTTCAAAAATAGTTTTTCCCGATATGGGAATGTCAGGGGATCGCTACTGGTTGAGCGTAACCTAAATAGACTTTTTCATTGTCCATTCAGATTTCGTTCAACCCTAATCAAATTGCAGTTGTACTAAATACACATACAATCATCACAATAAACTCTGGAATATTAAAAATAATAACCATAAATCAAACATACAAACATTCACATGTAATCCATCAAAACTCAAAATTTTAGTCATAAATTTCTGTCGAAAATCAGACAGGGTTTCCCCTGTATTTTGAATGTTACCCAGATACAAACAGTCACCTAGTTCTAATACATACATCGAATCAAATTTAATCCAACCGATAAAACCATCAACAGCCAGAAACTACTAGTAATTACATAAATCCAACAACAGAATCATCAATAATATATATATACAAATCGGATTCAAGCCTAGAACTAAGCTGCACATCTGACTGCCATTAAATCTCTGCCCAGCTATCTTCTAGGCCCCTGTCCTTATTCATTTGAGAAAATAACTTCATGAGATATTTAAATCCCAGTAGAGTAAATTACAGTAAATAGTTATTTAAAAACTAGTCGAATGCTCAGCGGTACAAGCACCGAAAATAACTTCCCTGATCATTTCGAAAATCAATGGAATACCTTATCTTATAAAGTCGTTAAAATAGCATGAAAAATGATGCAATTATTCAATGAATATAAAAGTCTGTTTCTCTAAAAGTCTGTAATCAAAATCAAATCAAATCCCATGCTCGGTGTTTCTAAATACACGTTGGCCACAAATCTTATGCGACCATATCTGAATCCATCTAATTGCATGTCATCTGGATAAAATCCATCTCTTATCGTTGGGTGTGATCCATAACACTAATCACCTGTAATCTCGCCCATATTGTGAGTGTGATCCGTAACACCAATCACTCACTCAAGGGCCGGGTGAGAATCAACATCTAGGGCATCCCCTAGTATGTGCACATACGCCAATTCTCATCCTCATATAGTCTATTCGGAATCACATGCACACAGTCGACTAGTCCTCAGGGTTCTAGGGTATTACGCCTAAATCACAATGTTTCCATGTATAGGCTATCCCTCCTTATACTCCTTAAACCTTTCTTAGGGTCGTCTTGGTTTATCGCGAATCCCTAATGAATGCAAGCTATATCAGGCTAAAATAAAACATTTATAAAATCCCCTGCACTCGGAATACTCAATGGCCATCCCATACCAACTGTTAAGTACTCTACCCTAAGATAATCCATCCCTATGGCATCTAAATCCGATAGCCAAATTGTCTAACATGCAACAGAAAATACCAGCACACAGGCATGCAATTATATCCATCGAAAGTAACACACATTTCTATGCAATCAATTTACAATCGTTCAGGTATTCACAAAATCAATCCAAAGTTCAGGAAGTGTAATTTACCCTACATGGTTTCTGTTGTGCTCCTAATCAATCCGAGACTTCTCGTATCCTCAGAATCTGAGCCTAATCAATTTCCTGGGAAATTAGATTTATACTTTAGTTCTTTATGTAATCAATTTCGCTTTTCTACGTTCAATTGCACGGTTTCCTAAGCCGATAAGTTTCATATACACATTCGGCTTTTGTTTCAGTCAAAAATACGTTAAATTAGAGCAATTTAGATCATATCGGGGGTTCCAAACAGTGGGAATTTGCTTTTGGCATCTTTCTAACTTCTCTGGCAGTAGAGCACGGCGTCACACGGTGGCTCCCAGTAGTGCACAGTAGCACACGGTGGAGGGGTGCGGTTGTGGTCAAAAATTACACCACGATGAAGCCCGCAAGATGAGGAGTCTGAATCTGGGGTTGGCACGACAGTTCTCAGCCATTTGGACGACATTTTTTGGTGACGAAGAGTGACACACAGTGGACGCCTTTTGCCTCAATCCGGGCACGTGAGAGCTCTGTTCGACGGCAGCGAGCTAAGGGAGGAAGCTAGCAGCTCAGCCTTCACAATGGCGGTGGCGGTATTTGCAACGGAAGGTTATTTGAAGTTAGAAATACGATTAAATGGAAAGAAATGCAATCCGACGATCAGAAACTGACAACAGACGTTTCATGCGTCAATTTCACTAACGGAGGCCAAAACCTTTGCATAAAAATGCGTGCCAACATTTGGAGGGATGCCGACACCCTACAGCATCCCCAGGTGGTCTGGGAAAAGTCGAAATCGCCCTCGGAGGCTTTAAATTTCCCAAATTCCCTCCATTTCTCTCATATCTCTCTCTCTCCTCCTTCCTCCACCGTGAACCGCTGCTACAGCCACCGTGGACCGCCACCCAGCATACCAATTGACAGCCCTCACCACCTACAACCTCCAGCAACCACCCACGGCCACCAACGGCCGCCAGCTTCACCAAAAAACGCCATTTTTCCCCTCCACCACGTGAAAACTGCACCAGCTCAGATCGCCGCCATCCGTCGCCATTGACCGTCACCACCTCCACCACTGTGTAGCCCGAGCTACCAGCTTCCTCCAGTAGCTCGCTGATGTCAAATAGAGGCCGGACGCGCTCGGATCGAGGAAATCTCCGTCCGCCATGCGAGAATCTTCGTGGCCAGAAAACCTCATCCAAACGGCCGTGAACCGCCGCACCACCACCAGATTCAGACTCCTGGACTTGCGGGCTTCACCGTGGTGTAATTTTTGAGGCAAATTGCACCCCTTCGCCTTGCGCCGCCGTACGCCGCTGTGCCAGAGCTTCTGGACGTGCACCGGGAGAAACCGAGACCACCACGACACAGAATTCCATCATCCGATCCCATTGGTAAGGTCTGATTTCCCAAAAATTGATGATATCTGACTGAAATAGCTGCCGAACGTAATTAGGCATTAAATTATCCTAGGTATTAGGGTAACCGGACTTAGGATCAAAAAACGGATGACGTGACGAGTCTGAATATTTAATTTAATGTCCAAGAAATTAATTGGGCTCAGAAACTGAGATTTCGTGAAGTCCTGATTTGATTTGGAGTGACAGGAGACCAGGTAGGATAATTTATGCTTCCCGAATCCTAGATTTGACTTAGTGGATACCTCTATGATTTAGATGATTTGCATGGATTTACGTGCTTCTTTCGATGGGATAAATTGCATGCCTGTGTGCTGAAAACCCTAATTGCATGTTAGACACTTTTTTTATCGAGTTTAGATGCCCTTATGATGGATTTGCTTAGGGTTGGGTACTTGATAGCCGGTATAGGACAGCCGTTAAGTATTCCGAGTACAGGGAGTTTTAATTGATATCATTTTTACCTGATTTGGCCTGTACTGCGTTAGGGATTACGCATTAAACCAGGACGACCCTAAGAAAGGTTTAAGGAGTATAAGAGGGGATAACCTACATGGGGAAACGTTGTGATTTAGGCGTAATACCCTAGAACCCTAAGGAATACCCGACCGTGAGCATGTGAGTTCGAATAGACTATATGAGGATGAGAATTGGCGTATGTGCACATACTAGGGGATGCCCTAGATGTTGATTCTCACCCGGTCCTTGAGTGAGTGATTGGTGTTACGGATCACACTCACAATATAGGCTTGATTCGGGTGATTGGTGTTACGGATCACACCCAACGATAAGAGAGGTATTCTCTCTAGACTACGTACAATTAGATGATGATTCAGATTTGGTTACAGCGAATTTGTGACCAACGTGGACGTAGATACACCGGGCATGGGATTTTACTTGATTTTGATGATTGATTTTAAAAAAGAAATGAATTTTATGATTTCGATTAATTACCTCGATTTCCATGTAATTAAATGATTTTTAAAGATAAGGTATTTCACTATTTTTGAACTAATTTCGGGAAGATGATTTCGGTGTTCGCACCGATGAGTATTCAACCAGTTTTCGAATGATATTTGAATTGTAAATTGTTCTACTGGGATTTCATATCTCATTAGGTTGTTTACTCAGATGAACAGGGACAGGGACAGGAACCCAGACGATAGATGATGATGCCATGGTGATAAGCAGGAGAATGACTTAGCTTAGGCTTGAATCGTCTTATGTATATATTTTGATGACGTTGCTGTTTATTGGGTTCTATCTTTTATGTTTTCTATATGGATTGGATAGATTGTATATGTATAAATCAGGAGTTGTATATTGACTGTAGTGATGGGATTGACGTTGCTGTATATGGATTTCTATTATTTTGTCTATTTTTGTTGATGGACTGGCTGTATGATTTTAAACAGGTGATTATTGTACTTTGGGTATGTTCGAAATACAGAGGAAACTCTGCCAGATTTTCGGTAGGGTTTACCGCTGTAAACTTGTGGATTTGAGTTGGAATGTGTATTAATGTATGATGTGATGTATATACAAGTTTTCAATTTCATTCCAGAGTATTTTATGATACATGTATGTCTAATTAGTTAGCTGCATGTGAATTAAGGTTGAACGGAATCTGAATGGACAACGGGAAGTCTATTTGGGTTACGCTCAACCAGTAGCGATCCCTTGACATTCCCACATCGGGAATAACTAATTAGAAAGACCCATATGCTTCCGCTAATCAGATAAGCATTACGTATGTCGTATTAGGGGGTCGTTACAGGAAGTCCTTTCCCCACCCTGATCACATGAAGTATTAGAGTAGAAGGTTTTTGGTATGCTCGATACCCTGAATCCTTAGGATATTTGCTAAAAGGATCAGGAGAATAGTTTTGATGTATAGAATAAGGGCATTATGTAATAGGATATGTGAGCTAGGAATCTACTAGCTACTTTTGTTGAAAGGGTAGAGTAACAGGCTTGTTGTCTCCTTACCCTAGCTAACACTCTCACATATCTATAGATATATATCTAATGAATAATATTTATACACTGTAAATGAATGTGGATGTATATATATGTATTTTTTATGTCAATTAATTTAATGTATTTTTTGCTGCGTAATGTGTAAGATCCCGAGTGTAGTAGCCCAAACCAATAATATTAATCATTTCATTCGATAAATAATTAAAATTTAACTCAGGTAAAGGAAGTAGTAATTCACCAATTTTATAGTATATTGTTTATATTATTTAAATCACTTTAAAAGGAACTGTAGGATTGGGGGGTTATAGTAACTCCTTTTTCCTTTCCTATTTTGATGTCAGTTATCACCCAACATATGAAATTCTTATGTATGATGATGGTATTTGAGCCTCAATACAACTAATACTTGGGGTTTCTAAGCTCGATTCTTGTTTTAGGAATCATTTTTCACATCAAAGGGCTGCCATTCGACTGCCAGAAAGCTAACGGCTGGTTGCTCTCTAGAAGGCTGCCAGTCAATTGTTGTAAAGCTGGCAGTTAATTGGTGGCTCTCTGGAGTTCTGGATTTTGCAAGATAGTAGCCTGCTAGTTGACTATTAGAAGGATACTAGTCAAATGCTAGGCAGAAATATAGACCCAATAGTCAACTGATGAGGCTACCAATCAACTGCTACATCTCTGTTTGAAATTCTGGGTTTTTCAAGGACAAGACAGTCGATTGATGCATGCAAGCAATCGGCTGTTACATTTTTCAAAAGCTTAAAAATCCCAGATTTTGAAATCAACCAACCTAGAATCTAATATTTTTTTAGATTAAAAGGTGTGAGCTTAGGTTTTAACCATTTTCTCCTAAAACCCAACCATTTTCATACTCACATATCACTTATACAAGCTAAATTTACACTTGCACATCTAGTGAACAATAAATCCTGATTTGAAAATTTTGATTCAAGCCTAGAAAATGCCTAATGGAAGTTAAAAACCCCAGTTTTTTAGTTTAGAAACCTTTTCCTATCTCCCAACAACCTCAAAATCATCATTTTAACCTAGAAAACTAAAAATATGATGTGTGATGCCAATGCTACCTAAGAAACTACACCTAAGACAGTGAACCTATCGATGTAGCCTAGTGCAATTGTGAGTATCAAGGTCGTATTCCTTGGGAATGGGAAAGCCCAGAGTTATTACTTGTTCTTTGTTATCTAGCCTAAAAGTCAAAGTGATTATTTCTAATTAATCTTAATAATTAACTAAGTGCAATAAACTACTAGCGATAAGGAATAAAAAAAATATATACAGAGGCAAGAAATGAAAATCCATCAGGGAACCTATATTGATTGGCAAACACACAAAGGATAATGGATTACTGAAATTGACTATGCTACCTGTGAGTGAATTCTAAGTTAAATTCAATTTCCCTCTCGAGAAAACTAAATTTCTAAATCTAAGAATCTACCACTAGAATCTCTTCCTAATGTTAATTTCAGATCAGCCTTATTGGTCTAATTCACCACTATTAACGATAACTACTCCTTAATCCAGCAATTAATTAACCTTATCTCTAAGCAAAAATTAATTGTTCTGTGACTAGGTTCTAATTTCAATTATCATCTCTCGATCTCAAAAAGAAATTTAATTAGCATTCACAACGACGTCTCGTAATGAAAACTTAAACAGTACATGCATAACTGCGAAGAAGATCACAACGTCAAAATCAATATCCATACATATTAAACAGAATACTAACACAGTCAGGGACCCTAATGAATTTTACAAATTTAGCCACACATATTTACAACAACACACAATCCCAACAACATATAATCCATTAGACAGTTAATTAAATAGCAGATAAAAATAGTAAAAATTCATGCAATTCTTGTCTCCTCAATTGTCCAATAGTCTCTGTACAAAATGGTCGTCGGAAAACCCCCAAAAAAGGATAAAAAAATTGCCAGAAAAATGACAAAAAAATAATCCCAAAGTTGTCCAACGCTCCACGGGTCAGTGGTCAGGTCAAGAAACGGGTTGGATCCTAGGATCTTGGGTACCCAACAGATCTGCATCTTTCTGTTCGGTTAGACAGCGATGGACAAATGGGGAACACTAAGGATGGCACATAGACATCAGAATGGACAAAAACTTGACAAAAAACACGAGCTAGGTTGCGAAATGCAAAAAGGGTCTATCTCGGGTCGCATCACTTCTGTCGCGAATCTAGCGATTTGGGCGACGATTCAGCATGGGCGGTGGTCGGACATGCTCATGGTGCAGCGGAATGGTGGTGGATGGTGTAGAAACGGCCAGATCGGGCTCCTTGCTCGTGGGTTATGAACCGGGTCCTCACTCGGGTTTCTCTTTCACTCGCGTTATGGATTCCTGGAACAGGTGCCGTGGACAGCCAAGACGGTGGAGGACCATCGCAGAGCCTCTCCAGGTCACTGCTCGAGTCTGCTTCTCCCGCTTCAGGTCTGTACCATGATGGGTAATGCTCCACGGGTACTGTTCCTATCCAATCCGCCTCCCCACACGGGTCTACATGCGGGTCCCCGTCAAAATGGGTGGATCTGCTTCTTTTCCCCCCAAATCAACCCGATCCAAGGCCCAATAAGGCCGGTCCAAGGCCTAATAAGCAAAATTGGCCCAAATGGTCTATTTTGAGTGCTTTGAAGGCTATCCAGGCTCAAATATTGCTCTGTTTGCTAATGATGACTTGATAAAATTCCTAAAAACAAAAAATAATGTAACTTAGGTGATTTTTAGAATAAAATTACATAAAATGCTCTTAAAATGGACAATTAACATCAGGCAAATATGTATAAAATAAAGCTCATCAAATCACCCCACACTTAAGCTTTTGTTTGTCCTCAAGCAAACACTAAGTCAGTATTTAAACAAGCAGTAATAGTTCCTCAAAAATCATAATTGAACCACAATTAATGATACCTAACACATTCTAAGTGAAACTTAATCATGAATCAAATTGCACAACCTTAACATAGGATAGAAATAATAACAATATATATATAACTTAACTTGCAATTCAATAACAAAAATTTAAGAACCAAAGCTTCACAGGCATCACTCAAATCACTCAAAGTGTATAAGGGTAAAGCAAAAATCCCTCAAGCTATTTCACAAGAATCTGCCTACCATATGCTTGCTAATAAATCTTATCTCTGCTAATGTGAAAAATTGAATACCAATATCAAAGGGTCTTAACAAGGTTGTAATGTGGTTTAAGGTAAAGGTGAGGAAAGATTTTGGGAAGAGGCAATAGATATGCTAAAAGTCATGCAATTTCAATATGGTGAAGACTTAGAGGATTAAAAGCAGCAAAGTGTTAAACACAAAAATTTCCACCAAGTTTTCAATGAAATAGGAGATGCTCAAAGAATAACATATCCTATAAACAAGATAATGAAGACTGCTTTTCAAAAATATTTATTTTTTTTCTTTTTGTCTTTTTTGTCTTTTTTGTCTTTTATATGTTTTTGTAGTCTTGCTAATAAACAGCTTTGGATTGAAGGGAACATCTGAAGAAAATACTTGGTGGATCGTTACCAATCAAGACAGTGCATTTAATCCAAATATGAAGAGTAAATCACACAATTTCCAACATATAAGGTGAAAAACAAAGCGATGTAGAGAAAAGTAATGTAAGGTGTAAAGATGCAAAAAGTGAAGGAAATGTCAAGGCTCAAAATTGGCCAACTAAGGGAAACACAGAGGGTAGGCTTTTTGGCCAAAAGAAGTGTATCCTAAGTTGCCCAAATCATCTCCTGATATTCAAAAGTTCATGCAACTTCAACAAGCATTATAGAGCAAGTTCTATAGGCAAAATCAAGCATAATGCACACTCAAACAAACAAGTCAGGAGCATACTTGTAATGAATGCTCAAAATAAGCTCAAATATCACATTTAGAGTGTGGTAAAATTGCATATGGTTCTAAAAAAATTTTTAGCTGAATTGTAAGTTAAGCAGTGCATGCAATTTGCATTATCAACATGCTAAATCAAAATTTTCACAATTTGAAAAATAATTAAGTACCACCTATACAATCCGACCGAGGTGACCGGTATAACCCGACTGAGATAATGCATTAAACATCACTAATTATTTTCCAACATGAATTAAGAGAAACAATTTTTGCCAATTCATAAACTGAATTATAAATATTTGATGCGTGTTGCCAATGCTATCTAGCAACAACACCTAAGGCAGTGAACCTATCGATGCAGCCTAGTGCAATGGTGAGTATCAAGGTCGTATTCCTCGGGAACGGGAAAGCCCAGAGTTACTACTTGTTCTCTGTTATCTAGCCTAGCAATTAAAATGATTAATTTTCATCTAAACTAACGTCTAACTATAAGCAATAATAAACTAACAGCGACAAGAAATAGAAGAAAATACACGGAGGCAAGAAATGCAAATCCATCAGGGAACCTATACTGGTTGGCAAACACACGAAGGATAATGGATTACTGAATTTAACTATGTTACCTGTGAGTGAATTCCAATGCAAATTCAAATTCTCTGTCGATCTCAATGAATTTCTTAAACTTAAAATCCACCACTGGCTGGTTCTTCCTAATGGCAAATTTTAAATCAGCATTATCTATCTAATTCACCACTATTAAGAGTCGTTACTTCTTAATCCAGCAATTTATTAACCTTAATTCTAAGCGATAACAAATTGTCCGTTCTGATTAGTTTTCCAAATTCCAATTATCATCTATCGATCTCAAAAAGGAATCTAATTAACATTACCACGACGTCTCGTAAATAACGCTAACACATACATTCATAATTGTAACGGAGATCACACATTAGATTCAACATCCATGTAAATTTAAACAGCAATCCAACACAGTTAGGGACCCCAATGAATTTTACAAATCTAGCCACACATATTTACAGATAGCAAACAATCCAACAGCAAACAACCCATCAGACAGTCAATTATACAGCAGATAAAAACAATAAAAATTTATGCAATCCTGTCTTTTCAATTGTTCGATGATTACTGCACGAATTGGTCACCGGAAAACTGCTAGAAAAATGCCTGAAAAATCAAGTACAATCTTTGTCCAACAAAGCGGGTCAAACGGGTCGGGTCAGAAACGGGTCGGATCGTGGGTCACAGATACCCGAACGAAAATAGCTCCAAAGACCACCGGAGCAGCGGTGCAAGGCTACAGGAGGGACGCCGCATGACGGAGGGATGAATTTCGGTGGCCTACGATGCAAACAACTGGCCGGTCGCGGCGGCTGTCGGGTCGCGTCACTCAGTTCCGTCTCGGGTTACGCGATCCGTCGTGTTACGGCGGCTGATGGTCCGTCGAAAGGTGCGACTAGGCTGCCTGAAGCTGCAGGAGGCGTCGGTGGGCGGTGGGTCGGTCGAAAAATGCCGCAAAACGTCGCGATGTGGAGTAGTTTTTCCTCTCGGTTCGCGCGCCTTTCTCGCCGTTCTGCTGCTGTCCAACGGCAATGGGTGGTGGTGGTGGGTTCTCCGTTGTCTCCTGCTTTGCGAGGTGGGGTCACCTTGCCATGAGAACACCGGTCAGGCGAGCCGTGGGTCCCTCGATTGCGCTCTGGTTTTGTGAAGGGTGTGTGTGTTTCTTCCTGTTCCAATCCTCTCTATTCTCCTCCTTCAAGCTTCCAATTTCTCCTCCTTTTCACGCTGCTCGGCCTCCTCCCTTGGGTTCATGCCCCAAAGGCCCATTAAGGGCTTTGGCTTGGCCCAACAAGAGAAAAATGGCCCAACTGACCTAAAATAGCCGCTTTAACTCCAGAAAAGTCTCGTTTGCTGATGATAGATTGATAAAAAGCCTGAAATGTAATAAAATACACATTTAGGTGATTCCTAGAATAAAAATACACAACAAATACATATAAAATGGACATAAAATATTAGGTAAAATTGTGTAAAATAAGACATATCAATCACCCCACACTTAAGCTTTTGCTTGTCCTCAAGCAAACATTAACTCAGTCCTCAAATAGACAGCAACAATTTCTCAAAAGTCCAAACCTAGTCCACAGTTAATAATGCCTAACACATCCCCCGTGAAACTTATTTATCGACCAAATTGCAAAAACCTTGATGCAGAATGGAGATAATAACGATGCATACACAACTTAGCCAGCAATTAAATGGAAATTATTTAGGAATCAATGCCTCAAAGAGATTACTCAAATCACTCAAAGTGTATACAGGTAAGACACAAATCCCTCAAGCAACTTCACAAGAATATGTCTACTATAAGCTTGCTCATAAATCTCATCTCCGCTACCACTAAACATTGAACACCAAAATCAAGGGGGGGGTCTTAACAGGGTTGTAATGAGACTAAAGTGATGGTAGGGAAGAAATTTTTGGTAGAAGAGGCATAGATGCTGAAAATTCATGCAATTAAAGCACCAAGAAGGATTAAAGGATTAAATGCAACAAATTCTAAACATAACAATTCTTACTAAGTTTTCAATACAGTTGGAGATGCTCAGAGAATAAAATCACTAGACAGGCTACTCTTATTATTATCTTTCTTTTCTTTTATTTTCTTTTGTTTTGTTTTGTTTTGTTTTGTTTTGTTTGTTTGTTTTTGTTTTTTTTTTTCATAATTAGCCTGCATGCTTACACTTTTGGATTGAAGGGAGCATCTAGAATGATAAAAAGAACTTAGTGCACTATTTTCAACTAAGGCAATGCATTTTAATCCCTGTACAAAGAATGAATCACACAAATTTTAGCAAAAGGAGGGGGGGAAGAAAGAAGATAGGGAAAAGAAAGGACTGAGGTGTAAAATGTAAGTGATGAAGAAAAATTGAAGGCCCTAAAAGTGGCTAACTGAGGAAGGAAAATGAGGTGTAAAAATTTAAGTTGCCCAAATCATCTGATATTCAAAAGTTTATGTAACTTCAACAAGTATTACAAATCAAGTTCTAGAGACACAATCAAGTGAAATACACACTCAACAAAAAGAATTCAAAGCATATTTGTGATAAATGCTTATCTTAGGCTCAAATCTCACATTTGAAGTGTGGCTAAATTGCATATGATTCTCAAATATTTCCATATGAATTACTAATCAAGCAGTGCATGCAAATTGCATTAACAACATCCTAAATCAAAATTAAACAATATGAAAGAAAATCAAGCAACATGGGCATGACCTAGTCGTGGTCAAGAATACATTAGGCATTAAAACTGCTTTCTAACATAAACTATAAGAAACAATGTCTGCCCATTCATGACTGAATCATACATGCTCAAAAGACAAACAAAGACTTAAGTGTATAGAATCAAGCAAAAATCAAGTATCTTGTCTTAGATATACTGTCAACACAACATCAGCAAAAAAATAGCATCAAAATGCAGCGTCCTGAACTAGTAGAGGGAAAATGAGTCAAAATAATAAAGGCACACCACCCCACACTTGAGGTTCACACTATCCTCGATTAATACGACCAAAGGGGATACCATCGAAATAAAAGCAGAAAGCACAGCAACAAGCACATAAAATCCAAAAGTTTTAATGTACCTCAACAAAATGAAAAGAGGAAAATAGACAAGAGTAAAATAACAGATAAAATAAAATAAAAAATAGTGTTTTTTTTTGTTCGAGTCTTTTAGCTGGACTCGCTCCTTCTATCATTCTTTCAGGTAAAGCACCATATGCACTCACTCCTCGACCTCCAATGGGTCTCTATAGTAGTGCTTTAGTCTGTGGCCATTGACTTTGAAATCTCCCTTGTCAGGATGATGCAATTCCACTGTGCCATAGGGAAAGACTTGCTTGATCACAAATGGTCCCGACCATCGGCTCTTAAGCTTTCCTGGAAAAAGACGAAGACGTGAGTTATAAAGTAATACCCTATCTCCAACCTGAAAATTTTTAGAGCCACGCAGCCTTTGATCATGCCACTTCTTGGTTCGAGCTTTGTAAATGGAAGAATTTTCATAAGCTTGGTGGCGCCATTCTTCTAACTCATCCAACTGCCATAACCTCTCTTTACCTGCAAAAATAACATCAAGATTGCATGTTTTAAGGGCCCAAAGTGCCCTGTGTTCCAATTCAACAGGAAAATGACAAGTCTTTCCATACACTAGCCTATAGGGTGTAAATCCAAGAAAGTTACGTAGTCGTCCTAAAAGCCCATAATGCATCATACAATTTGGATGCCCAATCCTTCCTACTCACCCCTACGGTTTTCTCTAAGATTCTCTTTAAACCCCTATTAGTTACCTCTACTTGTCCACTGGTTTGTGGGTGATAGGGTGTTGAAAACCTATGAGATACCCCGTAATGTTTTAGTACTTTCTCAAGTTGGGAGCTACAGAAATGGGTCCCTCTATCACTAATCAGTGCCCTAGGTGTACCAAACCTAGCAAACAATTTTTTTAGGAACCTAGTCACCACCCTGGTATCATTAGTGGGGAAAGCTTGAGCTTCTGGCCACTTGGAAAGATACTCAACAGCCACAAGTATATACTTATTACCAGATGAGGAAGGAAAAGGGCCCATGAAGTCAATACCCCACACATCAAAGATTTCAACCACTTGCATACTCGTTTGGGGCATTTCATCACGGGCAGAGATGTTACCTGACCTCTGACAAGCATCACAAACCTGGACATATACTCTAGCATCCTGGAATATGGTTGGCCAGTAGAACCCTGTTTCGAGCACCTTCCGAACAGTGTGGTTTGCAGCTTGGTGGCCTCCCGTTGGTCCTTCATGGCAGTGCTTCAGGATTTGGTGGACTTCCTCCCCATGTATGCATCGCCTGATTATTTGGTCTGCACAGATACGAAATAAGAAAGGATCTTCCCAAATGTAGTATTTCAACTCAGCAAAGAATTTCTTCTTTTGCTGGGTAGTCATACCCTTTGGTAAAACCCTTGCCACCAAATAGTTAGCATAATCACAAAACCAAGGGGAATCAGTACATACCTGAACCGTCTCCAAATGCTCATCTGGGAAGTTATCATCAATGGCTCTCTCATCTAAGGCCTCCCAGTTTGGATTCTCTAACCTTGATAGGTGATCTGCAGCCAGGTTCTCCGCACCCTTCTTATCTTTTATCTCAATATCAAATCCTGCAAGAGCAAAATCCATCTAATGAGTCTAGGCTTAGCATCATGCTTACCGAACAAATACTTCAAGGCTGAATGATCCGTGTAAACCACGGTCTTGGATAGCACCAAATAGCATCGAAACTTGTCGAAAGCATAGACCACTGCAAGTAATTCCTTTTCAGTAGTGGTATAGTGCTCCTGGGCATCGATCGAGGTCTTGCTAGCATAATAAATTGGCTGGAACTTTTTATCAATCCTCGACCTAACACTCTCAAGCTGCAAAGTCACTAGCATCACACATTAGTTCAAAAGGTAGCCCCACTTAGGTGAAACCATAATAGGTGTGGTTAGTCGTTCCTTTAGTAACTCAAATGCATGCACAACAATCGATGTCGAAAACAAAAGGTACATCCTTGACAAGCAACTGAGTTAAGGGCCTAGCAATCTTAGAGAAATCTCTAATAAATCTCCTATAAAAACCAGCATGCCCTAAGAAGCTTCTAACAGCCTTAACTGAACTAGGGGGTGGTAGTTTTGATATGGTCTCAACCTTAGCCTTATCCACTTCCATCCCTGCATGTGATATCTTATGCCCAAGAACGATCCCCTCTCACCATAAAGTGACATTTTTCCCAATTAAGAACTAAGTTTTCTTCTATACATCTTGCAAGCATACGTTCTAAATTAAGCAAACAGTGGGAGAAAGAGTTACCAAAAACTGAGAAGTCATCCATAAATACCTCCATAGACTCCTCAATCATGTCATGGAAGATTGCCATCATGCACCGATGAAAAGTGGCTGGTGCGTTGCACAATCCAAAAGGCATCCTCCCAGACGCGAGCGTTCCATATGGGCGGTAAAGGTGGTCTTCTCTTGGTCTTGGTGCAATGGGAATCTGAAAGTAACCTGAAAAACCATCAAGAAAGCAATAAAACATGTGACCTGCCAAACGTTCAAGCATCTGGTCAATGAAAGGCAGAGGAAAATGGTTTTTCCGGGTTGCATCATTGAGTCTCCTATAATCAATGCAAACCCGAAAACACATTCTTGTCTAGTGGGTATGAGTTCATCCTTATCATTCTTGACCACCGCCATGCCACCCTTCTTTGGTACAACCTGCACAGGACTCACCCAAGAGCTATCAGAGATAGGATAAATCAAACTTGCATCAAGAAGTTTAATTACCTCCTTTTTCACCACTTCCTTCATGTTTGGGTTCAGTTGTCTCTGTGGCTGCACCACTGGCCTATAGCTATCTTCCATCAGGATCTTGTGTGAACAATAGCTAGGATTAATCCCAGGAATGTCCGCCATCTTATAAGAAAAGGCCCTAGGGTATTTCCTAAGAGAGGTCAAAGTCATCTCCCTCTCTTCAGGCGTAAGGTCAGCTGCTATAATTCTTGGCGACTTCTGCCTCATCCAAATAGGCATAGCTTAAGTGTTTGGGTAACTCCTTCAATTCCAAGGTTGGGGGGTCCTCAATTGAAGGTTTCACCTTCTTCACCTCTGACCTGTCAAGAGAAACAAAAGAATCAGTTAAGTTGCTGGGCTCAACAGCTAGCAAGTGAGCTAGTTGTTCCAACACTTGCTCGTTGGACAACTCATCATCTTCTCCTTGTAATGCCACCAAACTGTTGATCTACTTTCTCCTGCTTCAGTCTAGCTGGGTATGGAATGGGTGGCTGGTACTCTCTTATGGGGCTCTTCTTACCCTCAACTTGCACCGAATTAGTTACCTCAGGCCCTTGGTCCTTATTGACACTTGTATCCTGCACATCATTATGATCATCAGTAGGTAAAGGTAAAGGACCAGCTACTTGCTTACCTGATCTTAGAGTGATAGCCTTGCAATGCTCCCTTGGATTAGACTCGGTGGTGCTAGGGAGTGTCCCTGGCTGTCTTTCAGCCAACACCTTAGAAATCTGGCCTATCTGATTCTCTAAGTTTTGAATGGAGGCTTGTTGGTTTCTAAGTGCTGTGTCTGTTTGGTGGAATTTGCTCTCTGAAGTAGACACAAACTTCATCATCAATTCCTCTAGATTGGGCTTCTTCTCCTGCCCTTGCAGAAATTGACTTGGAGCGGACTTCTTTGCTGGGGTTCTTGTTAGTGCAAGCCATTGAAACCTGGTAGGCCCTGGTTATTAGTGTTTCTCCATCCAAAATTGGGATGATTCCTCCACCCGGGGTTGTATGTGCTGCTATATGGATTGTTCTGCTGTCTCGGAGCGTTCCCCATGTAATCTACCTGTTCAAAATCAAAAGAACCATTGTGAGAAGAAAATGAAGAAGAGGGGTTAGCAAACATACCTCCCGCATTACAATTGACACCATAATGCGGTCCACCACGTAACTCGCTGACTTGGTGTCTTTGCATGCACTGGCATCTGGAGTTGGTCAATCTTCTTAGCCAGAAGCCCCACTTGAGTTGCCAAGGTTGATATAGAGTCTGACTGGTTGACCACTCCCTGCCGTCCTAGCCTATCCCTTGAGGATTGCCACTGATAGTTGTTCATGGCCATTTCCTCTATTAAACTCTGTGCCTGTTCAGGGGTTTTATTATTTAGTGCACCCCCTGCTGCCGCATCCACCATCTGCCTTGTGGCTGTATTTAAACCACTATAGAAAGTCTGCACTTGCATCCACACAGGCAATCCATGATGTGGGCAACACCTCAATAAGTCCTTGTACCTCTCCCATGCATCATACATACTCTCATCAGCCATCTGCACAAAAGAAGAAATGTCATTACGTAGTTTTGCAGTCTTAGCTGGTGGAAAATATTTGTACAAAAACTTTTCAGCCAAAGTCTCCCAAGTAGTGATGGAGTTAGGTGGTAGGGATTGCAGCCATCTCTTTGCTCTATCTCTCAAGGAAAATGGAAACAATTTAAGTCGAATGGCATCATCAGTGGTTCCATTAATCTTGAAAGTGTCGCATATCTCCAAGAAGTTAGCTATGTGGGCATTAGGGTCTTATTTGGGCATCCCTCCAAACTGTGCCGTTTGTTGCACCATCTGAATCACATTTGGCTTGATTTCAAAATTGTTAGCTGCTATTGTAGGCCGAGTAATGCACGTCTGTGTCCCTTCCAATGAAGGTCTAGCAAACTCATACATCGTTCTATTGGCTTCGTCATTATTATTTGCAGCTGCCATCTTTGGTGATGTAGGGTCAGGGATCTCAATTGGTTCCTCCTCCAATATCTTAACTGGCACCTCCTCCTGACGACGGTGTGCATGAGTCCACAACAGTCGTTCTGGATCGGATAGAGGGTCTACAAGTACAGGATTAGAACTCCTGGTCATAAACTACTTGAATCCAATAACAGTGAAACAGTCCACCAATCAGATCAAAAAGTAATAAACCAAAACAAAAGTAAAACAAGACAGATAAAACTCAATAACAGAAACAATAACGAAACAAATAAAAACCTACTAAAATAATAAAACAAATAATCCAAATAAATAAAATAAACTAAAATAAACAAAGGATAAAATGAAACTAATAGTTGAACGCAGAGAAAGACACACTAACCAGAAATAAAAACAAAACAGAACAAATAAAAAAAATGGCTAAAGTAACAGATAGCAAATTCACTCTAGTTTTCACCAATAAGTCCCCGGCAATGGCGCCAAAAACTTGATGCGTGCTGCCAATGTTATCTAGCAACAACACCTAAGGCAGTGAACCTATCGATGCAGCCTAGTGCAATGGTGAGTATCAAGGTCGTATTCCTCGGGAACGGGAAAGCCCAGAGTTACTACTTGTTCTCTGTTATCTAGCCTAGCAATTAAAATGATTAATTTTCATCTAAACTAACGTCTAACTATAAGCAATAATAAACTAACAGCGACAAGAAATAGAAGAAAATACACGGAGGCAAGAAATGCAAATCCATCAGGGAACCTACACTGGTTGGCAAACACACGAAGGATAATGGATTACTAAATTTAACTATGTTACCTGTTAGTGAATTCCAATGCAAATTCAAATTCTCTGTCGATCTCAATGTATTTCTTAAACTTAAAATCCACCATTTGGTTGGTTCTTCCTAATGGCAAATTTTAAATCAGCATTATCTATCTAATTCACCACTATTAAGAGTCGTTACTTCTTAATCCAACAATTTATTAACCTTAATTCTAAGCGATAACAAATTGTCCGTTACAGTTAGTTTTCCAAATTCCAATTATCATCTATCGATCTCAAAAAGGAATCTAATTAACATTACCACGACGTCTCGTAAATAACGCTAACACATACATTCATAATTGTAACGGAGATCACACATTAGATTCAACATCCATGCAAATTTAAACAGCAATCCAACACAGTTAGGGACCCCAATGAATTTTACAAATCTAGCCACACATATTTACAGATAGCAAACAATCCAACAGCAAACAACCCATCAGACAGTCAATTATACAGCAGATAAAAACAATAAAAATTTATGCAATCCTGTCTTTTCAATTGTTCGATGATTACTGCACGAATTGGTCACCGAAAAACTGCTAGAAAAATGCCTGAAAAATCAAGTACAATGCTGTCCAACAAAGCGGGTCAAATGGGTCGGGTCAGAAACGGGTCGGATCGTAGGTCACGAATACCCAAACGAAAATAGCTCCAAAGACCACCGGAGCAGCAGCACAAGGCTACAGGAGGGACGCTGCACGACGAAGGGATGAATTTCGGTGGCCTACAACGCAAATGACGCTGGGCGGGTCACGAAGCGCTGTCGGGTCGCGTCACTCGGGTCTGTCTCGGGTTGCGCGATCCATCGCGTTACAGCGGCTGATGGTCCGTCGAAAGGTGCGACTAGGCTGCCTAAAGCTGCAGGAGGCGTCGGTGGGCGGTGGGTCGGTCGGAAAACGCCGCAAAACGTCGCGATGTAGAGCAGTTTTTCCTCTCGGTTCGCGTGCCTTTCTCTCCGTTCTGCTGCTGTCCGACGGCAATGGGTGGTGGTGGTGGGTTCTCCGTCATCTCCTGCTGCCAAGGTGGGGTCACGCCACCGCAGAACACCGGTCAGGCAAGCCGTGGGTCCCTCAATTGCGCTCTGGTTTCGTGAAGGGTGTGTGTGTTTCTTCCTGTTCCAATCCTCTCTATTCTCCTCCTTCAAGCTTCCAATTTCTCCTCCTTTTCATGCTGCTCGGCCTCCTCCCTTGGGTTCATGCCCCAAAGGCCCATTAAGGGCTTTGGCTTGGCCCAACAAGAGAAAAATGGCCCAACTGACCCAAAATAGCCGCTTTAACTCCAGAAAAGTCTCGTTTGCTGATGATAGATTGATAAAAAGCCTGAAATGCAATAAAATACACATTTAGGTGATTCCTAGAATAAAAATACACAACAAATACATATAAAATGGACATAAAATATTAGGTAAAATTGTGTAAAATAAGACATATCAATATTCAAAGACAAACAAAACTTAAGTACATATAGTCAAGCAAAATCAAGTATCTTATCTTGCATCTACTATCAACACAAATACAGCATCAACAAAAAGTAGCATCAATATGCAGCATCTTAAACTAGTAGAGGAAAAAGGAGTCAAAATAATAGAAGCAAATCACCCCACACTTGAGGATTACACTATCCTCAATATACAGCCAAAGGGTATCCCAAAAGAAAAAGAAATAGAAAAATCAATAACATATACCCACCCCACACTTGAGGGTCATATTACCCTCAATGTACAGATGGCTTGGTATCCCAAATTAAAAACATAAAGCAAAAATAAACAGAAAATTCAAAAGTCTCAAAGTTATGATTAGCAGAAAATAAAATAAAATAGCTTAATTTTTATCCTACTCTGGTGGAAACGAGATAGGCGGAGGAATCTTGAAGAAAAGTGGCCTAAGGTGGTCTCTGAGAGATGCCAAAATTATATCCCCTTCAGTAGGGATCAGGTCAATTGTTATAATCATTTGTAGCTTCTCCACCTCATACAACTGAATGCAGCTTAAGTGCTTAGGTGATTCTTCCAATTTTAGGAATATAGGGTCCTCCATTGAAAGTTTCACCTCCTGCAACTCTGACCTATCAAAAAAAATAGAATGGTCAATATAGCTGCTAGGCTTAGTAGCCAATAGATGAGTTAGTTGTTACAATACTTGCTCGTTGGACAACATCTCCCTGCAATGCTACTTGCAAAGGGTTCTTAAGTAAGAATTCCTGCAGTTCAAACTCAATAACATCATCTAAGACATTCACAGGATAAATAGGATCATCATTGTAACACCCCCAACCTTATATTTATTTTTGATAATTAAATAATATAAGGTAATATAATATAATATTGGTGAGTTACTACTACCTCTACCCGATTATATTTTTAAATTTTTCTAAGTTAAATAGTTGAGTGCCACTAGTTTGGGTTACTACTCTAAGGTTCTCACACGTTATGTAGCAGAAATAAATAAAGTAATTTAAATGAAATAGATAGATATAGAGATATTCACATTCACATTCAATTGTACATAATATTTATACATACATATACAGTAGTGTGTGCCAGATATATACCTATAGATATGCAAGCCCGAGCAGGGTAAGGAGATAACAAGCCTACCACTTATACCCTATTTTAAGCAAAATTCTTTATCTCACATATCTTAATACATATACGCCCTTCTTACTTACAAAAAAAAAATCATTCTACTGATCCCTCCAAAAGATATATATGGATTCGGGATATGGGCATATCAAAGACCTATGATATATTTCTAATCATGTATACAGTCGGGGGGTTGGTGGTACTTCAGACAAAAATAGGACCCATAGTCCAGAAATCACTGGGAAATACCCCAAAAGGGTATCTCTACTACTTCTATATCTACCACCATCAGCACCTGGTACCTAGGCATCTAATACAAATAAGCTTTAATGAGAATTATTTCTCAGCAGCAATAATCACCTGTGTTTAAAGATAGTTGATCGAACCACCGTACAAATACGAAAATCCACTACATTCTTTTTCATAATAATTTAAAATAGTATGCTATTGGAACAATATACATAGGTTATATAATATCTCATGCATATACTTATGATTACACATGCACTTCAACAGATATTCATCACATAAGAAGCATTCCCATATTGTAATGGTTACCACTCATATTCTCATGTCAGTATATAGAGCACAAGCAAAGAAATCATGCAATTTGATATGGCCTTATTCAAAAGCATCACACAATAATTCTTTCAAATTTCTATTCATAAATGAGATTCTCTTGTGGTCATGAGCCATTTGCAATCATTCTCATGGTTTTCACTGTCAGCATTTATTCTCATGTTAACCGTCTACAAAACTTTTCCTAGATTAAAGCCAGTTGCAGCTTTTCTCACGATATAACCAATTGTATCCCTTCTCATGGAATAACCACATGCATCCCTTCTCACGGTATAACCAAATGCATCCCTTATCACAGATCAACCATTTGTAGTTATTCTCATTTATGGTTTATGCTCAATTAAAATTTCTTATTTCTCTTTTCTTTCTCATAATTTCTCAAATGTTCTCATTTTTTTCATGTTACCCATTACAACTCAAGATTAAATCCTAAGTTTGAGCGAAGTATTGGACTAATTTTTGGAAAATAAAAACATGGCAATCAACTTTTGGCCCCTGGCAGTCAATTGCTAGCATTCTGGATACGATTTTGGGTAACTCAGGAGCACAATAGTCGACTTGTAAAGCCTACAAGTCGAGTACTACATTATGCTTTATTTTAAAACTCATCGTTGACCAATTAATTTAACCCAAGAACATGTTTTTAAAATAGTTTTGATGATTGAAAACTCAATAACAGCATAAAAGCTACATTTACCACTCAAAAATAGCCCAAACCACCGATTATTCATGCTTAAATCTTGGGTTTAACATTTCTTGAAAACCATGAAAAACCCATTTCTCAGATTTACACTCATGCATTCACAAGTATATTCAATCAATTTAAAACATCCAATAGCAATTAAAAACGCTAAGAATGTAGGTTTTAGTCTCCTTAGAGTTTGAAATCATAAAACTCAAAATTCCTAACCATGAATAGTATTTTTGAAAAACAAGGGAGATGGGTGATTTGCTACCTTTTTGCTAATTTCCAATCGATATTTGATGGTGAAGGGTTTTGGTAAGTTTTCCTAGCTCCTGGAATGCTTAAATTTGATTAACAGCTTTCTTCCCTCTTAATTCCTAGTCTTTCTCTCTCTAACTCAATTTTCTTCTCTCTCTAGAATTTCAGAACTCAAGAAGCCAAATGAAGAGTTTTGGAAGGCTAGCCTATTTGTAGGTAATCCGGCCTTTTGTAACTTTATTCCTAATTCCCGACCATTCGACCTAAATTGGTAATTCTTCTAACTTTATGTTAAATGACCATTTCGTCCCTAATTGCCTGGCGAGAAATTTTCAGAATTCTGTTGCTATAGTAAATCATTTGGCTAAAGTTACGGCCTATTGCCCTGAAGTTTTAGAATTTCATACCTCTATCCTCACTTCATCTTTTTCCTTTCAATTCGGTCCTTATTCTTTCTTTTCCCTGAAAACTCTTTTCCTAATGCAACTACATGTAGCCTAATGCAATAAATACAAGCATTTAATTCATTAAAAATTAACAAACATCTCTTAATGCATAGAAGGAGCGGATGTTACAAGTCTCCCTCCTTTAAAAAATTTCATCCTCAAAATTTAAAACATATGTAAATAAATAACTCAGGATGAATTCTTTTCATATCCTCTTCTTTCTCCCACGTAGCTTCCTATGGCGATGACTGATCCCACAATACCTTTACCAGTGGAATTGTCTTATTCCTCAATTGTTTGACTTCAATACCAATGATTTTTAAAGGTCTAGGATTATATGTTAAATTATCTTTCAATTGTATAGTGTTGGCTTCAAGAATATGAGAAGGATCTACGATATATTTACAAAGTTGAGAAACATGAAAAACATTGTGGATATTGGACAAAAATGGTGGTAATGCTATTTGATAAGCGAATGAACCTATTCTTTTTAGAATCTGGTATGGTCCAATGTATCTAGGATTCAGTTTTCTGGATTTAATAGCCCTACCAATACCTGTAACTGGAGATACTCTGAGAAAAACATAATCCCCTTCTGTAAATTCTAATGGACTTCTCTTCTTATCGGCACAATTCCTTTGTCAATCTTGAGCCTTAGCCATTTTCTCCCTGATCATTTTTATCTGATCAGTAGTTTGTTGAACTAATTCTGGCCCTAAACTTTGTCTCTCTCCCACTTCAAACCAACACAAGGGTGATCTGCATTTTCTCCTATACAGGGCTTCATAAGGAGCCATTCCTATACTGGTATGAAAATGATTATTATAGGAAAACTCTATCAAAGGAAAAATTTTATCCCAACTACCTTTCTGTTCTAGTATACAAGCCCTAAGCATATCTTCTAATGACGGGATCGTCTTTTTAGTCTGCCCATCAGTTTGAGGGTGATAAGCAGTACTGAAGTTCAACTTAGTACCAAATGCCTCTTGCATGACTTTCCAAAATCTAGAAGTAAACCTAGGATCTCTATCAGATACGATACTAGTAGATATTCCATGAAGTCTTACTATTTATTGTATATACAAGTGGGCCAGCTTATCCCATGAGAAATTTATTATAATAGGTAGGAAATGTGTAGATTTAGTTAATCTGTCAACAATCACCTAGATTACATCATTTCCCAACTGAGTTCTAGGCAAACCTACTATGAAATCCATGGAAATTTTCTCCCATTTCCATTCTAGAATTTCTAGAGGTTGTAAAGTTTCAACAGGTTTTTGATGTTCAATCTTCACCTACTGGCACACTAAACATTTAACAACATACTCAGCTATGTGTTGTTTCATACCTGGCCACCAAAAATTCTTCTTCAAATCTTGATACATCTTAATGGCACCAGGATGAATGATATAGTTGCTCTTATGGGCTTCTTCCAAAATTTTATCCCTCAGTTCCCCTGATTCAGGGATATACAACCTCGTTTGGAAGGTTACTATCCCATCTATCTCTTGCTAGAATTATTTTGAATCCTTTAAAGACTTCAAGAATTCATCTTCCCTTTGGGCTTCTAGGATTTAAGTTCTAAGATCATTCTCAATTCTCATTTCATTCAGGTGTAACCTATCTGGCAATACCAGAGTGGACAAACTAAAATTCCTAAACTTCTCAATTAAATTCATTTCACTCACCATTATGTGAGCTACATGAAGAGATTTCCTACTTAAATCATCGGCCACTATGTTTGCCTTTCCAAGATGGTACTTTAATTCAAAATCATAGTCTTTAATAAATTCCATCCACCTTCTCTGTCTCATGTTCAACTCTTTTTGATTAAAAGGTATTTGAGACTTTTGTGGTCACTAAATACCTCAAATCTAGATCCATAGAGATAGTGTCTTCAAATCTTTAAGGAAAACACTATAGTTGCTAATTCAAGATCATGGGTAGGATAATTCTTCTCATGAGGTCTCAATTGCCTAGACATATATGCTACAACTTTCTTATTTTGCATCAAGACACATCCTAGGCCCTTCTTAAATGCATCATAATACACTTCAAAATTTTCTAATGGATCTGGAATGATTAAGACAGGTTTGGTTGTGAGTTTTTCTTTCAAAGTTTGGAAGATATGTTCACATTTGGCATCCCACACAAATGGAACGTCTTTCCTAGTTAATTTAGTCAAAGGCAACGCTATCTATGAAAACCCTTGAATAAATCTCCTATAGTAACCGGCTAATTTGAGAAAACTACAAATCTTTGTCATTGTGGTAGGTCTCTCCCAACCAACTACTGCCTCTGCCTTACTAGAATCTACAAAATCTACTGTTACTCCATCTCTAGTAATTACATGACCTAAGAATTTTACTTCTTCCAACCAGAATTCACACTTCTCAAGTTTAGCATACAATTACTTCTCTCTAAGCAACTGCAGCATAATCCTAAGATGATGTTCATGCTCCTCAATACCTTTAGAATATACAAGAATTTCATCGATAAAAACTACCACAAATTGATCAAGGTAGGGTATAAAGATACGATCCATGTAATCCATGAAAATAACTGGAGCATTCGTCAATCCGAATGGCATTAAAGAAATTCATAATGCTCATATCTGGTTCGAAAAGTTATCTTAGATATGTCTTCTCTTCTCACTCAGATTTGATGGTATCCCGGCCTCAAATCGATTTTGGAAAACACAGTAACCCCTCTCAATTGGGCCAAGAGATCATCTATCCTAGGAAGTGGATATTTATTCTTTATTGTTACCTTGTTCAATTGCCTGTAATCTATACACAACCTCAAGCTTCTTTTCACAAATAATACCGGGGCTCCCTATGGTGGAGCACTAGGCCTAATAAATTGTTTTTCCAATAGGTCTTCTATTTGTACTTTCAACTCTGCCAAATTTGTGGGAGACATTTTATAGGTGTTATAGAGATTAGTTCTGTTCCAGAAATTAATTCTATAGAGAACTCTATCTCTCTCTCAGGTGGGAGACTCAAGATTTCCTTTGGGAAAACATCTGAAAATTCACTCACTATAGGAATGACATCAAGTTTATGCTGAACTTTAACCTCAAAAGCACATAGGAATTGCATTATCTCATTCTTTTTCTCAGTATTCCTGTTTATAGGCAAGGTATCTACAAAAGTCATAGACTTTTTTGAAAAATCCAAGATTACATTGTTTACAGACAACCAGTTCATCCCAAGAATAATGTCTAAATCCACTAAAGGTAAACAAATCAGATCAACAATAAATGATCTATCCTCAACAATAATGGAACAACTCAAGTAGCCTAAAGAAGTTAAAACCAGCTCTTTAGCTGGAATAGAAATAAATGATGAATAAGGTAAACTAGTCACAGATAAGTTCAATCTCTGCACACATTCCAATGAAATGAATGAGTGAGTAGCACTAGAATCAAACAGTATAATTAAAGATATACCATTAATTAAACATTTAACTTTCATTAAATCATTGGACTGAGCCACTTCTTTACCCTTGAGAGTATAGACTCGTCCAATAGTAGGAGATTTAGCGGTGTCACTCTGTCTCTTACACAATGGACAGTTTCTGATAAAGTGTCCTTCCTTCCCACACTTATAACATACACCATGTTGTACCTTTGGTTGTTGCCATTTGCAAGGTCCCTCACGAATTTTGTGGCATTTAGGGCAAACATCGAACATCATCGATCTCACCATAGGCCTTTTTCTCTCCCAGCCTCTACCAAGTCTACCATCTCTCCCTGAGAAAAATCTTGGTTGTTTCCTTTTAAAGAAGTTACTCTTTTGCTTTCCTTTCTCAATCTCTACCAGATTTTTAGAAATTATGCGACATTTGTTTACCAATGTGGAATAATCTCGTATTTCCAATGGAGTTACAACATTCTTTAACTCAGACCTCAACCCAGCCTCTAAGTGCATTGCTTTCCATGCTTCATCCAATTGAAGTCTGAGATAGAAGGAAAACTGAGATAATTCCTTAATTTTCGCTAGGTATTCATTAAATGTTATGCTACCTTGCTTGATATGCATAAACTCAATCTCTTTCTCATTCCTCAAATTTCGAGGAAAATACTTCTCAAGAAATGCTTCCTTGAATGAATCCCAAGTTATCTGGATTCCTTGAACCTTTATTAGTTGCTTTGCTATCTTCCACCAATATTCTGCCTCTCTGTCAAGCATATGGGTAGAGAATAAGACCTTTTAAGCATTAGTTGTACCAAGAACCATAAATACTTTCTCCATTCTTTTCAGTCATTCCTCAGCCACCTTCGGGTCAAGCTCACCCCTAAAAGAAGGAGGATTTACCTTTTGGAATTCAGACTATCCATGATACACTAGGTTTCCTGCTTGTCCTTTTTGAGGGTTAGGGTTATTTTGGTTATTCCCCTGTTCCCAAAATTATCTAAGGATGTGAGTGGTAGCTACTGCCTGCTCTCTCATAACATGGGTAGTGGTAGTTGCTTGCTCCTTCATAGCCTCTACCATGCCCATCATAGCTTGCACTAGTCTCTCCATATTACCTTTTCCTTCTTTCTCCTCTCTAGTAATTCTCTTAGGTGGAGCCATACTTCACTCTACAAAACAAACATTACCGAGGTGATCAGTCTCAATAACATAATATTTCTAAGAGATCATATGGCACTAATAGGAAATACTGTCTACCCCAAACCTAGCACTTCATTCCTCAAGTTAAAATAGAATATAGGTCAGTGAACTGTCGAGATTTAACTAACTAACCTATATTAGTCTCTATCCTGAGGAATCTACCCTTTGTTACTGAGCTAGCGCTCAACTAGCCTTGGTAACTGTGCTATGATACTAACTCAGTGTAACACCCTCAACCCTATATTTCTTTTTGATAATTACATAATATAAGATAATATAACTTAGGATTGGTGAGTTACTACTACCTTTGTCCAAGTATATTTTTTAACTTTTTTTAAGTTAATGTTGAGTGCCATTAGTTTTGGTTACTACTCTCGGGTTCTCACACATTACGCAGTGAAAATAAATAAAGTAATTTAAATAAAATAGATAGATATAGAGATATTCACATTCACATTCAATTGTACATAACATTTATACATACATATATAGTAGTGTGTACTAGATATATACCTATAGATATGTAAGCCTGAGCAGGGTAAGAAGATAACAAACCTGTCACTCATACCCTGTTTTAAGGAAAATTCTCTATCTCACATATCTTAATACATATATGCCCTACTTACTTACATAAAAAAAATAATTCTCCTGATCCCTCCAAAAGATATATATGGATTCATGATATGGGCATATCAAAGACTTATGAAATATTTCTAATCATGTATACAGTTAGGGGGTTGGTAATACTTCAAAAAAAAATAGGACCCATAGTCCAGAAATCACTGGGAAATACCCCAAAAAGGGTATCTCTACTACTTCTATATCTACATCCATCAACACCTGGTACTTAGGCATTTGATATAAATTAGCTTTAATGAGAATTATTTCTTAGTAGCAATAATCACTTGTGTTTAAATATAGCTGATTGTACCACCGTACAAATATAAAAATCCACTACATTCTTTTCCATAATAATTTAAAATAGTATGCTATTGGAACAATATACATGGGTTATATAATATCTCATGCATATATTTATGATTACACATGCACTTCAACAGATATTCATCACATAAAAAGCATTCTCATATTGTAATGGTTACCACTCATATTCTCATGTCAGTATATAGAGCATAAGCAAAGAAATCATGCAATTTGATATGGCCATTGTCAAAAGCATCACATAGTAATTCTTTCAAATTTCTATTCATAAATGAGATTCTCTTGTAGTCATGAGCTACCTGCAATCATTCTCGCGGTTTTCAACGTCAGCATTTATTCTCAGGTTAACCGTCAGCATTTATTCTTAGGTTATCCGTCAGTAATTATTCTCAGGTTAACCGCCTGCAAAACTTTTCCTGGATTAAAGCCAGTTGTAGCTATTCTTCTGGTATAACCAATTGCATCCCTTCTTGCGAATCAACCATTTGTAGTTATTCTCATTTATGGTTTATGCTCAATTGAAATTTCTTATTTCTCTTTTCTTTCTCATAATTTCTCTAAAGTTCTCATTTTTTTCATGTTACCCATTACAACTCAAGATTCAATCCTAAGTTTGAGTGAAGTATTGGGCTAATTTTGTATAAAAAGATGTTATTGAGTTAAATTTCCTAAAGCAGAGACCTACAAGTCGACTTACAGCCTCCTGGTAGTCGACTTCTAGCCTGCTGCCCCAAAAATGTTTCAAACAGTGAGCAATCAGTCGACTTCCAAGACCTCGATAGTCAACTGCTCTGTTCTTGGCTAATTTTTGGAAAATAAGAACACGACAGTCGATGTCTGGCCCCTGGCAGTCGACTGCTAGCATTCTGGATACCATTATGGGCAACTCAGGAGCACGAAAGTTGACTGGTAGAGCCTACAAGTTGACTGCTACATTATGCTTTATTTTAAAACTCGTCATTGACCAATTAATTTAGCCCAAGAACATGTTTTTAAAATAGTTTTGATGATTGAAAACTCAATAATAACATAAAAGCTTCATTTACCACTCAAAAATAGCTCAAACCATCGATTATTCATGCTCAAATCTTGGGTTTAACCTCTTTCTTGAAAACCATGAAAAACCCATTTCTCAAATTTGCACTCATACTTTCACAAGTATATTCAATCAATTTAAAACATCCAATAGCAATTAAAAATACTAAGAATGTAGGTTTTAGTCCCCCTGGAGTTCAAAATCACAAAACTCAAAATTCCCAACCATAAACAGTATTTTTGAAAAATAAGGGAGATGGGTGATTTGCTACCTTTTTGCTGATTTCCAATCGGTATTTGATGATGGTGAAGGGTTCTGGTAAGTTTTCCTAGCTCCTGGAATGTTTAAATTCAATTAACAGCTTTCTTCCCTCTAAATTCCTACTCTTTTTCTTTCTAACTCAGTTTCTTTCTCTCTCTAAAATTTCAGAACTCAGGAAGCCAAATGAAGAGTTCTAGAAGGCTGGCCTATTTATAGGCAATCTGGCCTTTTGTAACTTTGTTCCTAATTCTTGACTATTTAGTCCAAATTGGCAATTCTTCTAACTTTATGTTAAATGACCATTTCGTCCCTAACTTCTTGGCAAGAAATTTTTAGAATTCTGTTGCTATAGTAAATCATTTGGCTAAAATTATGGCTATTGCCCTGAAGTTTTAGAATTTCATACCTCTATCCTCACTTCATCTTTTTCCTTTCAATTCGATCCTTATTTTTTCTTTTCCCTGAAAACTCTTTTCCTAATGCAACTACATATAGCCTAATGCAATAAACACAAGCATTTGATTCATTACAAATTAACAAACATCTCTTAATGCATAGAAGGAGCATATGGTACAATCATAATCTAAAGAGTGTCTTAAAGAAGTTGCTAAGTTATAATAAACCTTTTCCTGCTTCAGACTAGCAGGGTATGGAATAGGTGGGCTATATTCCCTCATAGGACTATTTTCCTCTATTTTTATCAGCCTACTTATCTCAGGCTCTGCTCTTTACTGACTGGCACATCCTGTTCAATAGTATAATCATCAGTCAATGGTAAAGGGTTAGATACTTGCTTACCAGATGTCAGAGTGATGACATCACAGTGTTCCCTTAGTTTGGACTTTGTAGTGCTGGGGAGCGTCTCTGGCTGTGTCTCAGCCAACACCTTAGAAATTTAGCCTATATGGTTCTCCAAGTTTTGAATGAAGGCCTGCTGATTTCTAAAGATTGTGTTCATCTACTGAAACCAACTCTCTAAAGTGGACATAGACTTCATGATCATTTCCTCCAAATTGGATTCATTCTCTTGCCCTTGAGGAAATTAATATGGAGTAGTTTGTTGTTGGGGTTGTTGTTGGTACCACCATTGAAAATTAGGTGAATCCTAGGTAGCGTTGTTTCTCTAGTTGAAATCTAGATAGCTCATCCACCCAACATTGTATGTATTACTGCAAGGATCATTTTGCTGACTTGGGGCATTCCCCATATAATCGACCTGTTTGAAATCAGTATAAATAGTGTGAGAAGAAAATGAAGAAGAGGAGCTAGCAAACATACCTCCTGCATTACAATTGACACCATAATGCGGGCCACCACAAAACTCACAACCAACTTGTTCTGCCTACTCTAGCATCAGGGATTGATAAACTTGCTTATTTTTCACATCAGAAGAGCTACCAATCGGCTGATTGCTCTCTGGACAGCTAAATTTTGCAAGGCAGTAGTGTAACAGTCGACTGTTGCATGCCTAACAGTTGACTGCCGTACCTCTATATGTGATTTTAGGCTTACAGGGACCCGACAATCGACTAGTAAGAGGCTATCAGTTGACTACCTTGCTCTTGAGCGCAATCTTGGGATTGCTAAGAACACGACAGTCGACTTGTGCATGCTGGCAGTCGACTATTATATTCTTCGACAGTCCAGAAATGCTAGTTTTCAAGAATGCAGCCCAAATTTCTAGTCCATAACAATTAAAAATTATATGAGCTTAGTCCCTAATCATTTCTATATAAAAACCATAAATTTCTAGGTCCAAAACATCAACCAAATCAGAGAATCTACATGCAACCCGAGTGGAGGAAAAACCTAACTTAGAAATTCTGATTTAAACCTAAAGATCAACAAATGGAAGCTATAAATCATGCATCTCAGTGCAAAAATCAATTCCTAACCTCTAGCAAACCTCAGAATCAGTTTATTTACTCAAATTCACAGAAAAATTGAAATGCCTTATTTTTTCCTATTTTCTTTCCTCTCTCATATTTTTAACAGATTTGGGGCATTTTGGAGCAGAAATCTACTCCTATATAATGTTTAAGTGATTCTCTACAGTCTATAAGAAGGATTCTTACCTCAAATATGAGTTCAGAGGCTTCAATCGTGATTTCCTCAGCTTTTCCCTTTTCTCTCCTTTTGCCCATTCCTTCTCTTTCTTCTTCCTCTATTGACCGGTCCTTTCTTTTGGTGTGGGGAGTCCAGGTGTATATATGGGAGGAAAAGGTTGTAACACCCCTTATCATAACTTAACAACGTCATAACGCTTATTTAGATAAGTGGTTACATTAATTCTAGTCTTTGATTACCTTTATTTCTCCTAAGCATCCAATCCATCATAGATTTGTTATGCAATTAGGTTTGGGTTCTTTTGCTCAGGTAACGTGCTTTGGCACAGCGAAATATTAAATATTAAATAATACAACAGAATATATAAAAACTTTTCTAATATACATACATTATACAACTGTTTAGTACATCATTTGGTATACATACACTGAGATAGATTAAGTACCCATTCATAAGGAGTAAGGAGACAACAAGTCTACCACTCATACTCCTTTACAAAATGTCGTGAGTGAATAGGTCCTTCACATATCCTATACATATGCCCTTTTTCTTTCTATATACAGCCAAAAATATCAGCCCTAATTCCAAAACCAAAAATAAATGAAGAATTAGGACTCCAAAAGGTCAGGCTATAGCTATATATATTTATGTACTCATCTATTCTATAGGAAATTCAAAAACAGTGATAACATACACATTCTTAATAATAGTGCAAACTCCTAAGAAAGGAATTTCCACTGTGTCTAACTCTACCTCGATTACCATGCAATATCTAACCATCTAATACATATCAGTTCAGTAATGAGAAATACATTCCTAGTAGATAAACAACCAGTTTATTTTAAAATAACTAACACGTACCACTGCAATAATATAGAAAACACTCTACATGCAGTTAATTTTCAAAAATATTCTCTTATATATACTGGGATATGACATATCACAAAAACATATGTGGATGTAGCTATAGAAATGAAATACACATTCAATTAGGTCATTCAAGGAATAGGCTACAAGCATTCAATGCTTACATGCCATAATCATAATCACATAAATCACGTTCATGCAATACATACATAAAATTTCATAATTACTCAATTCTGGGAGGGTATACATGAAATTATTCCTTCCTAATTAACTATGTTTTTGGGAGGCACACACAAGATCATTCCTCCCACATTTCAATTTATTGGGGTTTACATCAGATCATTCCCCTTAGGGCACTTCCCTGGAAGGTATACATTAGATCATTCCTTCACAGGCTTTTAATTTCAGGAGGTATTTACCAGATCATTTCTCCTCATTTAATTCCTTGGGAGTATACACCAGATCATTCCCCACAAGGAAGCTTTAACCTTGTCTTTCACAATTACATTAAGCATTCTTTACCATTCAATCACTTTTGCATAAATTTAAACATTTCACTATTTATGGCAAAATGCATGCTATTATTCATTCATTCGTGACCCTTGCATCTTTGGTCTCTCTTCCCTTAACATAGGCCATTTAGATGGCACTCTAGGCTATTTCCAACTCATTCATAAATCTAGCCACTCTAGAGAAAATTTCACATAGTATTTCGCCAAGGTAGAATGAACATGAATACTTTGTATTTGTAACCCTTTTGGCACATTTCTAGCCTTACTCTCATTAATGGAACATCATGGTGACAATTCCCATAATTATGCCTAACACTTTCTCACACCTAAAAATTAAGTAAGTGTACTTTAGGCCATTCTTTTTCATACTTTGCTAGCTTATTTTTCATGCCAAACATAATCACACATATAATATCACAATTTCACATTTTTATGCACACTTTTAAGGTGAACAAGTAAGACTTTAAATTGGCAACATTGCCTGAAACATAAATTGCCATAATTTTCTCTCTCCTTCATTCTTGGAACTAAACTTACATGGTTTCTAAATCATTTTCAAGAGCAACTTCAGCACCATTCATATGCATCCATTCGGCCAAGATGACTAAAGCACATTTGCTTGGCTACTTGTGAAGCTAGACAATGAGAAAAGTACCTAAATGAAAATCTAATTAGACTTTCTCTCTCTTACCATTTTCTAGTACTTTCTCTCACTCTTTCTAACATAAAATTTGGCCAAAAATTCGGCACTCTTATAACCCTAGTAATTTGGCCAAGGTGAGAAAAACATGCAAAAGGAGTTGTTTCATCACTTTGCATACATTACAACAACATTCGTGAAAAATTCACATAAAAAGACCACTTTCTCACTCTTACAATCACAAATTCAGCCTTGACACAAATTAGGGTTTAACAAAATCAAGTTTCATTCATTCAAACTTACCACTTCATGAGTTTCCATGCTTTCTTGCATATCTATAGTTATAACCACAAGTTGTTTCCAACATATCTCATATCCAAGCATGCAAATCCACTATACACATGTAGAGAGAGAAATTGCCATCATGCTTCCAAGTTTGAAAACACCATAAACATACCATAAAACATGAAATTAATGGCATAGGATTGTTTATCTACCTTGAAAAGCTAATAGATGTGTGATTTCCTTGTTGATTTGGTGGAAGCTTCTTCTTCTCCAAGGCAAGATGCAATTCGGCCACTTCTCCTTCTTCTCCACCTTTCACGACATTTCTAGTAATTAGGAGAAGAAATAGGCTGAATTAAAGTTTGACTTATTTACAAAATGTCATTCTTGCTAATTTGTCAATTTCATCCTTTTTCTTTTTCTTTTTTAACAATGGCATTGTCTCTCCTTGCCATTGTAATTGTATGCAATTTACATGGGCTGGGACTATTCTGCCCTTCCAAAAATTTGAAATTGCCTAGTGGTCCCTCAAATTTTTAGAAATTGCATTTTAGTCCCTAAGAAAAGTGCCCTTTTTCCATTAAGTCCAAATTGGCCATTTTTGCTCCCTTTTTCATTCTTTTCGGTTTCAAGGAGTAAAATTACTTAAATAAAATTTCATAAGGCTCATTTCCATAAATTTACTAATTTACTTTTATTTTTGACAAAATTACAATTTTTCCCTTAAGGCAAAATTACCTTTTTTCCCTTTATGTTAAAACTATCATTTCACTCTCTTACTTTCTTCTTTTGATCAAGAATGAGTAAGGATTTCTAATTCCCACCTTCATAGAATATTTAGGGTAAAAACTAAATTTTTCTCACCTCATATAAGATTGCTATCATACTCGTAGTGTGAAATTACAATTTTACCCTTTTTAGAGAAAATTGTCTTTCAACATCAATGTAAGTAATTTCTTGCATAACTAGATTCTCCTTCTCTTTTAAATGAAAATAATAAGAGTCCTTTAACATAACTTCATGGAATAAAAGAATTAAACTAATTATTCATTTCATGGTAAAATTACCATTTTACCCTTCCTTACCAAATTTCCAACTTCATTCTTTTCTCTTTTTTTTCACAAAAGTGATTATATAATGATAAAAATGTTCAGTCTAACTCCTTAATAAATCATCCTTAACCCTTCATAATTAATGCTAACAATAATAATAACAACAACGTCATCATAAGATACAAGTGTTAGGAGCGGATGTTACATTTCTCCCTTCCCTTAAAATAATTTCGTCCTCAAAATTGATACGTACCTCACGTGAATAACTCTGGATAGGTACTCCTCATGTCTTCCTCCTTCTCCCAAGTAGCTTCTTGTGGCAACGTTTTGTCCCACAAGACCTTTACCAGGGGGATGGTTTTATTCCTCAGGTTCTTAATCTCAGTACCGATAATTTGTAAAGGTTTTGACTTATATGTAAGATTATCCTTTAATTGCAATGTACTGGCATCAAGAATGTGTGAGGGATTAGGAATATATTTTATAGGCTGGGATACATGGAAAACATTATGGAGATTTGACAATGATGGTGGCAAGGCTATCCAGTATGCAGATGGACTAACCCTCTTTAAAATTTGGAAAGGTCCAATGTATCTTGGACTCAGCTTTCTAGACTTTATAGCCCTACCAATCCCAGTGGTTGGGGAGATTTTAAGGAAAACATGATCTCCCTTATCAAATTCTAGCAGCCTCCTTCTCTTATTGGCATAACTCTTCTGTCTGTCCTGAGCTTTTGCCATTTTCTCTCTGATCATTTTAATTTGATCAGTTGTCTGTTGCACTAACTCATGTTCTAACAATTGTCTCTCGCCCACCTCATACCAACACAATGGGGATCTACATTTCCTTCCATATAAAGCTTCATAAGGTGCCATATTAATACTAGAGTGCAAACTATTGTTGTAAGAGAATTTAATTAAGGGTAGACTTCTATCCCAGTTTCCCTTATACTATAGAACACAAGCCCTTAGCATATCTTCTAGTGTTTGAATTGTTCTCTCGGTTTGTCCATCAGTTTAAGGGTGATATACTGTACTAAAATTCAATCTAGTTCCGAAGGCTTCTTGTAAGGCTTTCCAAAATCTAGAGGTAAATCTAGGATCTCTATTTGAAACAATACTAATTGGTATACCATGCAATCTTACTATCTCCTGAATATATAGCTGAGCTAACCTATCCAATGAGTAGTTAATCTTAATGGGTAGAAAGTGAGTAGACTTAGTTAATCTATTCCACTATTACCCAAATAGCATCGTTTCTTGATTGGGTTCTAGGTAAGCCTACCACAAAATCCATTGAAATCTTGTCCCATTTTCACTTAGGAATATCTAATGACTGTAGTAAACCAGCAGGTCTCTGATGTTCAATTTTCACTGTTGACAAACTAAACACTTGGCTACATACTCTGCTATGTGCTTTTTCATACTTGGCCACCAAAATCTTCCTTTCAAATCCTGATACATTTTAGTAGCCCCTGGATGAATGGTATATCTACTTTGATGAGCTTCTTATAATATCCTTTCTCTCAATCCATTCACATTAGGAACATAAATTCTATTATGGAAAGTTACCAGTCTATCATCCTCTTTTATGAATTCCTTTGAGTCCTTTAGAGACTCTAAGAATCCATCATTCTTTTGAGCTTCTAAAATTTGAGTCCTAAGAGTGTTCTCAATTCTCAGTTCACTCAAATAGATTTTGTTTGGTAACACCAAGGTAGACAAAATCATGTTCCTAAATTTCTCTATTAAACTTATCTCACTCACCATCATCTGAGCTACTTGGAGAGACTTCCTACTTAGTGCATCTGCCACAATATTTGCCTTCCCTAGATGGTATTTCAATTCAAAATCATAGTCTTTAATGAATTCCATCCATCTCCTTTGTCTCATATTTAGTTCCTTTTGGTCAAAGAGGTACTTGAGACTTTTATGGTCACTAAATACCTCAAATCTTGACCCATAGAGATAATGTCTCCATATTTTCAAGGCAAAACTATGGCTGCTAATTCTAAGTCATGAGTAGGGTAGTTTCTCTCATGCGGTCTTAGTTTCCTAGAAGCATAAGCTACTACTCTCCCTTCCTATATCAAAACACACCCCAATCCTTTCTTAGAGGCATTACAGTATACTTCAAAATTTTCCAATGGATATGGGATAACTAAGACAGGTGCAGGGGTTAATCTCTCCTTCAAATTTTGGAAACTATGCTCACATTTAGTGTCCCACACAAATGGAACATCTTTCCAGGTCAGCTTAGTCATTGGCATTGCTATTTACGAAAACCCTTGAATGAACCGTCTGTAGTATCCTGCTAAACCCAGGAAACTACGAACTTCTGTTACAGTAGTAGGCCTTTCCCAATTCACTACTGCTTTCGTTTTACTAGGATCCACTGACACTCCATCTTTAGAAATTACATGCCCTAAGAATTTCACTTCCTTCAACCAAAATTCACATTTTTCCAACTTAGCATACAATTGCTTTTCTCTAAGGATTCCTAACACAATCTTAAGATGTTTTTCGTGCTCCTTCTTATCTCTAGAGTATACCACAATATCATTAATAAATACGTAACAAACTGATCTAGATAAGGCCTAAAAATGCAATTCATATAATCTATAAAAATAGCTAGAGTATTGGTCAGGCCAAATGGCATCACAAGGAACTCATAATGCCCATACCTAGTCCTAAAAGCAGTCTTAGGTGTGTCCTCTTCTCTTACTCTAATTTGATGGTATCCAGATCTCAAATCAATCTTGGAGAAAATAGTGGCACCTCTCAACTGATCTAACAAATCATCAATCCTAGGGAGGGGGTACTTATTTTTCACTGTTACCCTATTTAATTGTCTATAATCTATGTACATCCTTAGGCTACCATCTTTCTTTTTCACAAAAAACACTAGAGCTCCCCACGATGAGGTACTAGGTCTAATGAATCCTTTCTTTAAGAGGTCCTTTATTTGTACCTTCAGTTCACTCAATTCCACAGGAGACATCCTATACGAAGCAATGGAAATTGGTCTCGTGCCAGGAACTAGCTCTATAGAAAATTCTACTTCTCTCTTTGGTGGAAGACTCACTATTTCCTCTAGAAACACGTTAAGAAATTCACACACCACTGATATATCATTTAATTTATGTGAAATTTCAACTTCTGAGGAACATAGAAAATGCATTCTTTGATTTTTCCTCTCAATTACCCTGTTTACTGGTTTGGTATCTATAAAGGTCACAAACTTAGCTAAATAGTCCAAAATCACATTATTAGAAGAGAGTCAATCCATTCCCAGAATAACATCCAGATCCACCAAGGGTAAGCAAATAAGGTCTACAAGGAAATGTTTTCTTTCAATCACAACAGGGCAATTTAAACAGACAATTGAAGTCACAACAAGTTTATTAGTAGGAATAGCCACAGACAATTCATATGGTAAACTAGACATGGCTAGGCTCAATTTTTGGGCACATTCTGTTGAAATAAAAGAATGGGTTGTGCCAAAATCATACAATAAATTTAAAGGAATATCATTAATAAAACAAGTACCTTTCATTAAATCCTCGGATTGAGCCACTTCTTTACCTTTGAGGGTATACACCCTCCCTCTGGTAGTAGGTCTCTAGGCTTCAGCTGGCTTCTTAAGGAGTGGGCAATCTTTAGCAAAATGCCCTGGTTTCCCACATTTAAAACAAACATTTTTCCCTCTTAGACAGAGTCTATCCCCATGATATCTTCCACATTTCTAACAGATTTTTAGGGTAGTGGTGACATTCATTGGTCTTTTTCCTGTCTGGCTTCTAAAAAATTTGTTGTCTCTTACCCTACCAAACTTAAATGGTGCTTTTCTCTTGAAGGAGCCTGATTCTTGTTTACATATTTTTAATGCAGCTAATGACTTGGAGGCAATGCGGAATTTATTAACCAGGGTAGCGTAATCTTGGATCTTTTGGGAAGCTACCTGATGGTATATCTCTGGATCTAGACTATTCTCTAAATGTATAGCTTTCTAAGTCTTATCTGGTTTCCACTGCAGATAGGAGGAGAACTTGGACAACTCCTCAAAGGGTCTGCCTTTCTATTTAATCCTAAAAAATTCACTTTCCTTAGTATTTCTTTCATTTTAAGGGAAATATTTGTTTAAGAAGGCTTTCTTAAAATGTTCCCATGTGATCTGCACCTCTTGACTTTCCATTAGCTGCCTGGTCCCCTTCCACCAATGCTTAGCTTCTCCTACTAATTGGTAAGTAGCGAAAGAGACCTTTTGCCCTTTAGTGCTTTCTAAAACCTCAAAAAGTTCTTCCATCTTTTGTAACCATTCCTTACCCAATTGATGATTCAACTCTCCCTTAAGAGTAGGGGGTCTAGCCCTATGAAATTCAGTCCATCCTCCTGTAGTTTGGTTCCTTACCTGTTCATTTGTAGGTTGAGTAGCTTCGCTCCTATCCGATTGCAGCTGTCAAAGTGCTTCAGCTGTAACTGCAGCTTGGGCTCTCATAGCTTCAGCCATCCCTCTCATTGTCTGTATCATCTCAGACACTTTCACTTCATTCTCCTGGCCCTAGTTTCCACTTCTCCTAGATGGTGCCATTATACTCTCTGCAAAATAAACATCAGTAAGGTGATCAGTCTCAATAATAAATCATTAAGCAGAGAATTGATGACACCCTTAGGAGCTAATATCTTCCTAAACCTAATGCTTCATTCCTCAAGTTCAAAACAAAATACAAGTCAGTCAACTGCCTAGGTACAGCCAACTAACCTGAACTAGTCCCTTCCTTGAGGAATCTACCCTTTTCTAACATAGGTAGCTGTGCTCTGATACCAACTTTAATGTAACACCCCTTATCATAACTTAACAACGTCATAATGCTTATTTAGATAAGTGGTTACATTAATTCTAGTCTTTGATTACCTTTATTTCTCCTGAGCATCCAATCCATCATAGATTTGTTATGCAATTAGGCCTAGGTCCTTTTTCTCAGGTAACGTGCTTTGGCACAGAGGAATATAAAATATTAAATAATACAACAGGATATATAAAAACTTTTCTAATATACATACATTATACAACTGTTTAGTACATCATTTGGTATACATACACTGGGATAGATGCCATCCATAACGAGTAAGGAGACAATAAGTCTGCCACTTATACTCCTTTACAAAATGTCGTGAGTGAATAGGTCCTTCACATATCCCTATACATATGCCCTTTTTCTTTCTATATACACCCTAAAATATCAGTCCTAATTCCAAACCCAAAAATAAACGAAGACTTAGGACTCCAAAAGGTCAGGCTACAGCTATATATATTTACATACTCATCTATTCTATAAGAAATTCAAAAACAGTGATAACATACACATTCTTGATAATAGTGAAAACTCCTAAGAAAGGAATTTCCACCGTGTCCAACTCCACCTCGATTACCACGCAATATCTAACCATCTGATACATATCAGTTCAGTAATGAGAAATACATTCCCAGTAGATAAACAACCAGTTTTTTAAAATAACTGACACGTACCACTGTAATAATACAGAAAACACTTTACATGCGGTTAATTTTCAAAAATATTCTCTTATAGATACTTGGATATGACATATCACGAAAACACATGTGGACGTAGCTATAGAAATGAAATACACATTCAATTAGGTCATTCAAGGAATAGGCTACAAGCATTCAATGCTTACATGCCATATTCATAATCACATAAATTATGTTCGTGCAATACATACATAACATTTCATAATTACTCAATTCTGGGAAGGTATACATGAAATCATTCCTTCTTACTTAACTGTGTTTTTTGGAGGTATACACAAGATCATTCCACCCACATTTCAATTTATTGGGGTTTACATCAGATCATTCCCCTTAGGGCACTTCCTTGGAAGGTATACATTAGATCATTCCTTCACAGGCTTTTAATTTCAGGAGGTATTTACCAGATCATTTCTCCTCATTTAATTCCTTGGGAGTATACACCAGATCATTCCCCACAAGGAAGCTTTAACCTTGTCTTTCACAATTACATTAAGCATTCTTTGCCATTCAATCACTTTTTCATAAATTTAAACATTTCACTATTTATGGCAAAATGCATGCTATTATTCATTCATTCTTGACCCTTGCAACTTTGGTCTCTCTTCCCTTAACATAGGCCATTTAGATGGCACTCTAGGCTATTTCCAACTCATTCATAAATCTAGCCACTCTAGAGAAAATTTCACATAGTATTCGGCCAAGGTAGAATGAATATGAATACTTTGTATTTCTAACCCTTTTGGCACATTTCTAGCCTTACTCTCATTAATGGAACATCATGGTGACAATTCCCATAATTATGCCTAACACTTTCTCACACCTAAAAATTAGGTAAGTGTACTTTAGGCCATTCTTTTTCATACTTTGCTAGCTTATTTTTCATGCCAAACATAATCACACATCTAATATCACAATTTCACATTTTTATGCACACTTTTAAGGAGAACAAGTAAGACTTTAAATTGGCAACATTGCCTGAAACATAAATTGCCATAATTTTCTCTCTCCTCCTTTCTTGGAACTAAACTTATATGGTTTCTAAATCATTTTTAAGAGCAAATTCAGAACCATTCATATGCATCCATTTGGCCAACATGACTAAAGCACATTTACTTGGCTACTTGTGAAGCTAGACAATGAGAAAAGTACCTAAATGAAATCTAATTATACTTTCTCTCTCTTACCATTTTCTAATACTTTCTCTCACTCTTTCTAACATAAAATTTGGCCAAAAATTTAGCACTCTTATAACCTTAGTAATTCGGCCAAGGTGAGAAAAACAAGAAAAATGGAGTTGTTTCATCACTTTGCATACATTACAACAACATTCATGAAAAATCCATGCAAAAAGACCACTTTCTCACTCTTACAATCACAAATTCAGCCTTGACACAAATTAGGGTTTAACAAAATCAAGTTTCATTCATTCAAACTTACCACTTCATGAGTTTCCATGCTTTCTTGCATATCTATAGTCATAACCACAAGTTGTTTCCAACATATCTCATATCCAAGCATGCAAATCCACCATACACATGCAGAGAGAGAAATTTCCATCATGCTTACAAGTTTGAAAACGCCATAAACATACCATAGAACATGAAATTAATGGCATAGGATTGTTTATCTACCTTGAAAAGCTAATAGATGTGTGATTTCCTTGTTGATTTGGTGGAATCTTCTTCTTCTCTAAGGCAAGATGCAATTCGGCCACTTCTCCTTCTTCTCCACCTTTCACGACATTTCTAGTAATTAGGAGAAGAAATAGGCTGAATTAAAGTTTGACTTATTTACAAAAATGCCACTCTTGCTAATTTGTCAATTTCATCCTTTTTCTTTTATTTTTTAACAATGCCATTGTCTCTCCTTGCCATTGTAATTGTATGCAATTTCCATGGGCTGGGACTGTTCTGCCCTTCCAAAAATTTGAAATTGCCTAGTGGTCCCTCAAAATTTCAAAAATTGCATTTTAGTCCCTAAGAAAAGTGCCTTTTTGCCATTAAGTCCAAATTGGCCATTTTTGCTCCCTTTTTCATTCTTTTCGGTTTCAAGGAGTAAAATTACTTAAATAAAATTTCATAAGGCTCATTTCCATAAATTTACTAATTTACTTTTATTTTTGACAAAATTACAATTTTTCCCTTAAGGCAAAATTACCTTTTTTCCCTTTATGTTAAAACTATCATTTCACTCTCTTACTTTCTTCTTTTGATCAAGAATGAATAAGGATTTCTAATTCCCACCTTCGTAGAATATTTAGGGTAAAAACTAAATTTTTCTCACCTCATATAAGATTGCTATCATACTCATAGTGTGAAATTATAATTTTACCCTTTTTAGAGAAAATTGCCTTTCAACATCAATGTAAGTAATTTCTTACATAACTAGATTCTCCTTCTCTCTTAAATGAAAATAATAAGAGTCCTTTAACATAACTTCATGGAATAAAAGAATTAAACTAATTATTCATTTCATGGTAAAATTACCATTTTACCCTTCCTTACCAAATTTCCAACTTCATTCTTTTCTTCTTTTTTTTTTTCACAAAAGGGATTATATAATGATAAAAATGTTCATTATAACTCCTTAATAAATCATCCTTAACCCTTCACAATTAATGCTAACAATAATAATAACAACAACGTCATCATAAGATACAAGTGTTAGGAGCAGATGTTACAAGGGTGAAATAGCTAAACCTCAGGGACCTCCTTGCATAAATAGAAAAATTACACTTTAGTCCCTCCGACTTCAACCCCAATTTCCTTATTTCATTTAAATCCTAATACCCAACATTATTATCTTCACAAAATTTCCAGGGAGACGGGTATTACATAGACAATATTTCTTATTGGTGCCATATGATCTCTTACAAACATTATGTTATTGAGACTAATCACCTCGGTAATGTTTGTTTTGTAGAATGAAATATGGCCCCACCTAGGAGGAATACTAAAAAGGAGAAGGAAGGTGAGGGTAGTAATGGCAGAGGCTATGAGGGATCAAGCCACTATTACTACCTAGATTTTTAGATAGTTTCAAGAACAAGGGGATAACAATAACCCTAACCCTTTTGAAAGGCAAGCAGGAAACTTGATATATCATAGATGGTTAGAGTTCTAGAGTTAAGCCCTCCTGCCTTTAAGGGTGAGTTTGATCCTAAGTTAGCTGAGGGGTGGTTGATGGAAATGGAAAAGTTGTTTATGGTTCTTGCGAGTACTAATGCCCTGAAGGTCTTATTTTCCACATATGTGCTGACTGGGGAAGCAAAGCATTGGTGAAGAGGAGCCAAGCAATTAATTGAGGCTCAAGAGATTCAGATTACCTGGGAGTCATTTAAGAAGGTATTTCTAGAGAAGTAATTTCCTCAAAATGTTAGGAATGAAAGAGAAATAGAGTTTATGCAACTCAAACAGGGTAGCAAAACTTTTGAAGACTACCTTGCTAAATTTGAAGAGTTGTCCAAGTTCTTTTCCTATCTGAGGCTTCAGCTAGATGAGAACTGGAAAGTAATACATTTAAAGGCACAATTAAGTCTGGAATTAAAAAGTGTAGTTACTCCCATAGAGATAAGAAATTATGCTACACAGGTGAATAAGTGTCGCATAGTTACTAACAATCTGGCAGAGGATGTGAAAGATATGAAGATAACTAATTTCCTAAAGAGGAAATAGTCCAGACCTTTTAGAGGAAGGGATAATAGATTCGATAGAATCCAAAAATGAAAAAGGCCAATGTTGAGGCAAGCGATGCCTAATATCTGTTCTAAGTATGGAAGGAGTTATGGTAGACCTTGCAAAGTTCAACAAATGCAACTAGATGTTTGTTTTAGTTATGGAAAATAGGGATATTTTCATAAGGACTACCCGGAGTGGAAGAAATGGAATGACATCACTACTACTACTAGAAGAGTCTATACCCTCAAGTGCAAGGAAGTGGCCCAGTCCGATGATTTAATGAAAGGTAAATGTTTTATAAATGATATATATTTAATTGTACTGTTTGATTCTAGCGCTACCTACTCTTTCATTTTCATTGGAATGTGTGAAGAGATTAAATTTACCTATGATTAGCTTACCTTACCAATTTTCTATTTCTATTCTAGCTAGGGATCAAGTTTTGACTTCTTTAGCCTGCTTGAATTGTCTAATTGTTTTTTAGAAAAGACCTTTTGTTGTTGATATGATTTGTTTACCTTTGGTGGATTTAGACATTATTCTTGGAAAGAACTGGTTTTCTGTAAACAATGTAGTCTTGGATTGCTTAAAGAAATCTGTGACTTTTATAGATGCCTCACCAGTGAATAGGAGTATTGAGGAAAAGAATAAGAGAATGCATTTTCTATGTTCTTCTGAGGTTGAGATTCAGCATAAACTTAGTATTATTCCTGTCATAAATGAATTTCCATATATATTTCATGAAGAAATCTCAAGTCTTTCACTTGAGAGGGAAGTAGAGTTCTCTATGGAGTTGATTCTTAGAACGGGACCAATCTCTATAGCACCTTATAGGATATCTCCCTTAGAATTGACAGAATTGAAGGTGTAGATAGAGGATCTCTTAGAAACAAAATTCATTAGACCTAGTGCTTCACCATGGGGAGCACCGATGTTGTTTGTAAAGAAGAAGGATGGAAGCTTGAGGTTGTGTATAGACTATAGGCAATTGAATAGGATAACAGTGAAGTATAAGTATCCCCTTCTAGAATATATGACTTATTGGATTAGTTGAGAGGCACTACTATGTTTTCAAAAATTGATTTAAGGTTGGGGTACCATCAAATTAGAGTAAGAGAAGAAGATGTACCTAAGATAGCCTTTAAAACCAGGTATGGGCATTATGAATTCCTTGTAATACCCTTTGGACTAACGAATGCTCCAATTATTTTTATAGATTACATGAATAATATCTTTAGACCCTACCTTGATCAGTTCGGGTAGTGTTTATTAATGACATTCTTGTATATTCTAAAATTAATGAAGAGCATGAACATTATCTTAGGATTGTGCTACAGTTGTTCAGGGAAAAGCAATTGTATGCTATACTTGAGAAGTGTGAGTTTTGGTTGGAAGAGGTAAGATTCCTAGGTCATGTAATCACTAGAGATGGAGTAGTAGTAGATCCTAGTAAGAGAAAAGTAGCAGTTGGTTAGGGAGACCCACAATAGTAATTGAAATTCATAGTTTTCTTAGATTAGCCAGTTATTATAGGAGATTTATTCAAGGATTTTTGCAGATAGCATTGTCTTTGACTAAATTGACTAAGAAAGATGTTCCATTTTTGTGGGATGCCAAATGTGAACATAGTTTCCAAACTTTGAAGGAAAAACTAATCACTACACCAGTCTTAATCATTCCAGATCCATTAGAAAACTTTGAAGTATATTGTGACGCATCCAAGAAGGGCTTAGGGTGTGTCTTAATGCAAGATAGGAAGGTAATATCATATGCATCTAGACAACTAAGACCTTATGAGGAAAATTATCCAACACATGACCTAGAATTAGCAGCCATAGTATTTGCCTTAAACATTTAGAGACATTATCTCTATGGGTCTAGATTTGAGGTATTTAGTGACCACAAAAATCTCAAATAGCTTTTCAAACAAAAAGAGCTAAATATGAACCAAAGGAGATGGATGGAGTTTATTAAGGATTATAACTTTGAATTGAAGTACCATCTGGGGAAAGCAAACATGGTGGCCGATGCTCTAAGTAGAAAATCCCTTCATGTAACATTCTCTCTTTTTGTATTCAAGAGATGTTTATTTATTTTAATGAATTGAATGCTTGTGTTTGTTGCATTAAATTACATATAGATGCATTAGAATGAGAGTTTTAGGTAAAGAGAAAGAATAGGGACCAAATTGAAAGAAAAAAAATATGAAGTGAGGATGGATGTGAGAATTTCCAAAACTTCAGGGCAATAGGTTGTAATTTTAGCTAAAAGATTTGCTATAGCAACAAAATTTTGAAAACTTCTTGCTAGTGAGTTAGGGACAAAATGGTAACTTAACATATAGTTGAAAGAATTATCATTTTGGGCCGAATGGTTGAGACTTAAGAGCAAATTGCAAAGGGCCGGATCACCTATAAATAGGTGAATACCTTAGAACCCTTCAATTTCATCTTGAATTTTAAAACTCTAGAGAGAGAAGGATGAGTTAGAGAGAGAAAGAGAAGGAATTGTGAGCAAACAACACTGTTACTTGGATTTGGGCATTGAAGGAGCTAGGAAATCACTCCAAAACACTTCCCAATCAACAAACACCAAATAGAAATTAGCAAAAAGGTAGCATAATAACCCAATCCCTTTATTTCAGAATTTACTGTTCATACTATTGAAATTTGTGAAATTGAACTTGTCTAAAAGAAAAAGGGATTTAAAACTACATTTTTATTACTTTTAATTACTATTAGGTATTTTTAACTGATTAAAGATACTTGTGCCTCTTAAAATTACTTTTGAAAAATGGGTTTTTCAGCTTGAACAAAAATGAGTTTGAATCTCAAATTTGGACAAGATTATGTGATGTTTTGGGCTATTTTCTTGTGTTAAATGTTGTTGAGAAGTTTATCTTGAGTTCATCAATTTCAAAATGGATTTTAAAACAAGTTTTTGGATTGAAATTTTGGGTCAACGACAATGTATAAAATAGAGCAAGATGTAGCAGCTGACTGCCACGGTGCAGTAGTCAACTGTCGTGCTCTTGAGATACCTAGAAATGTATACAAAATGCTAGCAGTCGACTGTCAGACATGTAATAACCTTATCTAGTATTACACTTCCTCTTACATAAACAGATAAGTTTAGTACATTGTTCTTAACCTTTTATTTACAACGTCTAAGCATTTAGACCATAAAGTTCTATTAAGTGGATTAGGTTTGGGTTCTTTCGCTCAGATTAAACTTATATACACAGTGGAAGTAAAAATTCATACATCACAGTGAAAATTATAAAACCTTTATATTACAAATGATAAATATCCAATAAGTGTCTATTACATTCTTCTCCAAGGTTGCTAAACATCTATATTTGATACATATTAGCATACGAATGAAAAAACAAGTTTCCCAATAGCTTAAAAATTCATTATTTTAAAATGAACTAATATGTTCCAGGGTGTAAGCACCAAAAATATTTTCATCTACATTCTAGTTATTTAAGACACAGTCTCATTTATATATATACATCAATTGGCCAGCATTGCATGATTATTTGAAATGTCAATGTGATAAAAGTAGATATTCCAATTTAAGTAAAACATCTTTTCATGGGACACATGTTAAAACTGGAATAGACAATACTCATTTTGCATTTCATTCTTAAAACTTACCTTTCCCTAAAGTGTAAAGAACCTTTGATCACACTTTAAGGGATGTGGACACATGGCCACCTTTGTAAATTAATTTTGCACATTTAGACACGTTGTGGACACTTGGCCACCTTTATAAATTAAGTGCACACTTGAGCACTTTGTGGACACTTGGCCACCTTGGTAAATTAATTGTGCACACTTGGGCACTTTGTGGACACTTGGCCACCTTGATAAATTAATTATGCACACTTGGGCATTATGTGGACACTTGGCCACCTTCGTAAATTAATTGTGCACACTTGGACACTTTGTGGACACTTAGCCACCTTGATAAATTAATTGTGCACACTTGGGCACTATGTAGACACTTGGCCACCTTAGTAAATTAATTGTGCACACTTGGGCACTTTGTGGACACTTGGCCACCTTGGTAAATTAATTGTGCACACTTGGGCACTATGTGGACACTTGGCCACCTTGGTAAATTAATTGTGCACACTTGGGCACTTTGTAGACACTTGGCCACCTTGGTAAATTAATTGTGCACACTTGGGCACTTGATGACCTTGATAAATTAATTATGTTACAATTGTCTATTGGTATGTGGTCTTAAATTAGCCATCCATAATCTCTTAAATTTTTCAACATAAGAACATTAATGGCATAAATTGGGATAAATTGCAATCACCTTTCCTTTGACTCTAACTTTCTCTTTTTTTCTTGAATTTAGCCATTATAAGACCTATTATAAGTCATTATCATTTGCATATGCATTCGGCTACTAGCACTAAAATGGGGGATTGTGTTCGACCATAAGGATAAGTTAATAATCCCTAAGGTTTTTCATGCTACATTGTCAAATTTTCCCCAACTTTCTATACCTTACACTTAATGAGATCATGCATTAAATTCTAGGATACTTTCTTCCACTTTTAATTGGTGTAGCCATTGCCATTAATAATTTATTCCCCTTGCTTCATTGGTTTATGTTACACACTAAATTTTTAAGGTTACACGCCTATTTAAATTCACACATTTTAATAATAATGTGGGCTTTATTATGTGCAAAAAGGTGAAATAATTATCTATACTTTAATTAACTATATTTCCTTTCTTTCTCTTGGCCAATACCGAAGTGTAATTTATCTTAAACAAATTTTCATCAAGCCATTCATACTAAGACAACAAGAGCAATGTCATAAATTGTAAACCAAATTCTAGCTAGCAACCTTCATTTTGATGTCTCTAACTTAAAACTCATACTAGTCATGCAAAAATACAAAATTTTAACACTATTTTATGTGAGAGCTTTCTATCATATTGAATTTTTCTTGCAACCATAATTCTTTTAGCACATCAACCAACATACCAATTTATCATACAAGCTTAGCCAACATGACATTCATTTCATCAAGAATGTAGAGAGGAAGATCATGTTCCATGAAAGCTTGGAAAAATATGGTGAATATATACTAAACCATGGAACAAAATTAAAAGAATTGGTAACCTACCTCAAGGATGAACTAGGATGAGATTATCTTGTGTTTTTCTCTTTGAGTTTCCCTTTAATCCTTTGCTCCTTTCTCGGCTAAGTTCATTCTTCACCAAACCGAAACGTGTTTGTGTGTGTTTTCCCCCAAATTTGAGCTACTCTCTCTCTCTCTCTCTTTTAGATGCAATTGTCATGTGTGTGTGTACTTACTTCCCTCTCTCCCTTACATTTCCTATTCGACTCCCTTTAACGCTACCCCCTTTACCATTCTTCATTATTATTTAATAATCCCATGTGTAATTAAGTGCAGCCCAATTCCTTGCAATTCTTGCATTACCACTTGGTCATGCCAAGGAAGGGAAGGAAGGAAAGTCACGCAAGCTCCTCCCTCACGCAAGCCACCTAAAACATTTGGTTCATGCTTTCCCTCACCATATACCTACTTGGATGTATATTTATTTGAACAATTCTGCACTCATGTTTTCGTACACACACCTATATTTATATTTCTTTAATTAAATTCTGCACTCTTCCTCTCTCCTCACTTTTGTCTCCTTCACCGAGTGCACTTGAATATATATATATTTAAATGCTACTCACTTCTTTCCTTTCTCAATTGTCCTTGCCATGCGGTTAAAGCAATTTATTGTCTCAGTCATCACACTAGAATGATTGCAAGCACCTTAATGTCATTCAAGCACCCCACGTGTCCTAAGCATCTTACTCTCATCTCTCGGTTGCCTTGGACTTAAGAAAGCAATTGCCACACACACACCTCTTCCTTCTTTTTCTCTTGGGCGTGTAGTGATGTAGGATAAAAATTTCCATAGCTCTCATAGCATTATACGGTGGAATCATTAAGAAGAGTTTTAAATTTTTATTTCTCCGAATGGTCACATGTATATATAAATTCAATTTGCTATACTCTTCTCTCCTTGGCAATTAGCACTGAAAATTTTATGTGGTGTTTTCCTCCCATTCATGTATAATTCAGTTACCCCAAGGAAGAAAGTGTCCTCCCTTAACTTATTTATTTCTAACACTAAATTACACAAGCAAATTCATCATTCTTGGTAACAAACTCATTTAATTAATTAAGAGAACATTAGTTTAAAACTAATCAAAAGAATATAGGGTGTTACAGAACACCTGAAAGTCGATTGTTGTGTTCTTCCTATTTCCAGAAATGCCCAAGAACAGAGTGGCCGACTGCCCCTGACTCAACAGTTAATTGTCGGGCCCAACAGTAAGCTAGCAGCCGACTGCCAAGCACAAAGCAGTCAACTGATAGCTCTCTATTTAGAATTTTGAAGATTTGGACAGAATGCAATTAGTCGACTTGTAGCATGGTACCAGTCAACTGCCACTTTTTGTAATGGAATGATGAACTTAATTCATATTTGAATGATGTATTGTAACACCTGCTCCTAATACTTGCATTTTATAATAGCGTTGTTATTACTATTGTTGTCAGTATTATTTATGTGATGCTAAGGATGATTCATCAGAGAGATAGAATGGACACTTTCATCAACATAAGGTCACTTTTGTCATAAAAGAGTGAAATTGGAAATTTGGTAAGGAAGGGTAAAATAGTAATTTTACCATAAAGAGGAAATAAATTTTTATTTTCTTATTTCATGAAATTAAATTTAAGGACTTTTATTATTTTCATTTAAGAGAGAAGAAGAATTGAATGGGTGAAGTGATTATGTCCACTTTGATGGCAAAATGGCAATTTTCCCTAAAAAGGGAAAAATTGTAATTTTGCCCAAGGGCATATTAGTAATTTTACATAAGGTAGAAAAATTTAACTTTTACCTAAATACTCCATGGAAATAGAATTTGGAAGTTTTTACCCTTTTATTTTCATAAAAGAAAAAAAAATAAAGGAGAATATCATGGTATTAGTATAAAGGGCAAAAAGGTAATTTTGCCCTAGGGGTAAAATGATAATTTTGCCAAAAATAAGAATAAATTAGTAATTTCACAAAAATAAGTTGTATTAAACTTTATTTAAGTGATTTTTGCCCATTAAATTCGAAAAGGGAGAAAAATGGGGTTAAAATGGCCATTTGGACATAAAGGGTAAAATGGTAATTTCCTTAGGGACATATTGGTAATTTTCCAAAAAGATGAGGAGAAATTCTGGAATTTCAAAATTCATAAGGGCAGAAATGTCCTAGCCTATGAAAGTTCCATAAAATTACAATCCTAAGGAGAGTGAATGCCATTCTTGAAAAAGAGAAGTAGTAAAGGTAAAATGGTCATTTTACACCAAGGGCATTTTAGTATTTTCACCTAAACCCTAATTTAAGTCTTCTTCTACCTTGAGAAGGGAAAAAAGTCATGCAAGAGGGGAGAAGAAAGGGGCTGGCCAAAATACTCACAAGGGAAGGAGAAGAAGTGCAAAAACAAGGCAAAACACTTAGGAAATTCAAAATTTCTTGCATTTTCAAGGTAGCTAAACATGCCTAAACCATTATTTTCTTGTTTTATGGTGTGATTAAAGTGTTCTTAAACTTGTAAGAAGGATGGTTTTGTGTATGATGAAATCATGTTGTGTTTATAGCTATGGACATGTTGAAATGCTTGATAACATAAGAGGTAGAAATCTCTCAAGGTTGGAACCTAACTCTTGAAAACCCCTAATGTTTTCCATGGCTGAAATTTTGTGTATTAGAGTGAGAAAATGGTGATTTTGCATGAGATCTATCTTTTTAAGATTTTCTTGTAAGCAAAATGGTGAAAACACTTCATTTTCATGTCTTTCTCCCTTTGGCCGAATTTTTGCTTTTGTGGGGGTGCTGAAATTGGTTTGAAAAGTGTCTGGAAATTGTGAAAGAACTTGTTATAAATTGGTAAGAGAGAGAAAATTTGGTTAGGCTAATGTCTTGACACTTTTCCCATTTTCTAACTTCACCATTAACCATTAAAGTGTGCTTTACCCTCCTTGGCCAAGAGGACCAATGCAAATGGTGCTGAAATTTCATTTGAAAATGGTTAGAAAACCTTATAAATTTAGTCATAAGAAAGGAGGAGAGAGAAAGTTATGGTATTTTTATGTTTTTAGCAAATGTACCATTGTAAAGTTTTACTAATTCACCTTAAAAGAGTGCTTAAAAATGTGAAGTTGTAAGATTATGTGCATTGTCATATTTGACATAAAAAATGAGCTAGAGGAGTATGAAAAAGGATGGCCTAAAGTGCACTTACCTAATTTTTAGGTGTGAGAAAGTGTTAGGCATAATTATGGAATTTGTTACCATAATGTTCAAATGATAGAAATAATGCTAGAAATGAACCAAATGGGTTAGAAATGCCAATTTATCATGATTGTCTTGCCTTGGCCAAATGCTATGTAAAATTTTCCTTAAATGGATAAATTTATGTATTAATAGAAAGTAGCATAAGGTATATTTTAAAATGGCCTAAGTTAAGAAGAAAAGGGAAAAATGATGAGATGATGAAATGTAACTGATATGTTGAATGCAATTTTCCATTGATGAAAATATGTTCAAAATCATGTGTATATGATTGATTGGCATAAGAATGTATATTGCATTTGAGAAAGGCAAGATTAAAGTCCTAAGGAGGAATGATTTGATGCATACCTCCAGTGTAATATTGCCTTGAAGGGAATGATATGATGCATACTCCCAAGGAACTAAACCTTAAGGAGGAATGATCTAGTATATACCTCCAGAGGATTAAACCCAGTGGAGAATGATCTAGTGTATACCTCTAAAGGATTAAACCTAGTGGAGGAATGATCTAGTGTATACCTCCAGAGAAATAAGTCATTGATGAGATGCTATAAATATTTTTAATGCATGAATGTGTTCTATGTGTGAATTATTGATGAATATGAACATTGAAATCTTACCATGTATTACATTAATGTTGTCTCATGCAGCATATCTCATATTCATAGATGCATACACACATGTTTCACATATGGCATACCCATAGATATGTATGAAAAGAGTTTTGGAACTGAATAAAATGTAGAAATGTTTTCTGTATTCGTACAGTGGTACATGTAAGTTATTTTCAACAAAAGGTTTGTTTAGCTACTAGGAATATATTTCTCATTATTCTGTTGATATGTACCAGATGCATAGAACCTGAGTAACGATGCACTGATCTAGCTGATGTAAAGAGTAAATATAATCTAAATAATGTAGCACTTTTAGTCCTAATTTCTGCCATCTGTATCTTGAGATAGAATTAAGACTAATGTTCTTTTGGTAAAATGAGTTTGAGTGACAGAATTGTTGTCTCCTTACTCCTTATGGATGGGTATTTAATATATTCTAATATATGTATGCTAAATGATGTAATAGACAATTAACATACTTATATAATATGAAATTTTATGAATTCTGCTATGATGTATGAGATTTTATTTTCGCTGTGCAAAAGTATGTTTACTTGAGCAAAAAGACCCGAAACTAATTATATATTAAATTACTGATGGATTAAATGCTCAGGAAAATTAACAAGATAAAGGCTAAGAATAATGTAACCACTTATTTGAAAATATTAAATGACGTTGTTAAGATAAAATAAGGGGTTTTACAAATATAGCCCAAAAACTAAATCCAAACTAGATATTAAACTTAAATTATAAGCAAGGTAACATATACTTTAAATGTAAATGAAAAAAGAGCATGAAAGTGATGAAAGTTAAAAGGTAAGAGCAAGAATGCATAAGAGAAATGATAATTATATTCTTAATATATGTATCTGTGGTAGATAGGTTCATATCTGAATATAGGTTCATATCTGAATGACTAATTGCTAGTATGGGACGATGATTGGACAATCCACGAGTATCGTGATAGTTGTGAATTGTAAGTTAGTGACTTAATGGCCAATGTAAATGAAAAGTCACATACTTAAAATTTATAGAACTATAGTATGCACCGGTTTACCCATATATATGTGTTTATGAATAGCATTTTGGGGACCCCAGTATGTACTCAATGTGTGGAACCAAAATGTGGGGACTTTATTGTACTTGGATCCATTGGAGGATGCTCCAAAATGTACACAAATATGATATGTAATCGAGGACTACCAATGGGCATAGTTGCCAGAGTACATATTCGAAAGTATGGAGTGGTACACATGATGACCCTCTAGATTTCTCTTATATTATGCAATTATATGATGATGATTATGATGATATTTGGCAGAGGCCAATGAGAAGTGCTCTTATTTCCTTATTGCTCTTTATTTTATAATGAAAGTTATATGAATAATGCTATGTTACCTATATGTTTTGATGAATTTATGAGACATATACTCTAAACTGAGCTTATGCATGCAAGTATGAATGTTAAATGAAATGTTATACAAGATAACCCAATAGATGTATTTTTTTTATGAAAAAAAATGTATAATTTCCATATGAGTTTACAGTACAAACTAGCTATTTTAAAAAATGGTTATTAATGCTACTGAGATTTATTCTCATAAAAATGCTGGTTTATACTAGATTCCTAGGTTCCAGATAATGTTAGAAGTGGAGGTGGAAGTGGTGGAGATACCCTTCCTAGGGTATTTTCCTATTATCCATGAAGTGTGGGTCATGTATATATGGGAAGTTCCTCCTACACCATTAGGATGTAAAGTTCTAGGAAAGTTTTTGGTATGCCCAATACCCTGAATCCTTATGATATTTTGAAAAAAGGATCAACAGAATAGTTTTGATGTATAAGATAAGGGCATATATGTATTAGGATATGTGAGCTAGAAATTCACTAGCTATTTTTGTTAAATGGGTATGAGTGACAGGCTTGTTGTCTTCTTACCCTAGCTAACACTCTTACATATCCATAGATATATGTCTAATGAATGATATATATACACTATAAATGAATGTGGATGTATATATATATATGTATGTTTTATGTCAATTAATTTAATGTATTTTTCACTGCATAATGTGTGAGATCCCGAGTGTAGTAGCCCAAACCAATAATACTAATTATTTCATTTGATAAATATTTAAAATTTGACTCGGGTAAAGGAAGTAGTAATTCACCAATCTTATAGTATATTATTTATATTATTTAAATCACTTTAAAAGGAACTGTAGGATTAGAGGGGTTACACTTCATGTAGCTCACATGATGGTGAGTGAAATGAACATGATTGAGAAGTTTAGGAATTTGAGTTTGTCCACTCTGATACTTCCAGATAGGATATACCTGAGTGAAATGAGAATTGAGAATAACCTTAGAACTCAAATCCTAGAAGCCCAAAAGGAGATGAATTCTTAAAGTCCCTAAAGGACCCAAAGGAATGCAAGAAAGAAGTTAATGAGGTAGTAACCTTCCAAAATAGGTTATATATCCTATAATTAGGAGAATTAAGGAATAAAATCTTAGAGGAAGATCATAAGAGTAACTATACTATTCATCCTAGTGCCACTAAGATGTATCAAGACTTGAAGAAAAAATTTTAGTGGTCAGGTATGAAAAAGCACATAGTTGAGTATTTTGCTAAATGCTTATTGTGCCAGCAGGTGAAGATTGAACATTAGAAACCTATAGAACTGTTGCAACCTCTAAAGATTCCTGAATGGAAATAGGAGAAAATTTTCATGGATTTTGTAGTAGGTTTGCCTATAACTCTGTTAGGAAATGATGCAATCTGAGTGGTTGCAGACAGATTAACTAAATCTACACATCTATTATCTACTAAAATAAATTTTTCATTGGATAAGTTGGCCCAATTGTATATACGAGAAATAGTGAGACTCTACAAAGTACCCACTAGTATAGTATCTGATAGAGATCATAGATTTACTTCTAGATTCTAGAGAGCTTTGCAAGAGGCATTTGGTATTAAGTTGAACTTAGTAATGCTTATCATCATCAAATTGATGGATAGACTAAAAGGACTATCCAAAATTTAGAAGATATGCTTAGAGCTTATACACTAGAACAGAAAGGGAGTTGGGATAAAATTTTGCCTTTAGTGGAGTTATCTTATAACAATAGTTTCCATTCTAATATAGGAATGACTCTATATGAAGTCTTATATGGGAGAAGGTGTCGATCGCCATTGTGTTAGTTTGAGGTGGGAGAGAGACAAATTTTAAGGCAAAAATTAGTTCAACAAACTACTGATCAAATAAAATGATCAGGGAGAAAATGGATAAGGCCTAAGATAGAAAGAAAAGTTATGCTAATAAGAGGAGGAGACCATTAGAATTTGTAGAAGGAGATTATGTTTTCCTTAGGGTATCTCCAGTTATTGGTATTGTTATGGCTATTAAGTCTAGCAAGATGAACCTTAGATATATTGAACTATACCAGATTCTAAAAAGAATTAGTTAATATACTTATTAGATAGCATTATCTCCATTTTTATCCAATCTCCACAATGTTTTTCATGTTTCTTAACTTCATAAATACATTCTCGATTCTTCACATATTATTGATGCCAATACTGTGCAACTGAAAGATATTTTGACATATCATCCTAGACCTTTAAGAATTATTGTATTGATTTCAAGAAATTAAGAAATAAGACCATTCCACTAGTAAAGGTACTATAGGATCAGTCATCACTGTAAGAAGCTACTTAGGAAAAAGAAGATGACCTAAGGAAGACATATCCAAAAATTTTTGAATAGGTATGTACAAATTTTGAGGATAAATTTTTTTAAAAGGAGGGGAGAAATGTAACATTCGCTCCTTCTATCTATTAAGAGATGTTTGTCAGTGATTGAATAAATTAATTTCATGTGTTTGTTGCATTAGACTGCATGTAGCTGTATTAGAATGATGGACTAAATTGAAAAGAAAAGAGCAAGGACTTGAATGAGAGGAAAATGGTTTAGTGGAGAAAGCTATGTAAGCTTTCCATATTCAAAGGTAGTATATCAAAATTCTAGCCAAAAGAGTTACTATAGCTACCAAACTTTTGAATTTGTCTAACAATGGTTCAGGGACAAATTGGTAATTTGGCATGTGGTCAGAGAAATTATGATTTGAAGTTGAATGATCCCAAATTAGGATCAAAATTGCAATTGCTAGACCACCTATAAATAGAGCTAATTCCCAAGAACCTCATTTCTCACCCTACACTTTTGAACTTGGAGAGAGAAAAAGGAAGAAGTTATAGAGAGAGTGTGAGAAATTGAGAAAGTGGAATTCTAAAGTGAATTGAAGTAAGAAAGTTACAACTAAGTAATCTAGGAGTGTATATGAGAATTTGCTCCATCTTTTACATAGAATAAGGTAGCAAAATAACCCAATCCCTTTTGTTTCAAAGTTACTGTTCATATAACTGAATTTTATGATTGTGAAGTGTTCTAAAAAGAAAAAGGGATTAAAACTACATTCTTGATGTTTTTAAATGCTATTGGTTGTTTTAAACTGCATGAATATACTTATACATGATTTCATGAGAAATGGGTTTTTTTCCTATCGAATAAATATGAGGTTTAATCCAAGATTTGAGTGATATCAAATGGTAGTTTAAGTTGTTTTTATATGGAAAATGATGCTAATATACTGGTATTGAGTTAATAATCATTAAAGACAGTCTATAAACACATTCTTGGACAAAAATCTAGGTCAACAACAAGTTTGAAAAATAGAGTATAACATAGCAGCCGATTGCCAGAGGTTGAAAGTCGACTGTTATGTTCTTTGGTTGCCTAAAAACACATAGAGTGCTAGCAGTCGATTGTCAACCCATGGAAGTTGAATGCCATGCACATATTTTCCAAAAATTTTCCAAGAACAGAGCAGTTAACTGTTGGGTTTTAGATAGTTGACTAGTAGCACTTGGGTTTGGACATTTTTTAGGACAGTGAGCTGCAAGTTGACTGCCAGGTGGGTGGAAGTCGACTGGTAGGCCTCTGTTTTGGAAAATGAACTCAATGAACTATTTTAAAGCATAGTAGCCTAAAATTCCACTCAAATAGGGGATTCACATGTAGAAATATATAATGGGTAACATGAGGGTTGAGAATGAAAGAGAAAGAGCAAGAATGATGTGAGATTGAAAAGGAATGAGCATGAAAATACAGGAGAAATGAGAAAGTATTCCTAGTGTATGGATAGTGGTAGATAGTGTAACACCTGCTTCTATTTCTATGAGAGATATTTGTTAATTTTTAATTAATTACTTGTATATGTTGCATTAGATTACATATAGCTGCATTAGTACAAAAATTAAACCAAATCAGAGTGAGAAATTCACATGAAAGTGGATTAGGACCCAAGTGCAAAAGGGAAAAGGTTAAGTGTATAAAACACAATTTTAGCAAAAAAGGGATACTGTAGCCAATAAAATTTTGAGATTTCCCACCAATGGTTCAAGGGAAAAATTATAATTATGTATAGGGTTGAAAAAAATTATATTTTGAAGCTAAATGATTGAAAAGTAGGCTTAAATTGTAATTTCTAGGCTGCCTGTATAAAGCAGCCAACCACACTCTCTCTCCTTTATCCAATCACTTTGAACTTTTAGATAAGGAAATTAAAGGGCATCCAAAGAGAGCAAGTGAGGGAGAAAGAATCAAAGTCCCATTTTGAAAAGGGATTGAATCCACAAATGCATCCAAGAAGGTTTCTAGCACACCAGCAACTTAAAAGCAAAGATTTAAGGTAAAAAAACAACTCGTAAATCCCTCTAATTTTGAAGTACTGTTCATGTTGATGAAAATGATGATTTTAATGTTATTTGAAGTAAGAGAGGGATTAAAACTACATTCTGAGTGTTTTTTAGTGTTATTCGGTGTTTTGAACCGCATGAATATACTTATATAATAACCCCATTTCATAGATCTTACATTCTTAGTATGTAATATAGCGGAAGCATAAAATTTACAGAAAAATTTTTTCTTTCCCTTTCCCAAGATGGGGAAGTCAGAGGTCGTTACTGGTTGAGTATAACCCAAATATACCCTCCTTCTAGTCCATTCAGATTCCACTCAACCACCACTTCCTGCACAGTATATCTAATATCACAATTCATACCATATGTACTCTGGAATATAAAAGTCTAGCATCCATTCAAAGATAATTGAGATATACTATACAGTCTTAGCATTTAAATCATTCACCCATCCACAATTTAAAACTCCATAAATTTTTATTACATTAATTTACATCCCAAAATATTCATCACAAAGTAATGCAATTATCTTTCTATACATACAATTCAAACCTAAATATCAAATCTCAACTTAAAACTTTGCAATTCTCCTAGAATGTCTCATTATGTTGACATCCATCTTTTGCTTAGTTATCTCCTAGGCATACCCTGTTCCTGGTCATCTGAACAAACAACTTCATGAGATATAAAATCCCAGTAGAGTAATTTACAGATTTAATAACTCTAAATCAGCTGTATGTTTAGCTATGGCTGTAGCACAAAAAATGTCTCCCTAAAACTAGTTTTAGCACATAAGTGAATTACTAAATACTTTTTAATGTGACAAACATGGGAAATCATGTAAATTCAAAAGAGTATAGAATCTTTTCAATTAATTGAAATCATCATTTAAATAATATTTGTAAATCCCATCTAGTCTATCACAATATCATATGATCATCTTCTAAATGTATGTCGTTCTATCAAAATCATTTTGGTTTTAGTTGGGTGTGATCTGTAACACTAATCACTAAAAAACAGTTAGGTGTGATCCGTAACACCAATCACCCAAAAATAGTTGTCCTATTTTTTTAGTGTGATTCATCACACCTATCACCCACTCAAGGATAGGTCAGTACCAACTTCTAGGGTGACTCCCAGCATGTGCACACATCTAGTTTCATCCTCAATCCCGACTATATGGCAAATACATATGCATAGTCGACTAATACCAAGGGTCATAGAGCATTACACTTAAACCAAAATGTCACCCAGTATAGACCATCCACCCTTTACTCCTCAAGTCATCCATATGGTTGTCTTCGTTTAATGAGTAATCCCTAACAAATACAGATCATTTAATATAAAATAGATAGATTTATAAAGCAATCTGCATAAGGAGCATTCAACGCCCATCCCATACCAACTATTGAATGTCCTAAGGAGGGTAATATTTTGTAGATAAAATAAGGGGGCCGACCATTTGAAGAACATCTAGCCCAGTTTAAAGAGTTATCAAAATCCTCCTCATATCTGAGATGGAGACCAAACGGGGCATGGAAGGCCATGCATTTAGAGAACAATTTGGATCCTAAATTGTATCATGAGGTGGCAGCCCAAGAGATTAGGGATTACCCAACCCTGGTTAACAAATACCGTATAGCTTTCAGGTCCCTAGCGGCACTGAAGAAAAGGAAACAGGAATCTGGATTTTTCAAGAGAAGGATACCATCAGGATTTAACAAGGGCCGTGAAAGTAAGTTTCTTAGGAGTCAGAAAGGGAAGAGGCTGATGAATATCCAATTTCCCAAAACAACTATTCAAAGTGTAGGAAGAATTATAGAGATAAGGTGTGTCTCATGGGACAGAACGTGTGCTATAGATGCGAGAAGCTAAGAAATATCTTCAGAACTTGTCTTACCCTAAAGAAACTGAAGGAGACCACAAGACTTGTTACCAAGGGAAAGGTGTATACCTTAAAGGGTAAGGAGGTGACCCAGTCCGAAGATTTGATGAAAGGTACGTGTTTTATCAACGATGTTCCTTTAATTATATCGTATGATTCTGGCTCCTCCCATTCATTTGTTTCATTATACTGTGTTTAAAAATTGAAATTTCCAACAACCAGTCTACCTTATGAACTTTCCATAGCAGTACCCACTGATGAACATTTGTCCACTTCACCAATTTTTTTGAACTATTCTATTATGATTAAAACCAGAACTTTCATTGTAGACCTTATTTTTTTACCTATGATTGAACTGGACATCATCCTTGGTATGGACTGGCTCTCTTCAAATAATGTCATTTTGGACTGTTTAGCTAAACCTGTGATCTTCATAGACACTAAAATAGTAAATGTGGGAATTGAGAGGAAAAATCAGAGAATGAGTTTCTTGTGTTCCTCAGAAGTGGAAAGTCAGCAAAAGTTAGAAAACATTCTTATAGTCAAGGAATTTCCTAAGGTATTCCCAAAAGAGATTACTAGTCTCTCACCAGAGAGAGAAATATAGTTTTTCATAGAAATAATCCCTAGGGCAGGACCAATTTCCATAGCACCTTATAAGATGTCCCTAATGGAATGAAATGAATCGAAGGTGCAAATAGAGGACCTCTTAGCAAAACAATTTATCAGACCCAGTGTACCATCGTAGGGAGCTCCTGTATTGTTTGTCAAGAAGAAGGATGGAAGCATGAGGATGTGTATAGATTATAAGCAATTGAATAAGGTGACTGTGAAGAATAAATATCCTCTCCCTAGAATTAATGACCTGTTAAACCAATTGAGATGGGCCACTATCTTTTCTAAAATTGACTTGAGATCGGGGTATGACTAAATCAGAGTTAGGAATGAGGACATACCTAAGACTGCCTTTAGGACTAGGTATAGGCATTATGAATTTCTCGTGATGCCCTTTGGCTTGACAAATGCTCCAACTATTTTCATAGACTACATAAACCACATCTTTAGACCCTACCTCCATCAGTTCGTAGTAGTATTTATTGATGACATATTAGTGTATTCTAAAAATAGGTAGGAGCATGAACAACACCTCAGGATAGTGCTGCAAGTACTTAGGGAGAAACAAATGTATGCTAAGTTAGAGAAGTGTGAATTTTGGCTGAAATAAGTAAAATTTTTAAGGCATGTAATTTCTGAAGAAGGAGTGTTAGTGGACCCTAGCAAGGCTAAAGCAATAGTGTATTGGAAAAGGCTTACTATTGTGACAGAAGTACGTAATTTTTTGGGTTTAGCAGGATACTATAGATGGTTTATTTAGGGATTTTTGCAAATAGCGATGCCTATGACTAAATTAACCTAAAAGGATGTTCTATTTGTGTGGGACACAAAATGTGAACAAAGTTTTCAAACTTTGAAGGAGAAACTAACCACTGCACCTGTTTTAGTTATCCCAGACCCTTTGGAAAATTTTGAATTATACTATGATGCATCTAAGAAAGGATTGGGATGCATTATGATGCAAGAAGGGAGAGTAGTAGCCTATGCTTCTAAGCAGTTAAGACCTTATGATAGAAACTACCTTACTCATGACCTAGAGTTGGTAGCCATAGTATTTTACCTTGAAGATTTGGAGACATTATCTCTATGAGTCTAGATTTAAGGTATTTAGTGACCATAAAAGTCTTAAGTACCTCTTTGATAAGAGAGAATTGAATATGAGGCAGAGGAGATGGATGGAATTCATTAAGGATTATGATTTTGACTTAAAGTACCATCCAGATAAGGCAAACAATATGGCAAATGCACTAAGTAGGAAGTTTCTCCATGTAGCTCAACTGATGGTGAATGAAATGGGCTTAATAGAGAAATTTAGGAACATAAGTTTGTCTACTTTGGTGTTACCTAATTAAATCTGCTTGATTGAATTGAGAATTAAGAACACTCTTAGGGCTCGAATCTTAGAAGCTCAGAAGGGTGAAAAATTTCTAGAGTCTCTAAAGGATTCAAAGGAGTTCATAAGGGAGGCTAATGGAATGGTAACTTTCTAGAATAGAATCTATGTTCCTAAGGTAGGTGAACTAAGGGATAAGATATTAGAGGAAGCTCACCAAAGTAAATACACTATTTATCCTAGAGCCACTAAGATGTATCAGGATTTGAAGGAGAGGTTTTGGTGGCCAAGTATGAAGAAACATATAGCTGAGAACGTAGCTAAGTGCCTAGTATGTCAACAGGTAAAGATTGAACACCAGAAACCTATTGGGTTATTGTAGCCATTAGATATTCCAGAGTAAAAGTGAGATAAAATTTCAATGGATTTTGTGGTAGGTTTACCTAGAACCCAATCAGGGAATGATGCTATTTGGGTAATAGTGGATAGATTAACTAAGTCTTCTTATTTCATACCCATTAAGATTAACTACTCCTTGAATAAATTAGTGCAGTTATATATTCAGGAGATAATGAGACTTCATGGTGTACCCATTAGCATCATCTCAGACAGGGATCCCAGATTTTTCTCTAGATTTTGGAAAGCTCTATAAGAAGCCTTTGGGACTAGATTAAATTTCAGTACAACATACATCCTCAAATAGATTGATAGATGGAGAGAATAATTCAGACCTTAGAGGACATGCTTAGGGCTTGTGTTTTAAAGTATAGAGGAAACTAGGATAGGAGTCTACCACTGATTGAATTTTCTTACAACAATAGTTTCCACTCTAGCATATGTATGGCACCCTATGAAGCCTTATATAGGAGGAAGTGTAGGTCCCTATTATGTTGGTATGAAGTGGGTGAGAGGCAACTATTAAAACCTAAGTTAGTGAAACAGACAACTAATCAAATTAAAATGATCAGAGAGAAAATGGCAAAGGCTCAAGACAGACAAAAGAGCTATGCTGACAAAAAAATAAGACCCTTAGAATTTGAGGAAGGAAACCATGTTTTTCTAAAGGTATCCCCGACTACTAGTATTAATAGAGCTATGAAGTCTAGAAAGCTAAGTCCCAAATATATAAGACCTTTCCAAATATTGAAGAGAGTAGGTTCATCAATATACCAGATAGCCTTACCACCACACTTGTCAAACCTTCATAATGTTTTCTATGTATCCCAGCTTAGAAAATACATACCTGATCCTTCACATATATTTGATGCCAATACTCTGCAATTAAAGGATAATCTAACATATCAGCCAAAGCCTTTACAAATCATCGGTACTGAGGTCAAGACCCTAAGGAATAACACAATTCCCCTGGTAAAGATCTTGTGGGATCGAAAATCACCACAGGAAGCCACTTGGGAAAGGGAAGGAGATATGATAATAGCTTATCTAGAGTTATTTTCATGTGGTATGTATGAATTTCGAGGATAAAATTATTTTCAAGGAAGGGAGAAATTTAACACCCTATATCCTCTTAATTAGTCTTAAATTAATGTTCCCTTAATTAATTGGATGAGTTTGCAATAAAGTATGATGAATTTACTCATGTAATTTAGTGTTTAGAATAAATTAGTTAAGGGAGAGCACCTTCTTTCTTGTGCTAACCGAATTAGCATGTGAGTGAGAGGAAACACCATAAAAAAAAAATTGAGGTGCTTACATAAAGGATGAGGTGCTTAAGGTGCTTAATTTCCTTCCTTGAATCCCTTAGTCAACCGAAAGGTAAAATAAGTAAGAGTGAGTGAGAGAATTTAAATTCTTCTTAGTTATTCCACTGTGCAATGCTATGGGAACTATAGGAATTTTTAAATCCTATATCACTATACGGAAAAGAGGAAAAGAGGAAAGAGGCATGTGGCATTTGCTTTATTTCTTTTTTTTCTCTTTGTTCATGCCCAAGGTAATCAAGAGATGAGAGTTAAAATGCTTGATTTCTTTCCTTATTTCCTTCCTTGTTGCCTAGATGAATCATTAAAGAAGAGAGAGTGAAATAAAAATATATATATATATATATATATATGAAAGTGAATTTTATCAAGGAGCTTGCAATATTAAAAGGAACACATAATTATAAAAGTGATTTGGTGATGGAGAAAATAAGGGAGGGGGAAGAAACGTGTGGAAATTGTACTCTTTCCTTTTTCCTATCATTCCATTTTGTCTCATCCTAACCGAAATTGTAAGAAAGAATGAATGAAAATACTAGGTGAAGAGGTGGAAGAGAGAAAGAGAGAGACATGTGAGGATAAGCTTCTTTTTTTCCTTCCCTTAACTTTGTCCTCAAGGTAACCGAGTAAGCATTAAATGAGTAGAGTTAAATATATATATGCATGCAACAAGTTAGGGAGATAGCTTCACAATTACATAATATAGAAATGAAATTCGGTAATGCCATAAAACAATAGGAATTGGGAAGAGCAAGGAGAGCATAGCATCTAAGGGTCTTTTGCGTGGTTGTACGTCTTGCATGAACAGTGAGGTTGCATGAATTTCCCTTCTTTCCTTCCCTTGGTGTGACCCAATGGATTAAGTAATACAAATTACAAGTAATGTGAATTGTACTTAAAGTACACATGTAGCACTCAATGTAAGGTAGGAAATGGTTTGATGAAGATTAGGTAAGGGAGAGTACAATTCGGTTTTGGCTAAGGGGAGGAAAGAATATAGGGTAAATTAAGGTATGGTGAATGGTTTATCCTTTTTACACATAATAAGAACCCACCTTGGCATTTAAATGTAAGAATTGAGAATTTATGTAACCTTAGACTTAGTATGTAACATGAATCAAGAAAACAAGTAAAATAAATTGCTAATGATATAATTACAAAAATGGAATGTGGGAGAGAATATCCTAGAAATTCTAAGGCATGGTACCATTAAGTGTAAACCATAGAAAGAGAGAAAAATTTTGACAATGTGGCATGAAAAACCTTAAGGATCATTATCTTATCATGGTGGCCTAAACCAATGTCTCATTTTAATTTTAGTGGCGGAATCACTATGCTAATTGTGAATGTATTAGAATGTACCTTGTAATGGATAAATGAAAGGAAATAGAAATGATAATAATGAGAGGAATTGTAGTTGTTATGTATATGTATAAGTGACCAAGTGTTCACTATTTTCGTAAAAGTGGCCAAGAGTCCACAATGTGACCAAGTGTTCACAAGTTTTCATAAAGGTGGCCAAGAGTCTACAATGTGACCAAGTGTTCTCAAGTTTTCATAAAGGTGGCCAAGAGTCCACAAAGTGAACAAGTGTTCACAAGTCTTACAAAGGTGGCCAAGTGTCCACATTCCTTGAAGTGTGACCAAAGGTGCTTCAAACTTTAAGGCAAGGTAAGTTTTAAGAATGAGAATATATAGATGATCATTATCTATTTTAATGGTTATATGTATGATTTTACTAAAAATATGATGTATGACCATCTTTATCACACTAATATTCCAAATAATCATGCAATGCTTACCAATCTATACATATAAATGAGACTATGTTTTAAATGACTGGACTGTAGATGAAAATGTTTTCTATGCTTACACACTGGTACATTTTAGTAGATTTTAAAATTTTGAATTGTTAAGCTACTGAGAAATTAGTTTTCTCATTTGTGCGCTGATATGTATTAGATGCAGACGTTTAGCAATGTTGGGGAAAGATGGAAGTAGCATTAGAGGGAGTCCTTTTATTAATAGCATTTTTGTAGTCCCTTATTTTGAGTCCTGATTCTATATATTATTTTTGGATTAGAATTAGGACTGTCATTTTGGCTATAGATAGTAAAGGAAAAAGGGCAATTATTGGGGAAAGGATATGTGAAGAACTTGTTCATCCCTAGTATTTTGTAAAAGGAGTATAAGTGACAACTTGTTGTCTCCTGACTCTTTATGGATGGGTACTTCATATATCTTGGTATATATTCACAAAAGGATGTAACAGACAGTCATTGTATATAATATGAAAGTTTTAGAAATTTCACTATGATGTATGAAATTTTAATTTCGCTGTGCATAAAGTATGGTTACTTGAGCAAAAGAACCCCAAATCTAATTAACTTGAATAATACTTAATGGTATAAAGGCTCAGACTTTGTAAATGTATTAAGGCTAAAAGTAATGTACCAAACTTATATGGTTACATTTGAGGAGTTGTAGTACTAGATAAGGGTGTTACACCAATCACCCAAAAATAGTTGGGTGTGATCTATAACACCAATCACCTAAAAACTATTGGGTGTGATTTGTAACACCAATGACCCAGAAATAGTTGTCCTATTTTAAGAGTGTGATTCGTCACACTAATCACCCTCTCAAGGACAGGTCAGTGCCAACTTCTAGTGTGTCCCCCGACATGTGCACACTGCTAATCTCATCCTTAATCTTGACTATATGGAAAATACATAACCATAGTCAACTAATACCAAGGGTCATAGACCATTACACTTAAACCAAAATGTCACCCATTATAGACCATTCACCTTTACTTCTCAAGTCTTCTATGTGGTTGTCTTGGTTTAATGAGTAATCCCTAACAAATGCTGACCAATCAATATAAAATAAATAGATTCATAAAGCAATCTGTATAAGGAACATTCAATGGCCATCCCGTACCAACTATTGAATGTCCACCCTAAGTTTCGTCTGTCCCTATCAGCATATAACCCAATAGCCAATCTCATCAAGCAACGAAGAGCATCTTAATACATACAGGCAGTATTTTCTATACTCATATGAAACTTCACATTTATCAACTTAATTTCAACAACCATTTCCCATTTCAATAAAGAAATCTAAATTAAATCAGCAATTCACAATATCAGTTCAAAGATAAGGGAGTGTAGATTACTCTACCTTTATCGTTTGCTCCTCTTTTAACTTTTCCTCTTTTACCTTTGGATCATCCTTACAAATCGTTTTCTGAGGCAATAGGTTAATTTTATGCTCTAGTTTTCCTCAACTATACATTTATGTAATTCTATATCTTAAGGTCACACTAAGGTTTTCTCCCAATTTCCTATTCTCCTTGTTATTTCTATGTTACTTATCACTCATCACATGAAATTCTCATGTATGATGATATTTTGAACCTTATTCAAATTAAAATCAGGGGTTGCCAAGCTCAATCCATGTTTTAAAACAACTTTTCACATTAGGGGAGCTACCAGTCAGCTGCCAGGGGTTGGCATTTGGCTGATTGCTCTCTGGATGGTTGGACTCCGCAAGACAATTGCTCGATAGTTAATAGCTGCATGCCTGACAGTCAACTGCTGCACCTTTGTGTGTGCTTCTAGGCTTACAGGGGCCCAACAGTAGACTAATGCACACTAGCAGTCGACTACCTTGCCTTTGGATGCAAATTCTGAGCTTGCCAAGAACACGACAGTCGGCTGGTGCATGCTGGCAGCCATTTGTTCTATTCTTTGATAGTCTAGGAATGTCAGTTTTCTCAAGATTTTAGTCCAGATTTCCTATCCATAAAAAAATTTAAGTGCATGAACTTAGTCCTTAACCATTTCTGTGCAAAACCCATAAATTTTTAGGTCCAAAACATCAATCATTCAGAAAATCCAACATGCAAACCAAGTGAAAGGAAAACCTAACTTACAAAAATCTGGTTTAAATCTTGAAATTGCTAAATGAAAGTTAATAATCCTTGTTTTTCAATTCAGAAATCATTTCCTAACCTTAAGCAAACCTCAAACTCAGTTTCTTATACTCAAAATCGTTAGAAATCCAAAAATGCCCTATTTTCCTATTTTCACTTTCTCCCTTAAATCTCAAGAAATTGTGGATTCTGTAAAAGGAAATATACCTTCTAGATGATGCTCCGATGATTATCAAGCTATGGGAGAAGAGTTCTCACCTTAACTCCAGCTATGGAAAAATTTCCCTTGATTTCCTCCTTTTTTCTCCTCTTGCTCAATTCTCTTCCTCTTTTCTTCCTTGGAGTTTCAGTTTCCTCTTTTGGTGTGGGTGAAGACACATGTATATGAGAAGAAAGGATGAATAGCCATACTTTAGGGACCTCCTATAACACCCCTTATCTTACCTTAACAACGTCATATAACATGTTCAGATAAGTGGTTACATTATTCTTAGCCTTTCATCTTGTTAATTTACTCGAGCATTTAATCCATCAATAATCTAATATATAATTAGGTTTGGGTTTTTTTGCTTAGGTAAACATACCTATGCATAGTAGAAATAAAATCTGGTACATCACAGCGAAATTTATAAGAACTTTCATATTATATATGATAACTATCTGTTACATCATTCAGTATACATATACCAGGCTATATGAAGTATCTATTCATAAGGAGTAAGGAAATAAAAATTCTGTCACTTAAACTCCTTTTCAAAATACTATTATGGATGAATAGGTTCTTCACATATTCTTTCCCCAATAAGTGTCCCTTTCTTGTTTTATATACAGCAAAAAAAAAATAGTAGTCTTAATTCTATCCTAAAAAGAATATATAGAATCAGAACCAAAATGAAAGGCTATAATTGCATAACTAAGGTGCCAATTACTCTGGAGGAATCTCTATAATAAATATAATATAAATATCTTTCATGATGGTTAAAGTCCCTAAGAAGGGGACTTCCACTATTGTTATCTTGATCTCTAGAATCAGAAAATATCTAGGCATCTAATACATATTAGTGTAATAATGAGAAATATATTCCCAGTAGCTAAACAAACCATTTCTTTAAAATAACTGATATGTACCACTGTACAAATACAGAAAACATTTCTACATTCTATTCAGTTTCAAAATTATTTTTATCCAATTCTATGGGTATATCATATGTGAAATATATGTGTATGCATCTATGAACATGAGATATGCAGCATGGTATCACATTAATGAAATATATGGTAAGATTTCAATGTGTGAATACATTAACAATTCACACTTATCACACAATCATGCATTATAAATGATCATAATATATCCTCAGTGACTTATTCTTTAGAGGTATACATCAGATCATTCCTCCTTAAAGTTTAATTCCTTAGGAGTATACACAAGATCATTCTCTACAAGGTATTATTCTTTGGAGGTATACATCAGATTATTCCTCCTTAGGGTTTTAATCTTGCCTTTCTCAAATGCAATAAGCATTCCTATGCCATTCAATCATATTCACATGATTTTGAACATATTTCTAACAATGGCAAAATTGCATACAATTTATCAACCATAATTAATCATTTCATCATTTTTCCTCATTTCACATAACATAGGCCATTTTGAAATACACCTTAGGCTACTTTCTATTAATACATAAATTTAGCCATTTAAGGGAAAATTTACATAGCATTTGGCCAAGGCAAGAAAAGCATGAAGAATTGGCATTTCTAACCCCTTTGGTTCATTTCTAGCATTATTTCTATAATTTGAACATTATGGTAACAATTTCCATGATTATGCATAACACTTTCTCACACCTCAAAATTTGGCAGGTGCACTTTAAGCCTTCCTCTTTCATACTTTTCTAGCTTATTTTTTTATGCCAAATGTGACAAAGCACATAATCTTACAACTTCACATTTTTAAGCACACTTTTAAGGTGAATGGTAAAACTTTAAAATGGTGCATTTGCTAGAAACATAAAAATACCATAACTTTCTCTCTCCTCCTTTCTTATAACTAAAATTATAAAGTTTTCTAACCATTTTCCAATGGAATTTCAGCACCATACTCATGAATCCATTTGGCCAAGATGGGTAAGTCACACTCTTTTGGTTAATGGTGAAGTTAGAAAATGGGAAAAGTATCAAGACATCATCCTAACCAAAATTTCTCTCTCTTATCATTTTATATCAAGTTCTCTCACTACTTTTGGACACCCTCACCATGACAACCATTTGGCCAAAGAGAGACATGCATGGAAATGAAGTGTTTTCACCATTTTGTTTGCAACACAATTATAAACAAAGATCTCATGCAAAATCAACATTTTCTCACTCTAATACACAACATTTCAACCATGGTAAACGTTAGGGTTTTTCAAGAGTTAGGTTCCAATCTTGAGAAATTTCTATCTCGTGTTATCAAGCATTTCAACATATCCATATCCGTAAACATAATAAGATTTCATTATACACAAACCCCATTCAAGGAAATCTTCCATAAGAATGTAGAGAGAGAAAACCCATCCTTCATACAAGTTTAAGGACACTTTAATCACACCATAAAACAAGAAAAGAATGGACTAGGCATATTTAGCTACCTTAAAAATGCAAGATTAGTGAAATCTCCAAGTTGTTTTGCCTTGAAATCCTTTTTCTCCAAGCCAAGGAATGCTTTCAGCGAGCACCTCTTCTCCCTTACTTCTTCAACTTCTTCTCCTAAAGGAAGAAGAAGACTTGAATTAGGGTTTTGGTGAAATTACCAAAATGTCCTTGGTGTGAAATGACCAATTTATCCTTACTACTTCTCCTTTTCAACAATGGCATCCACTCTCTTTAGGAATGTAATTTTGTGGAACTTTCATGGGCTGGGACGTTTCTGCCCCTATAAATTTCAAAATTCCATAATTTCCCCTCATTTTTTTAGAAAATTACCTATATATCCCTAAAGAAATTACCATTTAACCCCATTTCCCCCCTTTTCAGATATAATGGGCAAAAATCACTTAAATAAAGTTTTATAAAACTTATTTTTGTGAAATTACTAATTTACCCTTTTTTTGGAAAATTACCATTTGGCACTTAGGGCAAAAATTACCTTTTTGCCCTTTATGCCAATGTTATTATTTTTACTTTTATTCTTTCTCCTTTTGAAAATAAAAGGGTAAAGACTTCCCAATCCTATTTCCATGAAGTATTCAGGTAAAAATTAATTTTTTTCTACCTTATGTAAAATTACTAATATGCCCTTGGGGTAAAATTACAATTTTGCCCTTTTTAGGGAAAATTGACATTTTGCCATCAAAGTGGACATAATCACTTCCTGAACTAAATTCTTCTTCTCTCTTAAATGAAAATAATAAAAGTCCTTAAATTTAATTTCATGAAATAAGAAAATAATATTAAATTTCTCCTTCATAGTAAAATTACTATTTTTCCCTTCCTTACCAGATTTCTAATTTCACTCTTTTATGAAAAAAGTGATCCTATCTTGATGAAAATGTCCATTCTATCTTTTTGATGAATTGTCCTTATCATCACATAAATAATAATAATAATAATAATAATAATAATAATAATAATAATAATAATAATAATAATAATAATAACAATGCCATTATAAAACGCACAATATTAGGGGCGGGTGTTACACCTCCTAACAAAAATAAGAAACTGCACTTTAGTCCCTTATATTTTAACCCCAATTCCTTATTTCATTTAGGTCCATTAGAGAAAGATTTCCAAAGTTATTTATAAAAATAAGAATAAGGGATACGGGTATTACAACTTATGCATGTCTAAATCAGATTATGAGAAATGGGTGTTACTTATTGAATAAGAGTGAGGTTTAATCCAAGATTTGAGTGAGATTAAACGATAACTTAGGTCTATTTTTATGTGATAAATGATGCTTATAAGTTGGTATAGAGTTGTTGATTATCAGATAGGCTTTATAAACTAGTTCTTAGGAAAAAATCTTGGTCAACCGCAAGTTTGAAAAATAGAGTATAACATAGTAGCCAACTGCCAGCCCCTAACAGTCGACTGTTGTGTTCTTTAGTTGCCCAGAAATGTATATAAAGTGCTAGCAGTCGACTGCTAGCCCGTGGAAGTCAATTGCCATGCTCAAATTTTTCCAAAAAGTTGCCAAGAACATAGTAGTTGACTGTCGGGCTTGTAGTAGTCGACTGGTAGCCCTCGAGTTTGAAAATTTTTTAGGACAGTGTGCTACAAGTCGATTGCCAGGTGGGTGGAAGTCGACTAGTGGCCTCTATTTGGAAAACTAACTCAATGGCCTAGTTTGAAGCATAGTGTAACACCCACCTCCAATATTTTTGATATAATAATAATAATAATATTATTATTATTATTATTATTATTAATGATTATTTAGGTAGGTATTATTGTTTATGTAGTGTTAATAATGATTTATCATAAGGGTAGAATGGATATTTTCATCAAGGTAGAACTGACCTTACTATAATGGTAAAATTGTAAATTTTACCAAAGAGGGCAAAATAGTGATTTTATCATAAAGGAGAAACATCAAATTTTCACTCAAGTGCTTCAATGAATTGTTTTTGAACTCTTTTACCCTTTTATTTTAGAAAAGATAAGGAATAAGGGTAAAAATAATTATGTTGACATAAAGGACAAAATGGTAATTTTTCATTAAGGGCAAAATGATAATTTTATCTAGAGAAGGATAAAATAGTAATTTTATAAAATAGGCTTTATGAAACTTTATTTGAGAAGTTTTTGCCTACCATTTTCGAAAAAGAGGAAAAATGAAGGTAAAATGGTCATTTGTACATAAAGGGTAAAATGGTAATTTTACTCAAGGACACATTGGTAATTTTTGAAAAAGTGGAAGGATAAAATGGTAATTTCCAAGAGTGGAAGGGTAAAATGGTCATGTTTCATAAAAGTGCCATTAAATTACAATTTGAAGGAGAAATAATGCCATTCTTGAAAAAGAGAAATAATAAGGGTAAAATAGTCATTTTATACCAAAAGAATTTTGGTAATTTAACCTATACCATAATTTAACCTTCTTCTTCATGAACGGAGAAGAAGAAGTCGAAGAAGGAGAGAAAGGGCATGCGGCTAAAAGGAAGGAGAAGGCAAAAAAAAAACCAAGGGAAACACCAAGGAAATTCCACTTTCTCAAATTTAAGGTAGCTAAACATTCTTAAACCCTTTATTTCATGTTTTATAGATTGTTTTAAGTGTTTTAAAGTTTCATGAAAGTTAGAGTTTTCTCTCTCTACATTCCTTATGGATAGTTTTTTCTCTTAGGTTTTTCTTGTATGGAAATATGGTTATGTTTATGAATATTGGAATGTTTGTATGAAGAAAATATTGAGAAAATAGAAAATTTCAAGATTGGTACTCATTTTCATGAAAAACTTTAATTTTGAAATGGTTAAAGATGGCTTGAAATTGCATAGAAATGAAAGGTAAAATGTTATTTTGAACTTGTATATTTTGAAAATGGAAGCTAAGTAAGCAAAGGATTGAAACCCTTTAATTTTCTCTCATTTTCTCCTTGTGGCCAAAAGCACCATGTTATGTTATGGCTAACATTTTCATGAAAATGCTCATGGATTTGTGCATATGAAATGGTCATGAGTGAAAAAGAGAGAAAGTAAGGTTTATGATGTTATATTGGTAAATTTGCCTTTCATATCCATGTAATACCATCTTGAAATGTGTCTTTATTATGAAAGTGAAGATGTATGTGTAAATATATGTATGCCATGGAAAATTATTCATGAAAATGGAGGAAATGAAGGCTATACATATAGATACACACATTGAACATGAAAAAGTGTCATGAGCAATGAAAGGAAATTTCACCGTTATGCTTAAATCGTAGAAAAGATGGAATAAAAGGAATAAATAGCGTGAAAATCCCTACCTTTTACTCTTTTCTCACCTTGGCAGAGAGCACCTCACCATTTTCCCTTGATGGATGAATTCCTATGCTAATGGGAAAGAGAATAAAATGTGTTTTAAAATGGCCAATATCAAGAGAAATGGAGAGGAAGGATGTATATGATGAATTGTGAATGATAATTGCATGTACTTGTGCCATTGATGCATGTATGTTTAAGTTCATATGATTATGAATGCTTAACTTGATATTACATGCAAATGAGGAATGAAAGGCATTGAAGGTCACTAAGATAGGGTGGATGATGACACTAATAAAATCTCCCTTGAGGTGAATGTGATTACACTAAATGTTACCCTAGGGTGAGATAACGACACTAACAAAATCTCTCCTTAGAGGTAAAATGAAAGGCATTGAATGTTACCCTAGGGGTGAGATGACAATTGATAAGCACATAATTATACATATTTAATTGCTAAATTTCACTCACTTTAAGGTATATTTTATGTGTTTTATGTATAATTACCTATGTTTCCACTTGCTTTCATGTTATCTAAGCTTTTCCAAGGTACAAAGAAGTTTTGAAGAGAAATGGACCAAAACTAAGTGTCTAAAGGCTCAAAGCACCTAAAAATTCACCTTTTAGCATGGGCACACATGAAGTCTTCTAGAACACTACAACATCCATTCCTTCTATAGAGATGTTTGTTGATTTTAAATGAATTAAATGCTTATGTTTGTTGCATTAAATTACATATAGATGCATTAGAATGAGAGTTTTAAGTAAAGAGAAAGAATACGGACCAAATTGAAAGGAAAAAGATGAAGTGAGGATAGAGGTGTGAATTTTTTAAACTTCAAGGCAATAGGCTGTAAATTTAGCCAAAAGATTTATTGTAGCAACATAATTTTGAAACTTCCCGCCAATGAGTTAGGGACGAAATGGTAATAGTTGGAGAAATTATCATTTTGGGTCGAATGGTCAGGAATTAGGAGTGGAATTACAAAGGGCCGGATCACCTATAAATAGGTGAAGCCTCCAGAACACCTCATTGTGCAACTTCAATTCTGGAATCTAGAGAGAGAAAGGGAAATCGAGTTAGAGAGAGAGTTAGATTTTTTAGGGAAGGGAGCTATTAGACAAATTTAAGCATTCCAGAAGGTAGGGAAATTTATTAGAACACTTCACCATCATCAAATACCAAGTTTAAACTAGAAAAAAGGTAGCAAATCACCCATCTCCCTTATTTTTCAAAAATATTGTTCATGGTTGAAAATCTGAGTTTTCATAATTTTAAACTGGAGGGAGATTAAAACCTATATTCTTAGTATTTTTGATTGCTATTGGATGTTTTAAACTAATTGAATATACTTGTGAATGCATGAATGCAAATATGCAAAATGGGTTTTTCATGGTTTTCAAGAAAGAGTTTAAATCCAAGATTTCATCATGAATAATCCAAGTGGTAAATGAAGCTTTTATGCTTTTATGCTATTATTGAGTTTTTAATCATCAAAACTATTTTAAAAAAATGTTCTTAGGCTAAAATTAATTCTTTATTTTCCTTTTAGTTACCTAGCCTAAATACCAAGGGAGAAGCAATATAGGATGCAATTATTTAAGATATATGTAGGTATGTGCCTTGCATGTTATCCCACGTGAAAGGAGGGAATGGAAACTATAATTTCATGCATGAAGCCTCCAAATCACACGTGAACTAAGAAGGAAAGAAATTGCATGCATTTTTGGTGTGTGAGACCAATGGACAATACAAAGGAGGATGAGAAATTAATTCTATGAATAAATATGCATGTATGGCCCACGAGAATTGAGAAAGGAAAAGAGGGGTGCACACGTGAATTAAAGAGAGAAAGAAGGAATACAATATACATGTGGTGCTACTTGGCAAAGAGGGAAAGGAAGGGTACACGTGAGCCACACACCACCTCCCAATTCTCCTATATAATTTAGTGTAGATTTTTAAGTGAAATAAAATGAAATGGGATTAAAGACAGTGATGGAAGGAGCTTACGGGAAGGATGTGCCTAACGTGGGAAATATAGCTAGCATAAACCCAATTTTCCCTTTCATTTTTGGACGCCACATGTGAGGGAAGGTGGTGTGAAGTGTGCAATAATTAAACAAAGGTGTAGCATTTTTTGTTGTTATTTCTTGTGAGAGTGGACAATCTAAACTTGCAAGGAATGGAATTACCAAGTGTGTATGAAAAGGCAAACTTGCAAGTACACTTTGTGTATATATATATATATCAAAAGTGTGCAAAATTTTAAGCCAAATAGAAAACTTGTAAGAGGAGGCTAACACCAAATTGCAAGCAAGGAGATGAAGCATGGCGTGAAGGAAGGAAACCAACACATTGAGTTTCCCTTCCCCTTCCCATTGACGTGTCCTACTAACCGAATGGGAGCTTGGAATGAGAAAGAAGGGGCTGTTCTTGAAATAACTTTTGAAATGTTTAAATTCCTATTTCATGGACACACCTACACGGCACAAGAGAGGGAGAAGGATAACTACATTGGATTTTCCCTTTTCTTCCCCATAACGTGTTCCATAGGAAAAGCAAAGAGATGCAAAAGGTCCACATGACCCGTGGGGCAGCAAGAGACAAAAGAATTGGAAGAGAATTTGGGTGGGGGGCGACAAGACTTAAAGGAAAGAGGGAATATATGGAAGAAAATAATTTTATTTTCAAGTTTGGAAGAATACTCACACCACCTAAACATAAAGAAAAGGGAAATTTAACTCTCATTAGAGCATATACAGGTCCCACCCTCTCGACAAGTAAAAAAAAAAGAGAGAAAGAGAAAAGAAAAGGAAGAGGATCACATGAAGCAAGGAAAGGTAAGGGAGTAAGAGTTTATTTTCCATGCAACATAGTCATACGTGAGACAAAAGAGAAAAAGAGAAAACACAAAAGAAGAAAAGAAGGGAAAATAGAGAGCAAAGAAAGCAAGGTAGGTTAACAATTTATTAAATTCTAGTTCCATGATCTAGTATGCATGATTAATGATTTTGCTTCCATGGAATTAGAATCCTTGTCTATGTTCTTGATTTAGAAATAACAAATGACTTACCTTGCATGATAAATCTAAGAGATGGTTAATGCTTAAACCTAAAATATGATTTTATTAAGATCATGAAATAACTTAGAATAAGAGCTCAATTCAATGCTTGGGTTGCTTGGCTTACTACTCTTAATATTAAAGTACACTTGTGATTTTCATAATGAAATTAATGTTAGTGGGTGTAACACAAGTAAGAAAGAAAACCATACCCAAAGTGATGGGGAAAACTTATGATTATTAATAATGATGCATATGATTATGGGAAAATAATTGACTATATTAGTGATGGATATTGTTGTTATGGTTAACTTTAAGACTAATTAATGATGACCATATTTATGGGAAATTTATGGCTAAATAATGATGACCTTGTTGTGGGAAATTATGGTTAGCAAGGTTGAATGATGTTGATTAATGATGATAAATATTATTGTTGTGGAAAAGAAATTTCCCTTCTCAATAATATGATTTAAAGGGTGGAAAAGAGAAAATTTAAATGATAAGATATGAAATTCTCTTGAATTCTCTTTAGGCTAAAAATCATGAAAAATTTTTCCTGAGAATTATTAAGGTTTTAGAATTGAAATATATTATTCAAAAAATAAAGAATTAGATTGATTTAGGCCAATTTGTCATAAATAAACATGAAAAATGGGTAATGTGTGCCAATGGAAAAGAAAGACAACAAACATAGGAAAAACCTAGAAGCATTCATGAATTACGAAGTGTGGCCAAAGGTGCTCTACGCCGATAACCCAGTGAGGTATGGCCAAAGGTGCTCCATGCTCATGACCTAGCATTCACGATGAATTCATATACGTGACCGAGTGTCCATGAATTATGAGGTGTGACCAAAGGTGTTCCACACGGGTGACCTAGGGAGGTATAGCCGAAGGTACTCCATACCCATGATCTAGTGTACTGACGATTTTATATACGTGGCCAAGTGTCCATGATTTACGAGGTGTGGCCAAAGGTGCTCCACACGAGTGACCTAGTGGAGTGTGGCTGAAGGTGCTTTATACCCATGACCTAGTGTCCACGTAACACCCAAGAATGTTCATTTAATCTGCAACGATAAGAGTAAGAATTAACCATATCAGCGCTCTAATAGTTCTATAATAACACATGTAATTTCACTAGAATACGTGTCACTTGAAATAAAAATGAGTTATCTAATTCTTTGTTGACTTCTAAATTTATCATGCAGTGCTTGCTAGTTTATAATTATGTGTAACATTATGTTTTAAAATCAATAATGTAAATTGAATGTTTTGGTGCTTGTACCCTGATACATATTAGTTGATTTTTAAAACCCTGAATTGTTAATCTACTGGGAAACTTGTGTTTCTCATTCATGTGCTAATATGTATCAAATCCGAACGCATAGCAGGGCCAAAGAGTAGCAGTCTTTTTGATTTAGGTGAGATTTTGTTATCCCTATTTTGGTTCTTAGCTAGATTTGATTTAAAATATGACATTATTTTGGACTGTATACATGAGATATTTATGAGGCAGTAAGTTAGAAGTTGACTACCAAGAAACTACGAGTCAACTTGTAGCTCTATGTTTTGAAAAATTTGACTCAATAACCTATTTTTAATCCATAATTAGCCCAATATTTCACTCAAATGTAGGATTTAATCTTGAATTGTAATGGATAAAATGAGAAAGCAAAATATTTGAGAAATTATGAGAAAGAGAAGAGAAATAAGAGATTTTCATTGAGCATAGACCATAAATGAGAATAATTGAAAATGGTTGATCTGCGAGAATATCTGCATTTGGTTATACCGCAAGAAGGGATGCAATTGGTTATACCACGAGAATGGCTGCAACTAGCTTTAATCTAGGAAAAGTTTTGCAAATGGTAAACCATGAAAATATTGCTGACGGTTAACCACAAGAATGAATACAAACAATGAAAACCACGAGAATGGTCACAGGTGGCTTATGACCACGAGAAAACTCATTTATGAATGGAAATATTTAAAGAATTATTCTGTGATGCTTTTGATGTTGGCCATATCAAATTGCATGATTTCTTTGTTCATGCTCTATACACTAATATGACAATATGAGTTATTACCCTTACAAATCTGAGAATGCATTCTATGCGATGAATATCTGTTGAAGTGCATGTGTAATCACAAGTATATGCATGAGATATTGTATAATCCATATACATTATTCCAATAGCATAATATTTTAAAGTATTATGAAAAAGAATGTAGTGAATTTTTGTATCCGTACGGTGGTACAAATAGCTAATTTAAATACAAGTGATTACTACTACTGAGAAATATTTCTCATTAAATGATGGTTTGTATCCGATGCCTAGGTATCAGGTGTTGTTAGAGGTAGAGATAGAGATAGTGGAGATACCCTTTCTAGGGTATTTTTTGGTGATTACTATACTATGGGTCCTATTTGTATTTGAGTTACCACCCTGCCTTTGACTGTATGCATAACTAAGAGTATATAGTATTTTGACATGCCCATTTCCCTGAATCCTTATTAGTATTTTGAAAGGATCAAGAGGATGATTTTGGTGTAAGTAAGGAGGGAATATATGTATTAAGATAAGTGAGATAGAGAATTTTGCTTAAAACAGGGTATGAATGGTAGGCTTGTTGTCTCCTTATCCTGCTCAGGCTCACATATCTATAGGTATATATCTGCACACACTATAGTTTTGTATGTATAAATATTACGTAAAGTTGAATATGAATGTGAATATCTCTATATCTGTCTATTTCATTTAAATTACTTTATTTATTTTCGCTGCGTAACGTGTGAGAACTTGAGTATAGTAACCTAAAATAGTGACACTCAATTATTTAACTTAGAAAAAGTTAAAAATATACTTGGGTAGAGGTAGTAGTAAACTCACCAATGCTATATTGTATTATCTTATATTATTCAATCACTTAAAAAGGAATATAGGGTTGGGGGTGTTACAAACACACCTTACCACATAACTATGCTACCTTAAAACTTCTAGAACACACCTCTACACATGCCAAAGACATCCTATATACCTCCTTACATGGCCAGAGCAACAATCTCTAATCAAGAAACGGCTAAAATCACACTGCAGATGTATTTCTTCTGGAACACGACCTACAACATGGTCATGCTCGCCACATGGGCTACCACACGACCATGCCACTTTCTTAGCTGCCACACGATTGTGTGGAATCCTAGAGAGGCACCTCTCTTGCCTATAAATAGGAGAAGGCATCACTGAGAAGGCATTCAAGAAGGGAAAACTAAGAGCACTTAGAGTAGCTTGGAGTGTGACAATCCTTGATAATCTTTGGAGCATAATACTTCAATTCCCTTGTCTCTCCACAAAGGTCACAAACCATAGAGATTCAATCAAGAATTGAAGCAAGAGATTGGTAAGAATCAAGAAGCAACTAGAAGCATAGTCAAGAAAGGAGTTCAGAGTCAAAACTAGTCATCCAAAACTCAACAGATGAGGATGTTTTTGTTTCCATTTTGTTCTTCTTCCCTTGTTATAATTTTTGTTGTTTTATTCATGAACATGAGTAGCTAGATTGGTAGAACCCAATTGGGGTTCTTAGACTATGGTGATATTTTGATTTGAATATGATTAAGTTATGAATTGAATTATGTAATCTTCCTCTAGCTAAAGATTAATCAAGTTTTCATTACGAGACGTCATAGGGAATGTAACGCCCCTATCTAGTCTTGTTGTTCATTTCAATAGCAATAGATAGGTTCGATACATTGTTCTTGGCCTTTTAAATATTGTCGGAGCAGTTAAAACATTAAATTACGTCATACATAATAGGTTTGGGGTCTTGATGCTCAGATAAACATAAAACTCATATGCACAGCGCAATAATAAAAGTCTACGCTACACGACACACAATCTTTCATATGGGTCAAATAATACATGTTTAATAACAGATCCATTACAACTAATGTATCAGTCCCTGGATATGTGAAGTACCCATCCTGCGGAGGTCAGGAGACAACAGGCTTGCCACTCAGACTCCCGCACCAAATAGTACCAGACCGGTCCTTCACATATCCGTTTTCCCCAGTAATCCCAGAACTACTCGTATGTATATACATACAATCAAATCAGCTGCCCTATTCAAACTCGAGTACATCTAAGATCCAAGAAAATGAGATTACCAAAAACCTTACTGGATCAAAAGGTGTGCCACTACACGTCCCTGCTACGCGTCTGAATTTGATACATATTAGCACATAGGTAAGAAACACATGTTTCCTAGTAGCTTAACCATTAATGTTTAAACTCAACTAATATATATCAGGGTGTAAGCACCAAAACCTTTCATCCTTATCCTCGACATTGAAATGCAAAGATTTTCATATGTAATAACAGGCTAGCAATGCATGATAGTAATAACAGTTAACAAAAATAAACATGACTCTATTGTAAGGGATATGCATTCTTACAGGGTAACATGAGTTTTTGCGGGTTTACTAGAGTGGTATAACTTTACTTTCTCAACTGTCATCGATTTAGATGAACGTTCTTGGATAATATACAGACCCTAGGTCATGGCGTGGAGCACCTTTGGCCACGTCTTCCTAGGTCATTCGTGTGGAGCACCTTCGGCCACACCTCGTGATATGCAAACTCTCGGCCGCGTAGACCTGGTCATCAGACACTAGATCACTGGGGTGGAGCACCTTCGACCACCCCTCACTAGGACACCCATGTGGAGCACCTTCGGCCACACTTTATGATTCGTGGACACTCGGCCGCGTAGACCAGGTTGTCTGGACACTAGATCATTGGTGTGGAGCACCTTCGGCCACCCTCACTAGGTCACCTGTGTGGAGCACCTTTGGCCACACTTCCTGATGCGTACATACTGGCCACGTACATCGGGTCATCATGGTATTGGGTCCTGGACATGGTCCCCTTCCTGATGATCTCTAATGATCCTTAAGTGGAACTTTCTCTTCTTTTTTTTTGGGGAATTTCTTATTATCGTAGTTAGGGAAAGTTGTCATTGAATTCAGGACTAAGTCGTTCTTCCTCATGGATTAGTGTAAGTGTCTACTTTCTATGGGAAATTCAACCTTTAAGGCAAAGTTTTCATTTTTCTGGGGAAATAATGGCTAGTGTAAGATCTAATGATCCCCTTCCCATTCTTTTTCTGCAATTCATTTCCCAAGTGTGGTTTCTTTCTAATAATTTACAATATGGTTTTCCTCCCTTGGAACTAAAATTTGCAATACAATTCCTTTCTAAAAGTAATTACTATTGCCAATAAAATTACTTTTCCTTTGGAAACTTAATTCCACTCTAACTCTTCCTAGAAATAATATTAATTTCCTTTCTTCTAGAAAATTAAATTCACCATGATTTCTTTCAAAAATAATTAATCATGACACTAGAATTTCCTTTTATTTAGAGAATTAACTTCACCATAATTCCTTTCTTAACTAAAAGTTAACTACCTAAGGTTTTTTTTTCTTTCTTGTGACAAACTATTCCAACAAACCTTTTTTTTTTCTAAATGTATGAGTAATGACCCTAAGATTTCTTTTTCTGGTGCCAATCAAGATGGATTTCCCTTACATTGAATTTAACTTCATGGTGTATAACTATCTAGACTTGCAATTCTTAACTCATAGTTCACAAGGTTCTCATATCATTTCATTTATCAACTATTTATCACCCACACATGCTAGCCATTAACATACCATTTAAATCAAGAATGTGAGGATCTCCCAAGTTCCATGGAAACTTAAACTTTAGAAATAAATTGCATGATTAACACATGGAACAAAGAGAAATTTTCAATGGTTAACCCACCTCAAGTGGTGGAAGAGTGATGAAAGTCTTCTAGTGCTTCTCTTGGATTTTCCCTTGTTCCTCCTTTTCTTAGCTATCTTCCTTTTCTCTTGACCCCCCCTTCACTTGCGCGTGTTTCTCTCCATCTTAAACTTCTTCTTCTCTTTTTTTTTTTCTAGTTTTTCTTGGTGGCTTCACGTGATACTAGTGCAGCCCTTTACTTGGTTCATGGACGTAGCCCCTCCTCCATTTTCCCCCTTTTGGTATTTCATGGTTCCTTGGACAATTAAATGCAATTTCTTCCTTTGCACTCTTCCTTAAATTTCCATTCACGCCAAAGGAAAGAGGGGCTCACGTTAGCTTCCCTTTACACGCAACACGTACGGCTGTGGAAGGAGTATTGTAGGCTGCTTATTTCTCTTCTCTCCCTCCATGTATTCCTTTGCATTTAGTGGTCCTAAGCAGCTCACGTGGGCGTCCCCTTTCCTGCTACATCCACTCCACTCGATGATAATGCATGGGCAAAGAGTAAGCCAGCTGCACACGTCTCCCTTAGGTGACTCAATCTAGTCAATGTGTTGCCTTGTTAGTGGAGTTAACCGAACCCAAGGAGAAGAGGGATGTGTGCTCGTGCTACCCTGTCACGTGGATGCCTCTCCTTATGCCAATCTATTGTTTTGTATCCCTTCCATCCTCTTTAGCTTCCACCTTACGTGTGTAGTTTTTTTTTCTTTTATTAAATTGTTTGGCTCCTTACTTCACGTCCTTCCTTTTTCTCCTTTCCCTTCACGTGGCCTCACCTTTTATTGTTGTTATATGTATGTGTATATATACTTATGATTCATTTTTTTTCCACCTCACTTCTCCTTCTCTCAATCACGTGGAATTCATGCACACATGGATAGAAATAGAAATTAAATGCTTTCCTTAACCTCACGTGTGGAATGGAGATTTCCATGTATACCATTTAATGTTCCTTCCTTGGCAATTAAGGAAAAATATAAGGATTAAATTAAATCTCAATTCTTGAGTAAATGCTTAAATTTATTGGCTACCATAAAATTTAGTTCATTATAATCATTACTTTGAGCTACTTAAATTGGCGTATTACAGGGAAACTATCTAGATTCCTCTCAAATACTCTAACCGATGATATTTGGAATTGGAAAACTAACTAGAGAGAACAGTTGATCTTCGCTCGGACCAAGAGGTTGACAACTGCTGGACTAGGAGGAACTCCTAATAAGCACTAATGTTGATCTAAACTTGACCATTGGACACAAATAACCAATGGAAGGTATAGGTTTTAGAAATCCATTGAAACCGACCGAAAATCTAGATTTGTTTTACATAGGTAGCATAATTAACTTTATAGCTCATTATCTTTTGTTTACATATCATCTAGTCTAAGACCTTAATGGCTTTGCTCTTCTTGAAGCTTGATAATTCTCTATCTTAACACTTTACTCACTTTCCCTCTGTAACTCAATAGTAGTAGTTAGATTTAGTTTAGATAAACCACTATTCTTCTTAGGCTCAATAACAATGAGTAAGTAGTAACTCTGGGCTTTCCCATTCTCGTGGGATACGACCTTGATACTCACCATTGCGCTAGGCTACACTGACAGGTGCACTTCCTTAAGGTGTGGCTACATAGATATCATTGGTAGCACATCAAGTTTTTAGCGCCGTTACTGGGGACATTTATGTGAAAACTAGAGTAAAATTAATAATTGTTACTTTAGCCAATTTAATTTATTTTGTTAGATCTCTTTTAGCATTTAATTTCTTTAGTTATTTTTCTTCAAGTTTTAGTTCTTTTAGTTTTTTTAAATTATCAATTATCTCTAATAGTTTATAACTAGGAGTACAAACCTTGAACCAACTAATCCTCTTTCTGAGCCTGAATGATATCTTAACTCGAGTGAGTTCACGCTACATTGAGGAGGAACTAGTTCAAATTCCTGTTCATACACCACAAGAGATGGCCAATAATAACAATAATGATGGTAACTAAATAATGTATGATTTTGCTAGACCTTCATTATAAAGGACACAAACATGCATTAGTTGGCCTACCATAGTGGCCAATAATTTTGAAATTAAGCCAAACTTTATCCAAATGGTGCAACAAATAGTACAGTTTAGAGGTTTGCCCAGTGAGGACCCCAATTCTCATATTTCCAACTTTTTGGAGATATGTGACACCTTTAAGATAAATGGAACCACTGATGACGCCATTAGGCTTAGGCTATTTCCATTTTCCTTAAGGGATAGTGTAATAACCCCAACCCTATATTCCTTTTTGGTGATTAAATAATATAATATAGGATTAGTGAGTTTACTACTGCCTCTACCTGAATATATTTTTAACTTTTTCTAAGTTAAATAATTGAGTTCCACTAGTTTGGGTTACTACACTTGGGTTCTCACACGTTATGCAGCGGAAATAAATAAAATAATTTAAATGAAATAGATAGATATAGAAATATTTACATTCACTTTCAGTACATAATATTCATATATACATAAACATTAGTGTGTGTCAAACATATACCTATAGATATATGAGCCTGAGCAGGGTAAGGAGACAACAAGCCTGCCATTCATACCCTATTTTAAGCAAAATTCTCTCTCACATATCTTAATACAGATATGCCCTCTTTACTTACACCAAAATCATTCTCCTGATCCTTTCAAAATACTAATAAGGATTCAGGGAAGTGGGCAAGTCAAAATACTATATACTCTTAGTTATGCATATAGTCAAGGGAAGGGTGGTAGCTCGAATACAAGTAGGACCCAAAGTCCAGTGATCAAAGGAAAATACCCTAGAAAGGGTATCTCCACTACTTCTAACTCTACTTTCAACAACACCCGGTACCTAGGCATCTGATACAAACCAGCTTTAATGAGAAATATTTCTTAGTAGCAATAATCACTTGTGTTTAAAAATAGCTGCTTGTACCACCGAACGAATTCAAAAATCCACTACATTCTTTTTATAACAATTTAAAATATTATGCTATTGGAATAATGTACAGGGATTATACATGTATCTCATGAAAATACTTATGATTACACATGCACTTCAAAAAATCTTCATCACACAGGATGCATTCTCATATTGTAATGGTAAAAACTCATATTCTCATTTCAGTATATAGCATAAGTAAAGAAATTATGCAATTTGATATGGCCATAGTCAAAAGCATCACATAGTAATTCTTTCAAATTTCTATTCATAAATGAGACTCTTTTGTTGTCATAAGCCACTTGCAATCATTCTTGTGGTTTTCACCGTCAGCATTTATTCTCAGGTTAACCATCAGCATTTATTCTTAGGTTATCCGTCAGCAATTATTCTCGTGGTTAACCATCTGCAAAACTTTTCTTAGATTAAAGCTATTTGCAGCTATTCTCGTGGTATAACCAATTGCATCCCTTCTCGCAGAATAACCAAATGCATCCCTTCTCGCGGTATAACCAAATGCATCCCTTCTTGTGGATCAACCATTTGTAGTTATTCTCATTTATGGTTTATGCTCATTAAAATTCTCTTGTTTCTCTTTTTTTTCTCATGATTTCTCAAGCATACATAGTTCTCATCTTACCCATTAGAAGTCAAGATTAAATCTTACATTTGAGCGAAGTATTGGGCTAATTGTGTATAAAAAGAGGTTATTAAGTCCAATTTCCCAAAGTAGAGAGCTATAAGTCGACATCCAGCCTCCTGGCAGTTGACTTCCAGCTTACTGCCCCAAAAATGTTTCAAACAGTGATCAACCAGTTGACTTCCAGGACCCCGACAGTCGACTGCTCTGTTCTTGGCCAATTTCTAGAAAATAAGAACATGACAGTTAACTTTCAGCCCTTGGCAGTTGACTGTTAGCATTCTAGATACATTTATGGGTAATTCAGGAGCACGACAATCGACTGGTAAAGCCTACAATTCAACTACTATGCTATGATCTATTTTAAAACTCGTCTTTGACCAATTATTTTAGCCTAAGAACATGTTTTTAAAGTAGTTTTGATGATTAAAAACTCAATAACATCATAAAAGCTTCATTTACCACTCAAAAATAGCCCAACCCATCGATTATTCATGCTCAAATCTTGGATTTAAACTCTTTCTTAAAACCATGAAAAACCCATTTCTCAGATTTGCATTTATGCATTCACAAGTATATTCAATTTGTTTAAAACATCCAATAGCAATCAAAAACACTAAGAATGTAGGTTTTAATCTCCCTGGAGTTCAAAATTATGAAAACTCCGAATTTTCCAACCATGCATAGTAAATGTTGAAAATAAAGGAGATAGGTGATTTGCTACCTTTCTGTTGGTTTAAACTCGATATTTGATGAAGGTGAAGTGTTTTTGTAAGTTTTCCTAGCTCCTAGAATGCTTAAATTCGATTAGTTGCTTTCTTCCTTCACAATTCTCACTCTTTCTCTCTCTAACTCAGTTTTTCTCTCTCTCTAAATTCTCAGACTTCAGGATGCAAATAAAGAGTTATGAAAGGCTAGCCTATTTATAGGCAATTTGGCCTTTTGCAACTATGCTCTTAATTCCCAACCATTCGGTCTAAATTGATAATTCTTCCCTATTTATGTTAAATGACCATTTCGTCCCTAACTGCCTAGCAGGAAATTTTTAGAATTCTATTGCTACAGTAAATCATTTGGCTAAATTTATGACCTATTGCCCTGAAGTTTTGGATATTTATACAATTTTCCACTATATCATTTTCATTTTCAATTTAGTCCTTATTCTTTCTTTTCCCTTAAAACTCTTATGCTAATGCAACTACATGTAACCTAATGCAACAAAAACAAACATGTAATTCATTTAAAATTAACAAACATTTTTTAATGCGTAGAGGGAGCGGATGTTATAGATAAGGCCAAAAGATGGTTGCAATCCCTTCTACCTAATTCTATCACCACTTGGGATGAGTTGGCAGAAAATTTTTTATACAAATACTTCCCTCCTCTTACTAAGACTACATAGATGTGCAATAATATTTCTTCTTTTGTGCATATGCATGATGAGAGCATTCATTATGCATGGGAGAGGTACAAGGATCTACTCAGATGTTGCCCACATCACAGACTACCCATGTGGATGCAAGTATAGACATTTTACAGTGGACTAAACCCAGCCACTAGGCAGATGGTAGATGTAACAACAGGGGGAGTTTTAACAACAAAATCCCAGAGCATGCACAAAATTTAATAGAGGAGATGGCCATGAATAACTACCAATGGCAATCCTCTAGAGAAAGGTCAGTATGACATGTAATGTCCCATCAAGCAGATGCCACATTGCTTTTGGCAACTCAAGTAAAGCTCATGACCAAGAAAATAGACCAACTCCAGATGCCAGTATAAGTAGCACAGCTAAATTGTGAATTTTATGGTGGTCAACACTACAGTTCAAATTGTAATACAAGTAGTATGTTTGCAAATCCCTCAACTTCTTATTCATCTAACTATAGATTTGCTAAATTAGAACAGGTAGATTATATGGGGACTGCCCCAGGATAGAAAAACAACCCATACAGCAATACATACAACCCCAAATGGAGGAACCATCCAAACCTTGGATGGAAAAACAACAATAATCAGGGACCACCAGGATTTCAAAAGTTGCACTAGTAGCAACCTCAACAAAATCCTCTAACACAGTTCTCTCAAGGACAAGAAAAGAAACCCAACCTTGAGGAACTGCTGATTAAATTCATATCCACTTTAGAGGACAGACATCAATAGATAGATAGAGATCCTAGAAATCAACGGGTCTCAATCCAAAATTTGGAAAACCAAGTAGGCCAAATTTCTAAGATGTTGACTAAAAGACAGCTAGGCACGCTCTCAAGCACCACTGAATCTAATCCAAGAGAGCAATGCAAAGCTATCACTCTAAGGTTAGGTAAAGAATTTATTAAGCCCTAATCCTTACCAAAGGATAATGAAAAGATGCCAACTACACAATTAGATAAAGAATATGAAATGGCAAAAGAAGAACTAATTCATGGTGAAAGATAGAAAAACCCTATGGCAAAATATCAGCCACCCACTCTGTATCCTGCTAGACTGAAGTAGGAAAAGATTGATCAACAGTTCGGTAAGTTTTTAAATTTATTTAAACAACTAACGATTAATCTATCTTTTATTGAAGCCATTTTGTAGATGCCTCGTTATACAAAGTTCTTAAAGGAGATTCTGAGCTACAAAAGGAAATTAAAAGATCTTGGGTTAGTAACCCTAAATAAGGAATGCTCAGCCATTTTACAAAACAAGTTGCCTAAAAAAAAATGCGATCTAGGAAGCTTTACCGTGCCCTGTGTAATAGGTGAACTCCTGATCAAGGATGCCTTAGCCGACTTGGGAGCTAGCATTAACTTAATATCGACCAGCTTGTTTGATAAACTTGGGTAAGTAAACCAAAACCCACTAGGATGAGCATACAATTGGCAGACATAACAATCAAATATCTTAGGGGTATAGTAGAGGATGTTCTTTGAGAGTCAATAAGTTCATCTTTTCCATGGATTTCATGGTGATGGATATAACAGGTGAGAGCAACATACCACTGATCTTAGGAAGACCATTCCTTGTGACATCTAGAGCTCTTATTGATGTTTGCAATGGAAACTTGCAACTCAGAGTAGGCGATGAAATAGCACCTTCAACCTAGTTAACTCCATTCAACAATCCATGGATCACGATGATATAGTATACTCAATGGATGTCTTAGATGATGAACTAGAAGCATATTTACAGGAATTCCTATTGATCGACTCTTCCTTAGAGACTCTAATAGAAGATGATGGTCTGATAAATGAACAAGTGTTGCAACAATTAAGAAGTTTGTTAGACATAGCCTAGCAACCCTGTAACACCCGCTCCTAATAATTTGCATTCTATAATGGCATTATTATTATTATTAATTATGTGATGATAAGGAGGGTTCATTAAAAAGATAGAATGGACATTTTCATCAAGATAGAGTCACTTTTGCCATAAAAGAGCGAAATTGAAAAATCTAGTAAAGAAGGGAAAAATAGTAATTTTACCATGAATGGGAAAATTAATTTAATTTTCTTATTTTATGAAATCACATTTAAGGACTTTCATCAATTTCATTTAAGAGAGAAGAAGAATTTAGTTTGGGAGTTGATTATGTCCACTTTAATTGCAATTTTCCCTGAAAAAGGTAAAATCATAATTTGACTTAAAAGACATAATAGTAATTTTACATAAGGTAGAAAATTTTAATTTTTACCAAAATACTCCATGGAAACTGAATTTAGAAGTCTTTACCCATTTATTTTCAAAAGGAGAAAGAATAAAGGTGAATATCATGGTATTAGCATAAAGGGCAAAATGATAATTTTGTCAAAAGAAGGGTAAATTAGTAATTTCACAAAAATAAGTTTTATGAAACTTTATTTAAGTGATTTTTGACCATTAAATCCAAAAAGGGTGAAAAATGTGGTTAAAATGGCCATTTGGACATAAAGGGTAAAATGGTAATTTCCCTAAGGACATATTGGTAATTTTTTAAAAAGATGAGGAGCAATTATGGAATTTCAAAATTATTAAGGGTAGAAACGTCCCAGCCCATGGAAGTTCCACAAAATTACATTCTTAAGCAAAGTGGATGCCATTCTTGAAAAGCAGAAGTAGTAAGGGTATATTGGTCATTTCACACCAAGGGCATTTTAGTAATTTCACCAAAACCCTAATTTAAGTCTTCTTCTTCCTTTAGGAGAAGAAGAAGTCGAAGAAGTGAGGGAGAAAGGGTGCTGGCCGAAAGCTTTCCTAAGCTTGGAGAAGAAGGATTTCAAGGCAAAACAACTTGGAGATTCCACTCATCTTGCATTTTTAAGGTAGCTAAACATGCCTAAACCATTCTTGTTTTATGGTTTGTTTAAAGTGTTCTTAATCTTGCAAGAATGATGGGTTTTCTCTCTCTACATTCTTATGGAAGATTTTCTTGAATGGGTTTGGAATATGTTGAAATCTTGTTGTGTTTATAGGTATAGACATGTTAAAATGCTTGATAACACGAGATAGAAATTTCTCAAGATTGGAACCATACTCTTGAAAAACCCTAGCTTGTACCATAGCTGAAATGGTGTCTTAAAGAGTGAGAAAATGGTGGTTTTGCATGAGATTTACTTGAATATGATTGTCTTGTAAGCAATATGGTGAAACAATTCCATTTCCATGGTTTTCTCCACTTGGCTGAGAACATGACATTGTATTGGTGCTAAAAATGGCTTGAAAATGTACCAAGAAAGAGTGAGAGAAATTTTCATGAAATGGTAAGAGAGAGAAAATTTAGTTAGATTAATGTCTAGGCACTTTTTCCATTCTTTAACTTCACCATTCCATGAAAGTGTGGTTTACCTTCCTTGGCCAAAAGGAGTCATGCATTTGGTACTGAAAATGCTCTTGAAAAATGACTAAGGATCCATATAAATTTAGTCTTAGGAAAAGAGGAGAGAAAATTATGGTATTTTTATGCTTTAGCAAATTTTACCATTTTAAAGTTTTACTATCCCACCTTAAAAAAGTGCCTAAGTATGTGAAATTGTAAGATAATGTGTATTGTCATATCTAGCCTAAAAATTGGACTAGAAAAGTGTGTGAAAGGAAGGCTTAAAGTGCACTTACCCAAAATGAGGTGTGTGAAAGTGTTATGCAAAATTATGGAAATTGTTACCATAATGTCTAAATAGTAGAAATAATGCTAGAAATGAATCAAATGGGCTAGAAATGCCATTTCCTCATGATTTTCTTGCCTTGGCCGAATGCTATGTGAAATTTATCTTAAATGGCTAAACTTATGTATTAGTAGAAAGCAGCCTAAAGGTGCCACCCAAAATGGCCTATGATAAGTGAAATGAGGAGAAATGATTAATTATGGATGATAAATAGCATGCAATTTTGCCATTTATAGGAATATGTTCAAAACCATGTGAATATGATTGAATGGCATAAAAATTCCTATTGTATTTGAGAAAGGCAAGATGAAAACCTAAGGAGGAATGATTTGGTGTATACCTCCAAAGACTAAAATTTTGAGGAGGAATGATATGATGTATACCTCCTAAGAATAACACCTTTTAGGGAATGATCTGGTGTATACTCTCAAGAAATTAAGTTTTAAGGAGGAATGATCTGATGTATACCTTCAGAGAATACAACCATGTGGGGGAATGATCTGTTGAATACCTTCGAAGAGCAAAACATTAGGGAGATATTATGATTTATATTGCATGAATGCATTATAAGTATGAATAGTTAATGTATGTGAACATTGAAAGCTTGATGTACATTCCATTAATGATATTACATGCTGCATATCTCATGTTTATAGATGCATACACACATATTTCACATATGAAATACCCATAGATCTGTATGAAAAGAATTTTGAAACTGAATAGAATGTAGAATTACTTTCTATATTCGTACAGTGGTACATATTAGTTATTTCAAAGAATTGGTTTCTTTAGCTATTGGGAATATATTTCTCATTATTGTACTGATATGTATCAGATGCCTAGATATTGTTTGATTTTGAAGATCAAAGTAGTGACGGTGGAAGTCCCCTTCTCAAGGACTTTCACCATATTGAAAGATATATTATGTCCATTATAAAACTTGTCCCAGAGTAAATTTGACACTTTAGTTATGTATATGTAGCCCCTTATTCTGGTCCTGATTCAATATGTTCTTTTTGGGTTAGAATTAGGACTGTTATTTTTTGGTTATATATAGAAAGAGAAAAAGTGCAATTATGGGGAAAGGATATGTGAAGGACCTGTTCATCCTCTATATTTTGTAAAAGAAGTTTGAGTGACAGTCTTGTTGTCTCCTTACTCCTTATGGATGTGTACTTCATATATCCTGGTATATGTATCCAGCATGATGTATCAAACAACTATTATATATATATGGTATGAAAGTCTTTAAAATTCTGCTATGATGTATGAAATTTTTATTTCGCTGTGCAAAAGTATGTTACCTGAGCAAAAGGACTCAAACCTAATTATATATTAAATTATTGATGGATTAAATGCTCGAAAAAATTAACAAGATAAAAAGGCTAAGAATAATGTAACCACTTATCTGAATATGTTATATGATGTTGTTAAGATAAGATAAGGAGTGTTACAAACCCTACCCTAACTGAACCAGATGAACCTACAAGCGATATCCTTTTCATAGATAGGCCAGAAGAAAAAAAGATAACACTTTCAATTGAGGGACCTTCAGCCTTAGAATTAAAAGAGTTACATAAACATTTGAATTATGCCTACTTGGACAAGGAAGAGAAGCTGCTAGTAATTATAGTAGCAGATTTAACTTCTAAAGAGAGGGAGATAACCCTAACCTCTCTCAGAAAGTACTCCTAAGCTTTTGCATATAAAATCTCAGATATCCTTAGGATAAGCCTTAATTACTACTCTCACAAGATTCTAATGGAAGATAACTATAAGCTGGTGGTACAACCACAGAGAAGTCTAAACCCTAATATGAAGGAGGTGGTGAAGAAGGAAGTGATTAAGCTTCTTGATTCAGGTTTGATCTACCTTATTTTCGATAGCTCTTGGGTTAGTCCTGTGCAAGTAGTGCCAAAGGAAGGAGGCACTATGATAATAAAGAATGAGAAGTTTATACCAACAAGGACAGTAACTGTAATAATCTGATTACAAATTAAATAATTAGGATAAAAATAAGGTAAAACATTGAATTATTGTTTGGATGTGATTAAGAATATTTTCTTGAGCTCATAATTTAAATTTGAGAATTTTTTGGAATGAAATTTTATCTGATGGAGAAAATTTTATCTGTCTTTAGGAATTTAGCAGATATTTTTGTAAGGCTTATGATGCCTCAAAAATTCCCAAATCCTTTCCATATTGTCCCATATTCTTGCCTAAATCAAAAAAGGCATCCAAAATTAACTATGGCAAAGTGAGAAAAGACCAAAATGCCCCTACATGCCATAAAATGCCAAAATTTCCTTCCTTCCCATCCATTTTCCCTCTTCCTGTGCGACTTCCCTTTCCTTCTACTCTCATCACGTAACTACTTCATCTTCCATCAAACCACCGCTCACTGTCTCCTGCACTGCGTCGCACCACCGATGGATTGCATAGCTTATCATCATCAAGCTCTTACTACCATCCCCGCCATCGATGAAGGCCACAACCACTGAAAACGGTGTCTTTTCCAACCAACATTGCATCTTTGATTCGGCCAAAAAACATTGCCATTTGGTTGCACCGCCACCACTAAAAACTAGCCTAAGTTGCCTTCTTCCTTAACCAACTGCTAATCGGTGAAGAACCCCCACCATGCGCTATGAACAGAGAAGAAACATTTTCTTTTGCCACCGTGTTTCACTAAAAAATTATGGTTAAACTGCCATTTTTTTTGAATTGGTCTCGAATCTAGCATCCTTATGCTTCGAGCTACGTTTTGGATAAATTTCACTGTTAGCCATTGTAGGCTACTGTAAGTCGCCATGCATCACTGTGCTCTGTTGTTTGCCATCCTTAAAGTAGCTGGAAAGAAGCAGGGATCAATTTTCAAACTTTTGAAACCTTTGGTATAATTTAGAATACTCCAATTTGATTTTTTTTTTCCTGTAGATTTTGATTCTAATTATGCCTTGATGATTAGATCGAAGTAGAAATTAGGCATTTAATTGTAAGAAAGTGTAATTGAAAGGAAACTTGCATAAGACTTAAATTGTTTCCTTAGGAAACTAATTGTGAGAACAATCTCTGAGGAAAAAGGAAAACCCTAGTCTAAATAAGATCAAATGATAAAAGGTAGAGTAATCTACACTCCCATGAGTTTTAATTGACGTTGTGAATTACTGCTTTAAATATGATTTGTATTGAATGGCAATGAGTGCTGAAAATGATTATTTACATGAGAATTATATATAAGTATATAAGATTGCCTGTGTATTGCAAATGCTTGTTGCAAGTTTGCTAGAATTTGGCTATTGGGATTATATGTCATAGGGACGAACTAACTTAAGGTGGATATTCAATAGCTGGTATGGGATGGCTGTTGAATATCCCCTATGTAGAAGATTTTGTAAATTGATTTATTTTATTTGAATTGGTGTGCGTTTGTTGGGAATTATTCATTAAACCAAGACAACCCTATGAAAGGTTTAAGGAGTAAAGGGCGGATAACCTATATGGGGCGATGTTTTAGTTTAAGTATAATATCCTATAAACTTGAGTATTGGTCGGCTATTTGTATGTATTTCTATATAGACTATATAAGGATGAGAATTAGCTATTGTGCACATGCTATAGGATGCCTTGGATGTTAGTTCTCATCCGATCCTTGAGTGGGTGATTGGTATGATGGATCACACTCACAAAATAAGACATTGTTTTCGGGTGATTAGTGTTATGGATCACAACCAACTAAAACCATGTTTTCAAATAAAATGGCATGCAACTTGAGATGAATAATGAATGATCACACGAGATATGTGATAGATGAATAAATGAGAATTTTTAGGCATGATTTTAAGTATGATTTTCAGTATGAATTTTCAGATTTAAGATATTATACTCATTATATTATTTTGCATTGTTTCTCATATTCATTGTGAATTTATAAGTATTTTGTAATTCGCATGTATTTAAACTTATTTGGGGAGATGTTTTCTGTGCTTTGTCACAGTTGAGTATTCAACTATTTTGTAAGTATTTAATTGTAAATTACTCTACTGGGATCTAATTCTTATTAAGTTATTTGCTTAGATGAACAAGAACAAGGAATGCCTAGGAGATAGCTAGGCAGAAGAAGGATGTTAGGATATCCTTGGAGAATTTTAAAGCCGTGATAAGGAACAAAAATTAAGCTTTAATTTATATATATGAATCTGTATTGCTATCTTTTGATTATATTGGTGAGATTGCTTGACATATATATTCAATTTAGGCTGTTGTATAAATGGGAAAATGTCTGATTTTTAAGGGAAACTCTGTTGAATTTTTGGTAGGAAATGTTTTGGGAGAATAGATGTGTATAAAAAATTTGATGAATTGTAATCTTATTTGCTGATGTATGAATGGATTTAGTAGTATAACTTAGTATATCTCAATTGTACCTGAATGGTTGTTAGAATTTATATTACAGAGTCTGATATGGTTTATAATGTGATAATAGAAATGCTGCATAGGAATTATAGTTGAGTGAAATTTAAATGGACTGTGAGAAGAGTTTATTTGGGTTACACTCAACCAGTAGTGACCTTCTGACGTTTCCTAACAGGGGAAAAGTGAAAAATATATTTAGAATATTGTGTGCTTTCTCTATTCTGATAGATAAATAAATAGCATGATTAAGGGGGTCGTTCAAGGTGGTATTAGAGCCCGATTTATCAATTTATTGGTTATGAATTTTTTCGGGTTTGCAGCTTTAGGACTTGAAGTTGATTTGACTTTGGAATATATAGGATTTGATTTGCAATTGAGATATTAGGAATAAATCTGCTACTATACCAATATTTGTTACTATTAAAGGCTAACTAATTCCTTTTCTGTGTCAGTTAGCCATGACAGATGCTAGCAGAGATACTACGGGAAAGTCAAGAGGAAGGCCAAGAAATAGAAGTCAAAGGACACCAGGGAGTAGTAGCAGGGAGGATAATGTTGAGATGAGGGATATGATAGACTCTATAAGGATGATGGCAGAGGCTATGAGGGAGCAAGCTGCCACAAGTGCTAATATGATGCGACAATATCAGGAGGATTGTCAGAATCAGGATTATAACACCTGCCCCTAATACTTTGCATTTTATAATGGCATTGTTGTTATTGTTGTTGTTATTATTATTATTATTATTATTTATGTGAAGCTAAAGATAGTTCATTAAAGAGATAGAATGGACATTTTTATCAAGATAGAATCACTTTTGTAATAAAGAGGCCAAAATTGGACATTGTTAAGGAAGGGTAAAATAGTAATTTTATCATAAGGAGAAAATAAATTTTTATTCTCCTATTTCATGAAATTATATTTAAGGACTTCCATTATTTTCATTTAAGAGAGAAGAAAATTCTAGTTTGGGAAGTGATTATGTCCACTTTGATGGCAAAATGGCAATTTTCCCTAAAAAGAGCAAAACTGTAATTTTAACCCAAGGGCATATTAGTCATTTTACATAAGGTAGAAAAAATTTAATTTTTACCTAAATACTTCATGGAAATAGGATTGGGAATTCTTTACCCTTTTATTTTCAAAAGGAGAAAGAATAAGGGTAAAAATAATAACATTGGCATAAAAGGGCAAGGGCAAAATAGTAATTTTTCCAAAAGAAGGGTAAATTAGTAACTTCACAAAAATAAGTTTTATGAAACTTTATTTTAGTGATTTTTGCCTATGAAATCTGAAAAGGGGGGAAATGGGGTTAAAATGGCCAGTTGGACATAAAGGGTAAAATAGTAATTTTCTTAGGGACATCTTGGTAATTTTCCAAAAAGATGAGGGAAAATTTTGGAATTTCAAAATTTATAGGGGCAGAAACGTCCTAGCCTATGGAAGTTCCATAAAATTACATTCCTAAACAGAGTGGATGCCATTCTTGAAAAGGAGAAGTAGTAAGGGTAAATTGGTCATATCACACTAAGGGCATTTTGGTAATTTCACTAAAACCCTAATTTAAGTCTTCTTCTTCCTTTAGGAGAAGAAGTCGAAGAAGTGAGGGAGAAAGGGTGCTGGCCGAACACACATCCAAGCTTGGAGAAGAAGGATTTCAAGGTAAAATAACTTAGAGATTTCACTAATCTTGCATTTTTAAGGTAGCTAAACATGCCTAACCCATTATGTTCTTGTTTTATGGTGTGATTAAAGTGTTCTTAAACTTATAAGAAGGATGGGTTTCTCTCTCTACATTCTTATGGAAGATTTACTTGAATTGGGTTTGTGTATGATGAAATCTTGTTGTGTTTATGGCTATGGATATGTTGAAATGCTTGATAACATGAGATAGAAATTTCTCAAGATTGAAACCTAACTCTTGAAAAACCCTAATGTTTACCATGGCTGAAATGTTGTGTATTAGAGTGAGAAAATGTTGATTTTGCATGAGATCTATTTGTTTATGATTGTGTTGCAAGAAAAATGGTGAAAACACTTCATTTCCACGCTTGTCACTTTTTGGCCGAATGGTTGTCATGGTGAGGGTGTTGAAATTTTCTTGAAAATGTGTCCAAAAGTAGTAGGAGAACTTGATATAAAATGGCAAGAGAGAGAAAATTTGGTTAGGATGATGTCTTGATACTTTTCCCATTTTCTAACTTCACCATTAACCAAAAAAGTGTGACTTACCCATCTTGGCCGAATGGATGCATGTATATGGTGCTGAAATTTCATTGGAAAATGGCTAGAAAACCTTATAAGTTTAGTTATAAGAAAGGAGGAGAGAGAAAGTTATGGTATTTTTATGTTTCTAGCAAATGTACCATTTTAAAGTTTTACCGTTTCACCTTAAAAGTGTGCTTAAAAATGTGAAGTTGTAAGATTATGTGCATTGTCACATTTTGCATAAAAAAATAAGCTAGAAAAGTATGAAAAAGGAAGGCTTAAAGTGCACTTGCCTAATTTTGAGGTGTGAGAAAGTGTTGTGAATAACTATGGAAATTGTTACCATAATGTTCAGATGGTAGAAATAATGCTAGAAATGAACCAAATGGGTTAGAGATGCCAATTCTTCATGCTTTTCTTGCCTTAGCCGAATGCCATGTAAATTTTCCCTTAAATGGATAAATTTATGTATTAATAGAAAATAGCCTAAGGTGCAGTTCAAAATGGCCTATTCTATGTGAAAGGAGGAGAAATGATGAAATGATTAATTATGGTTGATAAATCATATGCATTTTTTCCATTGTTAGAAATATGTTCAAAATCATGTGAATATGATTGAATGGCATAGGAATGGTTATTGCATTTGAAAAAGGAAAGATTAAAACCTTGAGGAGGAATGATCTGATGTATACCTCCAAAGAATAATACCTTATGGACAATGATCTAGTGTATACTCCCAAGGAATTAAACTTTAAGGAGGAATGATCTAGTGTATTCTTCCAAAGAATAAATCATTAAGGAGATATTATAATCATATATAATGCATAAATGTGATAAGTGTGAATTGTTAATGTATATGAACATTGAAATCTTACCATATATTTCATTAATGTGGTCCTATGCTGCATATCTCATGTTCATAGATGCATACACACATGTTTCACATATGACATACCCATTGAATTGTATGAAAAGAATTTTGAAACTGAATAGAATGTATAAATGTTTTCTGTATTCATACAGTGGTACATATCAGTTATTTTAAAGAAATGGTTTGTTTAGCTATTGGAAATATATTTCTCATTATTGTAATGATATGTATTAGATGCCTAGATATTGTCTGATTCTAGAGATCGAGATAGCAATAGTGGAAGTCCCCTTCTTAGGGACTTTCACCATACTAAAAGATATATATATATTATGTTTATTATAGAACTTCCCCCAAAGTAAGTAGTGTAACATCCACTCCCTTTACGCATTAAGAGATGCTTTTTTTATTTTAAATGAATTAAATGCTTGTATTTGTTACATTAGACTGCATGTAATTACATTAGAATGAAAGATTTAAAAGAAGGAAAGAATAAGGACCAAAGTGAAAGGAGAAAGATGAAGTAAGGATGAATGTATAAATTTCTAGAACTTTAGGGCTACACACCATAATTTTAGCCGAAAGATTTACCGTAGCAACATAATTTTGAAACTTCCTGCCAGTGAGTTAGGGATGAAATGGTAATTTAACAGATAGTTAGAGAAATTATCATTTTGGACGGAATGGTCAGGGATTAAGAGTGGAATTGCAAAGGGCCGAATCACCTATAAATAGGTGAAGCCTTCAAAACACCTCATTATGCAACTTTAATTCTGGAATCTAGAGAGAGAAAGAGTTAGAATTGTGAGGGAAGAGAGCTATTGGACAGATTGAAGCATTCTAGAAGCTAGGAAAATTTATCAAAACACTTCACCATCATCAAATACCAAGTTTAAACCAGCAAAAAGGTAGCGAATCACCTATCTCTCTTATTTTTGAAATTTACTGTGTATGGTTGGTAAATTCTGAGTTTTTATAATTTTGAATTCCAGAGAGATTAAAACCTACATTCTTAGTGTTTTTTATTGCTATTGGATGTTTTAAACTGATTGAATATACTTGTGAATGCATGAATGAAAATCTGCAAAATGGGTTTTTCATGGTTTTCGAGAAAGAGTTTAAATCCAAGATTTGACCTTGAATAATCGGTGGTTTGGGCTATTTTTGAGTGGTAAATGAAGCTTTTATGTTGTTATTGAGTTTTTAATCATCCAAACTATTTTAAAAAACATGTTCTTGGGCTAAAATAATTGGTTAACGATGAGTTTTAAAATAGAGCAGGCATAGCAGTCGACTTGTAGGTTCTACCAGTCGACTGTCGTGCTCCTAAGTAGCCCAGAAACATATCCAGAATGCTAGCAGTCAATTGCCAGGGGCTAGAAGTCGACTGTTGCGTTCTTATTTTCTAGAAATTAGCCAAGACCAGAGCAGTCGACTGTCGAGGCCTGGAAGTCAACTGATTACTTTCTGTTTAAGATATTTATGAGGCAATAAGCTGGAAGTCGACTGCCAAGAGACTAGGAGTCAAGTTGTAGCTTTCTGTTTTAGAAAATTTGACTTAATAACCTATTTTTAATCCACAATTAGCCTAATATTTCACTCAAATGTAAGATTTAATCTTGAATTGTAATTGATAATATGAGAAAGTAGAATATTTGAAAAATTATGAGAAAGAGAAGAGAAATAAGAGATTTTCATTGAGCATAAACCATAAATGAGAATAACTGCAAATTGTTGGTCCATGAGAAGAGCTGCATTTGGTTATACTATAAGAAGGGTTGCATTTGGTTATACCACGAGAAAGGATGCAATTGGTTATATCGCGAGAATGGCTGCAACTAGCTTTAATCTAGGAAAAGTTTTGTAGACAGTAAACCATGAGAATATTGCTGACGGTTAACCATGAGAATAAATGTTGACGGTTAACCACAAGAATGAATGTAGATGGTGAAATCCACGAGAATGGTTGCAAGTGGCTCATGACCACGAGAAAACTCATTTATGAATGGAAATATTTAAAGAATTATTTTGTGATGCTTTTGATGTTGGCCATATCAAATTGCATGATTTCTTTGTTTATGCTCTATATATTGATATGAGAATATGAGTTGTTACCATTACAATCTGAGAATGCATCCTGTGTGATGAATATTAGTTAAAGTGCATGTGTAATCATAAGTATATGCATGAGATATTTTTGTAATCCCTGTACATTATTCCAATAGCATAATATTTTAAAGTATTATGAAAAAGAATGTAGTGGATTCCCGTATCCGTACGATGGTAAAAACAGCTATTTTAAACACAGGTAATTATTGCTACTAGGAAATATTTCTCATTAAAGCTGGTTTGTATCAGATGCCTTGGTACCAGGTGCTGTTAAAGGTAGAGATAGAAGTAGTGAAAATACCCTTTCTGGGGTATTTTCCTGTGATCATTGGACTATGGGTCCTATTTGTATTCGAGTTACCACCATTCCCCTGACTATATGCATAATTAGGAGTATGTAATACTTTGACATGCCTATTGTCACACCCCTTATCTTACCTCAACAATGTCATATTACTTCCTTAGATAAGTGGTTACATTAATTCTAGTCTTTAATTATATTTAAAGTTCCTGAGCATCTAATCCATCATATATTAATTTTACAATTAGGTTTGGGTTCTCATGCTCAGGTGAAATGCTTTGGCACAGCGGAATATAAAACATTAAACACTACAATAGATTACATACAAAAACTTTTCATATATGCATATACCTATACATTATGATATCTATTTAGTACATCATTTCATATACAGACACGGGGATAGATGAAGTACCCATCCTGAAGGAGTAAGGAGACAACAAGCCTGTCACTCATACCCCTTTTACAAAATACCATGGGAGAATCGGTCCTTCATATATCCTTATACGTATGCCCCTTTTTCTGTCTATATACAGCCAAAAATATTAGTCCTAATTCCAACTCCCCCAAAACAAAGAATTAGACTCCATAAAGTTAGGCTGTAGCTATATATTTAAGTCATCATCTACTCTATCGGGAATTCAAAAACAGTGATAATGTACACATTCTTGATAATAGTAAAGTTACCCAAGAAAGGAATATCCACTATATCTAACTCCACTTCAATTACCATGCAGTATCTAACCATCTGATACATATCAGTTCAGTAATGAGAATTGTATTCCCAGTAGATAAACAACTAGTTTATTTTAAAATGACTGACATGTACCACTGCAATAATGCAGAAAATACTTTACATGAAATTAAATTGCAAAACCCTTTTCATATATACACTTGGATATGATTCACTATGGAAACATGTGTGGATGCAGCTATAGAAATGAAATACACCTTCAATCAGTTCATTCATGGAATAGGCTATAAGCATTCAATGTTTAAATATCATAATCATATTCACATAAATCACATCTTTGTAATGCATATCATAACATATAATAAACCTCAGCTTTTAGGAGATAGACACCAGATCATTCCCCCTGCCTCTTCTTCCTTGGGAGTATACACCAGATCATTCCCCACAAGGAAACCTCTTTTTAGGAATGGATGCATCAAATCATTCCTCCTCATATAATACCTTGGGAGTATATAGAAGATCATTCCCCACAAGGTAACTTTCCTGGAAGGTAAACATTGAATCATTCCTCCCCTTCACAGGCCTCAATTTCAGGGGTCATTCACTGGGTCGTCCCTCCTCCTCATTTCAATTCCCCGGGGGCACATATCAATCATTTCCCACCAAGGAACCTTAACCTCACATTTCACATTACATCAAGCAATTTCATGCCATTCTTTACCTTGCATTTCATATCACATCATGCATTTTCATGCTATTCTTTAACCTTGCGTTTCAGATCACATCAAGCATTTTCATATCATACAAACATCTTTTAACTCATTTGGTTCCTTTTTAGCATTATTCTCATCATCTAAGCATTTTAGCAACACTTTCCATAATTATTCCTAACATTTTCTCACACCTCAAATTTGTGTAAGTGTACTTTATGTCATCCTTTTTCATGCTTTTCTAACTCATTGTTCATATAAATGATGACAATACATCTAATCTCACAATTTCACATTTTTTGGCATACTTTTAAAGTGAAAAAGTAAGACTTTAAATTGACAACATTACTTAAGGTATAACTTGCCATGATTTTCTCTCTCTTCTTTTCTTAGAACTAGACATATATAGTCTCTAAGTCAATTTTTAAGAACAATTTCAGCATCATTCATATGCATTCATTCGGCCAAGGTGACTAATGCACACTTATTTGGTTATTTGTGAAGCTAGACAATAAGAGAAATACCCAAATGCAAAGTTAATTGAACTTTCTCTCTCTTACCATTTTCTAGCACTTTCTCTCACTAGTTCTAGCACAAAATTTTGCCAAAATTCAGCACCAACATTAACCCTAGCATTCGGCCAAAGTGAGAAAACAAGCAAAAGTGGAGTTGTTTCATCAATTCCCTTCCAACACAACAACATTCATGCAAAATACCATTTTCTCACTCTAAAAAGCACAAATTCAGCATCTACCTAATTTAGGGTTTAGAAAAATCAATATCCATTCATGAAACCTTACCTTTTCATGAGTTTCCATACTTTCCAACATATCTATAGTCACAACCACAAGTGATTTCCAACATATTTCACATACAAGTATGCAAATCTACCATACACATGTAGAGAGAGAAATTGCCACCTTTCTTACAATTTTGAAAACACCATAAATCTACCATGAAACATGAAAATAATTGCATGAGGTTGTTTATCTACCTTGAAAAGCCAATGGATATGTAATTCCCCTTTTAATTTGATGTAAGCTTCTTCTCTTCCAAGGCAAGATGAATTTTGTCCACCTCTCCTTCTTCTCCTTCTTTCACAGCATTTCTAGTAGCTAGGAGAAGAAATAGGCTGAATTAGAGTTGGACTTATTTACAAAAATGCCATTCTTGCAAATTTTGTCAATTTCATCCTTTTTCTTTTCTTTTTATAACAATGGCATTGTCTCTCCTTACCATTGTAATTTTATGCAATTTCCATGGGCTGGGACTGTTCTGCCCTTCTAGAATTTTGAAATTGCATAGTGGTTCCTCAACTTTTTGGAATTTTCATTTTAGTCCCTAAGAAAAGTGCACTTTTGCTATTAAGTCCAATTTGGCTATTTTTGCTTCCTTTTTCATTCTTTTCGGTTTCAAGGAGTAAAAATCACTTAAATAAAATTCCATAAGGCTATTTTCCATGAATTTACCAATTTTATTTTATTTTAGCAACATTACAATTTTGCCCCTAAGGCAACATTACCTTTTTACCCTTTATGCTAAAACTATCATTTCACTCTCATTTTTTCTTCTTTTGATCAAGAATGAGTAAGGATTTCTAATTCCCACCTTAATAAAATATTTAGGTTCAAACTACAATTTTCTCACATCATATAAAATTACCATCATAACCATAATGTGAAATTACAATTTTACCCTTCTTAGGGAAAATTGTCCCTTAATATTAACATAAGTAATTTCTTGCATAACTAGACTCTTCTTCCCTCTTAAATAAAAATAATAAGAGTCCTTTGTCATAACTTCATGAAATAAGAGAATTAACTAATTATTCATTTCATGGTAAAATTACCATTTTACCCTTCCTTACCAAATTTCCAATTTCATGCTTTTTATCACAAAAGTGATTATAAAATGATAAAAGTGTTCATTATAACTCTTTACTAAATCATCCTTAACCCTTCGTAATTAATACTAAAATAATAACAACAATAACATCATCATAAATTACAAGTGTTAGGAGCAGATGTTACACCTACTCCCTGAATCCTTATTAGTATTTTGAAAGTATCAAGAGGATGATTTTGGTATAAGTAAGGAAGACATATATGTATTAAAATATGTGAGATAGAGAATTGTGCTTAAAACAGGGTATGAGTGATAGGCTTGTTGTCTCCTTATCCTGCTCAAGCTCACATATCTATAGGTATATGTCTGTACACACAATTGTTATGTATGTATAAATATTATGTAAAGTTGAATGTGAATGTAAGTATCTCTATATCTATCTCATTTAAATACTTGATTTATTTCTGCTGCATAACTTGTGAGAACCCGAGTGTAGTAACCCAAACTAGTGGCACTCAATTATTTAACTTAGAAAAAGTTAAAAATATACTCGGATAAAGGCAGTAGTAAACTTATCAATCCTATATTGTATTATCTTATATTATTTAAAATACCTAAAAGGAATATAGGGTTTGGGTTGTTACAAATGGGGCACTTTAGTTATGTATGTGTAGCCCTTCATTTTGGTCTTTATTCTATATATTCTTTTTGGGTTAGAATTAGGATTGCTAGTTTTAGTTGTATATAGAAAAGGAAAAAAGGGTAATTGCGGGGGAAAGGATATATGAAGAACCTGTTCATCCCTAGTATTTTGTAAAAGGAGTTTGAGTGACAGGCTTGTTGTCTCTTTACTCCTTATGGATGGGTACTTCATATATCTTGGTATATCTATACTAAATGATGTAACTGACAGTCATTATATATGATATGAAAGTTTTTCTAAATTTCACTGTGATGTATGATATTTTATTTATGTTGTGCAAAAGTATGTTTTTCCTGAGCAAAAGGACCCAAACCTAATTATACATTAAATTATTGATGGATTAAATGCTTGGGTGATAGGCTTTAAGATAAAAGGCTAAGAATAATGTTTACCTGAACATGTTATATGTAACATCTGCTCTTTTTGTATTCAAGAGATGTTTGTTTATTTTAATGAATTGAATACTTGTGGTTGCTGCATTAAATTACATATAGAGGCATTAGAATGATAGTTTTAGGTGAAGAGAAAGAATAGGGACCAAATTGAGAGGAAAAAATAAAGTGAGAATGGATTTAAGAATTTCCAAAATGAGCTAGGGACAAAATGATAATTTAACATATAGTTGAAAGAATTATTATTTTGGGCCGAATGGTTGAAAATTAGGAATAGAATTGCAAAGGGTCGAATCACCTATAAATAGGTGAATACCTCAGAACCCTTCAATTGCACCCTAAATTCTAAAACTCTAGAGAAAGAGAAAGGATGAGCTAGAGAGAGAAGGAGAAGGAATTGGGAGTAAACAACACTATGACTTGGATTTAAGCATTCTAGGAGCTAGGAAATCACTCCAGAACACTTCTCAATCAACAAACACCGAATAGAAATAAGAAAAAAGGTAGCATAGTAACCCAATCCCTTTATTTCAAAATTTACTATTTATACTATTGAAATTTATGAAATTGAACTTGTTTGAATGAAAAAGGGATTAAAAACTACGTTCCTATTGTTTTTAATTACTATTGGGTATTTTTAACCGATTGAAGATACTTGTGCATGCTTAAAATTTCTTCTGAAAAATGGGTTTTTCAACTTGAACGAAAATGAGTTGTAATCTCAGATTTAGACAAGATTATATGATGTTTTAGGTTGTTTTTTTTGTGTTAAATGTTGCTGAGAAGTTTATCTTGAGTTTATCAATTTCAAAATGGGTTTAAAAATAAGTTTTTGGATTGAAAATCTGGGTCAACAACGATTCATAAAACAAAGAAAGACGCAGCAACTGACTACCACAAAGCAACAATCGACTTTCGTGCTCTTGAGATGCTTAGAAATGTATACATAATACTAGCAGTCAATTTTTGGACACCTGAAAGTTGACTGTCGTGTTCTTCCTTTTTTTAGAAACACCCAAGAACAGAGCAACTGACTAGCCCAACCTAGTAGTTGACTGTCAGGCCTAATAGTAAGCTAGCAACCAATTGCCAGGCACCTAGTAGTCGACTGATAGCTCTCTGTTTTGAATTTTGAAGATTTGGACAGAATGCAATCAGTTGACTTGTAGCATGGTACCAGTCGACTGCCACTTTTTGTAATGGAATGATGAACTTAATTACATATTTGAATGATATCTATCCCCAAAACTAAATCCAACTAGAGATTAACTTAAATTATAATAAAGGTAACATATACTTTAAATGTAAATGAGAAAGAGCATGAAAGTGATGAAAGTTAAAAGGAAAGAGCAAGAATGCATAAGAGAAATGAGAATTATATTCTTAATATATGTATCTATGGTAGATATGTTCATATCTAAATGACTAATTGCTGGTGTGGGATGGTGATTGGACATTCCACGAGTATCGTGATAGTTGTGAATTATAAGTTAGTGACTTAATGGCCAATGTAAATGAAAAGTCACATAGTTAGAATTTATAGAACTATAGTATGCACCGGTTCACCCATATATATATGTTTATACATAATGTTTTGGGGACCCCAGTATGTACTCAATGTGTGGAACCAAAATGTGGGGACTCTATTGTACTTAGATCCACTAGAGGATGCTTCAGAATATACATAAATATGATATGCAGTCGAGGACTGCCAATGGGCATAGTTGCCAAAGTACATATTTGAAAGTATAGAGTGGTGCATATGATAACCCTCCAAATTTCTCTTATATTATGCAATTATATGATGATGATTATGATGATATTTGGCAAAGGCCAACAAGAAGTGCTCTTATTTCCTTATTGCTCTTTATTTTATAATGAAAGTTATATGAATGATGCTATGTTACCTATATGTTTTGATAAATTTATGAGATATATGTTATGAGCTGAGCTTATGAATGCAAGTATGAATGTTAAATGAAAGGTTATACAAGATAACCCAATAGATGTATTATTTTTATGAAAAATAATGTAAAATTTTCATATGAGTTTACAGTGGTACAAACTAGCTGTTTTAAAAACTGGTTATTAATGATACTGAGATTTATTCTCATAAAAATGCTGGTTTGTACCAGATGCCTAGGTTCCAGATATTGTTGGAAGTAGAGGTGGAAGTGGTGGAGATACCCTTCCTAGGGTATTTTCCTATTATCCATGAAGTGTAAGTCATGTATATATGGGAAGTTCCTTCCACACCTTGAGGATGTGAAGTTCTAGGAAAGTTTTTGGTATGCCCAATACCCTAAATCCTTATGATATTTTGGAAAAAGGATTAGGAGAATAGTTTTGATGTATAGGATAAGGGCATATATGTATTAGGATATGTGAGCTAGGAATCCACTAGCTATTTTTGTTAAATAGGTATGAGTGATAAGCTTGTTGTCTCTTTAACCTAGCTAACACTCATATATCCATAGATATATGTCTAATGAATGATATGTATACACCGTAAATGAATGTAGATGTGTATATATATGTATATTTTATGTCAATTAATTTAATGTATTTTCCGTTGCATAACATGTGAGATCCTGAGTGTAGTAGCCCAGACCAATAATACTAATTATTTCATTTGATAAATATTTAAAATTTGACTTAGGTAAAGGAAGTAGTAATTCACCAATCTTATAGTATATTGTTTATATTATTTAAATCACTTTAAAAGGAACTGTAGGATTGGTGGGTTACACTGAGTTGGTATTAAAGCACTATTACCACGGCTAGTGAGAATTGGCTCGGTAATGAAAGGGTAGATTCCTCAAAATAAAGACTAATGTAGGGTAGTTAGTTGAGCTATGGCAGTTAATTGGTTTGTATTATGTTTTAACTTAAGGAATGAAGCATGAGGTTTGGGTAGATGATATTTCTGATTAGTGTCGTATGATCTCTTATAAATAGTATGTTACTGAAACTAATCACCTTAGTAATGTTTGTTTTGTAGAGTGAATTATGGCCCCACCTAGGAGAAATACTGGAAAGGAAAAGGAAGGTGAAACCAATATGGAAAGAGTTATATAAGTGATGATGGGAGTGGTAGAGGCTATGAGAGAACAGGCTGCTGTTGCTGCCACCCAACAGGCTACTGCCACTACTCAACAAGCTGCAACTATGGCTGAAGCACTTAGACAATTTCAAGAGAATAGGCTGGTGAATCATAACCCAAATCCTAAAATTAAACAAGTGGGAAACCAAGCTTATAATGCTTGGTCTGAATTCCATAGAAATAAACCTCCTTCCTTTAGGGGTGAGTTTAACCCACAGGCAGGTGTAGAATGGTTACGAGAAATGGAAAAGTTGTTTGAGGTCCTAGGGAACACAGATGAACAGAAGGTATTGTTTGCCACTTACATGCTTGTTGGGGAAGCATAATATTGGTGGAAAGGAGCGAAACAATTACTGGTAGCTCAAGGGACCCAGATTACCTGGTAAGTTTTTAAAAGAGTGTATCTAGAAAAGTATTTCCCTGAGAACATGAGAAACTAGAAATAAGTATTAGGTTTGAGTAACTATCTAAATTCTCTTATAATTTAGAGCATAATCCAAATGAGACATAGAAAGCGTTGCATCTGGAATCTGGGTTGAGATCGGAGCTAAAGAATGTTGTTGCTTCATTTGAAATTAGGAACTTTGCTATGTTAGTGAACAAGGGTCGCATTGTTTCTCAGAACCTAGATAACACAAAGAAAGAAAGACAGAGGGCCAATTTCTTTAAAAGGAAACAACCTAGATCCTCTAAAGAAAGGGATAGTAGGAATGATGAAAACCAGAAGGGGAAGAAACCTGTAGTGAGACAGGCAGTACCTAGTGCTTGTCCAAAGTGTGGGAAAAGTCATGGAAAACCTTGTAGACTCCAATTCCATGTGTGTTATAAGTGTAGAAAACAAGGTCACTTCATTAAGAGACTACCCTGAGTGGAAGAGGTCAACTGAGCCCACAAGACCTTCTACTATGGGAAGAGTTTATACTCTCAAAGGTAAATAAGTGGTCTAGTCTGATGATCTGATAAAAGGTAAATGTTTGATAAATGATATATCTTTAACTGTACTGTATGATTCTGGCGCCACTCATTCTTTCATTTCTTATGAATGTGTGGAAAGATTGAATTTACCTTTATTTAAATTGCCCCATGAGTTATCAATTTCTACTGCTACAGGAGAGCAGGTATTAACTTCTTTGGCCTGCTTAAATTGATCGTTGACCTCATTTGTTTACCTTTGGTGGGATTGGATATCATTTTTGGGATGGATTGGTTGTCTACAAATAATGTAGTCTTAGATTATTCTAAGAAATCTATGACTTTTATAGATGTCATGTCGGTAGTTAGGAAAATTGAGGAAGAAATCCAAAGAACTAGTTTTTTGTGTTCTTCTAAAGTTGAGTTTTAGCATAAACTTAATGTTATTCCTGTAGTTTGTGAATTTCCAAATGTCTTTCCCAATGAAATTTCAAGTCTTCCACCTGAAAGAGAGATAGAGTTTTCTATAGAATTGATTCCTGGCATGAGACTAATTTCTATATCGCCTTATAGAATGTCTCCCTTAGAGTTAACAGAATTGAAAGTGCAGATAGAGGATCTTTTGGGGAAGTAGTTTATTAAGCCCAATACTTCACCTTGGGGAGTACCAGTTCTGTTTGTAAAGAACAAAGATGGAAGTATGAGGTTGTGTATAGATTATAGGCAATTGAAGAAGGTAATCATGAAGAACAAATACCCACTCCCTAGAATAGATGACCTGTTAGATCAATTAAGAGGAGCTATTGTGTTTACCAAAATTGATTTGAGATCGGGATACGATCAAATTAGAGTGAAAATAGAAGACATACCTAAGACAACCTTTAAAACCAGATATGGGCATTATGAATTTTTGGCAATGCCATTTGGACTGACGAATGCTCCAACTATTTTTATGGATTACATGAATCATATCTTTAGACCCTACCTTGATTAGTTCGTGGTAGTGTTTATTAATGACATTCTTGTATATTCTAAGAGTAGTGAGGAGTATGAACACCATCTTAGAATTATATTACAGTTTTTTAAGGAGAAGAAATTGTATGAAAAATTAGAAAAATGAGAATTCTAGTTGGAAGAGGTGAAATTCTTAGGTCATGTAATCACTAGTGAGGGAGTAACAGTAGATCCCAATAATATAGAAGTTATAATTAGTTGGAAGAGACCCACAACAATGACCAAAATTTAGAGTTTTCTTATATTAACAAGGTATTATAGGAGATTCATTCAAGGGTTTTTGCAAATTGTATTGCCTTTAACTAGACTGACTAGGAAAGATATTCCTTTTGTGTGAGATCACAAATGTGAAGATAGCTTTCAAATTTTAAACAAAAAGTTAACCACAACACCTATATTAATAATCCCTGATCCCTTAGGAAATTTTGAATTGTATTATGATGCATCCAAGAAGGGCCTAGGATGTGTCTTAATGCGAAATGGGAGGGTTTTCGCATATGCCTCTAGACAATTAAGGCCTCATAAAGAAATTACCCTACCCATGATTTAGAATTAGTAGCCATAGTATTTGCTTTAAAAATCTGGTGACACTATTTGCATGGGTCAAGGTTTGAGGTATTAGTGACCATAAAAGTCTCAAATATCTCTTTCACTAAAAAGAACTAAACATGAGGCTAAGAAGATGGATGGAATTCTTAAAGGATTATAATTTTGAATTAAAGTACCATCCAGGAAAAGCTAATGTAGTGGCAGATGCACTAAGTTAAAAATCTCTCCATATGGCTCAACTAATGATGAAGGAAATGAGCCTAATAGAAAAATTTAGAAATATGAGCCTATCCACACTGGTGTTACTAGATAGGATATATCTGAGTGAGTTAAAAATCTAGAATAACCTTAGAACTCAAATATTAGAAGCTCAAAGAGAGGATGAATTCTTAAAGTAACTAAAAGACCCAAAGGAATTCAAAAGAGGTGTTGATAGGGTAGTAACTTTCCAAGATAGGATTTATATCCCAGATTCAGGAGGACTGAGGGATATAACTCTAGAAGAAGCTCATAAGAGCAACTATACTATTCATCCTAGTACTACCCAAATGTATCATGATTTGAAAAGGAAATTTTGGTGGCCAGGCATAAAGAAGGAAATAGCTGAGTATGTTGCTAGATGCCTAGTGTGCCAGCTGGTAAAAATTGAACATTAGAAACCTGTAAGACTACTACAACCTCTTGAAATCCCCGAATGGAAATGGGATAAGATTTCTATGGATTTCATTATAGGTTTACCAAAAACTCAATTAGGGAATGATGCAATCTAGGTGATTATAGATAAATTAACTAAATTTGCACATTTCCTACCCATCAAAATAAATTTCTCATTAGAAAAGTTAGCCCAATTGTATATACAAGAAATAGTAAGACTCTAGGATTTCCTACTAATATAGTATCTGATAGAGACTATAGGTTTACTTCTAGATTCTGGAGAGCGTTACACGAGGCTTTTAGTACTAAACTTAGTTTCAGTACTGCTTATTATCCACAAATTGATGGGCAGATAGAAAGAACTATTCAAACTCTAGAAGATATGCTAAGAGCATGTACATTAGAACAAAAAGGGAATTGGGATAGAAATTTACCTTTAGTGGAATTTTCCTACAATAATAGTTTCCACTCCAATATAGGAATAGCTCCTTATGAAACCTTATATGGAAGAAGATATAGGTCAACCTTGTGTTGGTTTGAAGTAGGGGAGAAACAACAGTTGGGACCAAACTTAGTTCAACAAACCACATATCAAATTAAGATGATTAAAGAAAAGATGGCTAAAGCCTAAGATAGGCAGAAAAGTTATACTCATAAAAGGAGAAGACCACTAGAATTTGCCAAAGGAGATCACATTTTCCTTAGATATTACTAGTATTGGCAGGGCTATTAAGTCCAAAAAATTGAGCTCAAGATGTAACCCCCCAATATTACGGTTCCTTTTAAAGGATTTAAATAATATAAACAATGTACTATGAGATTGGTGAATTACTACTTCCTTTACCCGAGTTAATTTTTAAAGACTTATCAAATGAAGTAATTAATATTATTGGTTTAAGCTACTACACTCGGGATCTCACACGTTGCGCAATGAAAAATGCATTAAATTAATTGACATAAAACATACATATATATATACACATCCACATTCATTTACAGTGTATATGTACCATTCATTAGACATATATTTATGGATATGTGAGAGTGTTAATCAGGGTAAGGAGACAACAAGCCTGTTACTCATATCCATTTAACAAAACTAGCTAGTGGATTCCTAGCTCACATATCCTAATACATATATGCCCTTATCCTATACATCAAAACTATTCTCCTTATCCTTTAACCAGAATATCACAAGGATTCAAGGTATGGGGCATTCCAAAAAATTTCTACTCTAATACTTCATGTAATCAAGGTGGTGGAAGGACTTCCCAAACATATATGATCTATAGTTCCTTAATAACAGGGAAATACCCTAGGAAGGGTATTTCAACCAACTGCACCTCTATCTCAAGGAGGATCTGGTATCTAGGCATCTGATACAAACCAACATTTTTATGAGAATAAATCTTAGTAGCATTAATAACCAGTTTTTAGAACATCTAGTTTGTACCACCGTAAACTCATACAGAAATTCTACATTCTTTTAAAAAAAATACATCTATTGGGTTATCTTGTATAACATTTCATTTAACAATCATACTTGCCTGCTCGTAGCATATATCTTATAAATTCGTCATAACATATAGGTAACATACATCATTCATGTAACTTTCATTACAAAATAAAGAGCAATAAGGAAATAAGAGCACTTCTCATTGGCCTCTGCCAATCATCATCATCATCATCATATAACTGCATAATAAGATAAATCTGGAGGGGAAGCATGTGCACCACTCCATATTTTCGCATATGTACTGTGGCAACTATACTTGGCAGTCCTTGACTGCATATCATATTTGTGTACATTCAGGAGCGTCCTCTAGTGGATCCAAGTACAATAAGGTCCCCACCTCTGGCTTCTACACATTAAGTATATATTGAGGTCCTCAAAATGCTATTCATAAACATATATATGGGCGAATCAGTGCATACTATAGTTCTGTATGTAACATCCGCTCTTAACACTTGTAATTTATGATGATGTTGTTGTTGTTATTATTTTAGTATTAATTGTGAAGGGTTAAGGATGATTTAGTAAGGAGTTATAATGAACACTTTTATCATTTTATGGTCACTTTTGTGATAAAAGCATGAAATTGGAAATCTGGTAAGGAAGGGTAAAATGGTAATTTTACCATGAAATGAATAATTAGTTTAATTCCCTTATTTCATGAAGTTATGACAAAGGACTCTTATTATTTCCATTTAATAGGGAAAAAGAGTCTAGTTATGCAAGACTTTACTTATGTTAATATTAAAGGACAATTTTCCCTAAGAAGGGTAAAATTGTAATTTCACACCATAGTTATGATGGTAATTTTATATGATGTGAGAAAATTTTAGTTTGACCCTAAATATTTTATTAAGTTGGGAATTAGAAATCCTTACTCATTCTTGATCAAAAGAAGAAAGAATGAGAGTGAAATGATAGTTTTAGCATAAAGGGTAAAAAGATAATTTTGCCTTAGGGGAAAAATTGTAATTTTGCTAAAATAAAAGTAATTAGTAAATTCATGGAAAAGAGCCTTATGGAATTTTATTTAAGTGATTTTTACTCCTTGAAACCGAAAAGAATGAAAAAGGAAGCAAAAATGGCCAAATTGGACTTAATAGCAAAAGTGCACTTTTCTTAGGGACTAAAGTGTAAATTCTAAAAATTTGAGGGACTACTATGCAATTTCAAAATTCTGAAAGGGAAAAATAGTCCCAGCCCATGGAAGTTGCATGAAATTACAATGGTAAGGAGAGACAATGCCATTGTTATAAAAAGAAAAGAAAAAGGATGAAATTGACAAAAATTTGCAAGAATGGCATTTTTGTAAATAAGTCCAACTTTAATTCAGCCTATTTCTTCTCCTAGCTACTAGAAATGGCGTGAGAAGAGGAGAAGAAGGAGGAGATAGCCGAAAACCCATCTTGACTTGAAGGAGAGGAAGCTTATATCAAATTAGAAAGGGAATTATATATCCATTGGCTTTTCAAGGTAGATAAACAACCTCATGCAATTATTTTCATGTTTCATGGTAGATTTATGGTGTTTTCAAAATTGTAAGAAAGGTGACAATTTCTCTCTCTACATGTGTATGGTAGATTTTCCTACTTGGATGTGAAAAATGTTGGAAATCACTTGTGGTTGTGACTATAGATATGTTGGAAAGTATAGAAATTCATGAGATGATAAGATTGCATGAATGGAAATTGATTTTTCTAAACCCTAAATTAGGTAAATGCTGAATTTGTGCTTTTTAGAGTGAGAAAATGGTATTTTGCATGGTTTTTGCATGAATGTTGTTGTGTTGGAAGGGAATTGATGAAACAACTCCACTTTTGCTTATTTTCTCACTTTGGCCGAATGCTAGGGTTCATGTTGGTGCTGAATTTTGGCAAAATTTTGTGTTAGAACTAGTGAGAGAAAGTGCTAAAAAATGGTAAGAGAGAGAAAGTTCAATTAACTTTGCATTTGGGTATTTCTCTTATTGTCTAGCTTCACAAATAACCAAATAAGTGTGCATTAGTCACCTTGGCCGAATGAATGCATAAGAATGGTGCTGAAATTGTTCTTAAAAATTGACTTAGAGACTATATATGTCTAGTTCTAAGAAAAGAAGAGAGAGAAAATCATGGCAAGTTATACCTTAAGTAATGTTGTCAATTTGAAGTCTTACTTTTTCACTTTAAAAGTATGCCTAAAAATGTGAAATTGTGAGATTAGATGTATGGTCATCACTGATATGAACAATGAGTTAGAAAAGCATGAAAAATGATGACTTAGACTACACTTACACAATTTTGAGGTGTGAGAAAATTTTAGGCTTAATTATTGAAAGTGTTGCCAAAATACTTAGATGATGAGAATAATGCTAAAAAGGAACCAAATGAGTTAAAAGTGCCACATTCTCATATTTTTCTTGCCTTGGCCGAATGTAATATGGCATTTTCCCTAGAATGGCCAATCTTATATGTCCATTGGAAGTGGCTTGAGGTACCACCCGAATAGGCATATGTTATGTAAAAGTGTTTGCATGGCATTATTGTGCTATTATCAATGGAATGTTTACATTTATGTAAAATATGTTTGTATGATATGAAAATGCTTGATGTGATGTGAAATACAAGGTTAAAGAATAGCATGAAAATGCATGATTTGATGTAAAATGCGAGGTAAAGAATGGCATGAAATTTCTTGATGTAATGTGAAATGTGAGGTTAAGGTTCCTTAATGGGAAATGATTGATATGTGCCCCCGGGGAATTGAAATGAGGAGGAGGGACGACCCAGTGAATGATCCCTGAAACTGAGGCTTGTGAAGGGGAGGAATGATTCAATGTTTACCTTCTAGGAAAGTTACCTTGTGGGGAATGATCTTCTGTATACTCATAAGGTATTAATGAGGAGGAATGATTTGATGCATCCATTCCTAAAAAAAGGCTTCCTTGTGGGGAATGATCTTCTGCATACTCCCAAGGAAGAAGAGGCAGGGGGAATGATCTGGTGTCTATCTCCTAAAAGCTGAGGTTTATTATATGTTATGATATTTACACATTGAATACTTATAGCCTATTCCATGAATGAACTGATTGAATGTGTACCTCATTTCTATAGCTGCATCCACACTTGTTTTCATGATGAATCATATCCAAGTGTATATATATGAAAAGAGTTTTGAAATTAAACTGCATGTAGAGTATTTTTTGCATTATTGCAGTGGTACATGTCAGTTATTTTAAAATAAACTGGTTGTTTATCTACTGGGAATACAATTCTCATTACTGAACTGATATGTATCAGATGGTTAGATATTGCATGGTAATTGAAGTGGAGTTAGATACAGTGGATATCCCTTTCTTGGGTACCTTTACTATTCTCAAGAATGTGTACGTTATCACCATTTTTGAATTTCCAATGGAGCAGATGATGACTTAAATATATAGCTATAGCCCAACTTTTTAGAGTCCTAATTCCTTATTTTGGGGAATTGGAATTAGGACTAATATTTTGGCTATATATAGACAGAAAAAGAGGCATATGTATAGGGATATGTAAAGGACCGATTCTCCTATAGTATTTTGAAAAAGGGGTATGAGTGACAGGCTTGTTGTCTCCTTACTCCTTCAGGATGGGTACTTCATCTATCCCGGTGTTTGTATATGAAACAATGTACTAAATATATGTCATGATGTATATGTATATGTATATATGGAAAGTTTTTGTATGTAATCTACTGTAGTGTTTAATGTTTTTATTCCGCTGTGCCAAAGTATTTCACCTGAGCATGAGTACCCAAACCTAATTGCAAAATAAATATATGATGGATTAGATGCTCAGGAACTTTAAATATATTTAAAGACTAGAATTAATGTAACCACTTATCTAAGGAAGTAACATGACGTTATTAAGGTAAGATAAGGGGTGTTACACTGTAAATTCTAAGTATGTGACTTTTCATTTACATTGCCCATTAAGTCACTAACTTACAATTTACAGCTATCATGATACTCGTGGAATGTCTAATCACTATCCCATACCAATAATAAGTTATTCATATATGAACCTATCTACCACAAATACATATATTAATAATACACTTTTTATTTCTCTTATGCATTCTTGCTCTTTCCTTTTAAATTTCATCACTTTCATGCTCTTTCTCATTTACATTCAAAGTATATGTTACCTTGCTTGTAATTTGAGTTTAATCTCTAGTTTGGATTTAGTTTTTGGGCTAGATATCATTCACATCTGTCATTAAGTTCATATTTTCATCACAAAAGGTGGCAGTCGAATAGTATCATGCTGTAAGTCGACTGATTGCATTCTGTCCAAATCTTCAAAATTTCAAACAGAGAGCTGCCAGTCGACTGCTAAGTCCTTGGCAGTCGGCTGCTAGCTTACTATTGGGTCCGACAGTCGACTGCTTGGTCAGGGCAAATGGCTACTCTGTTCTTGGGAATTTATGGAAAAATGAAGAACACGAAAGTTAACTTCCAAGTGCCTGGCAGTCGACTGCTAGCATTTTGTATGTATTTCTGAGCATCTCAAGAGCATGACAGTCAACTGCTGCACCGTAACATTCAGCTGCTGTGTCTTGCTCTATTTTATAAATCACTGTTAACCCAAAATTTCAATCCAAAAACTTGTTTTTAAATCCATTTTAAAATTAATGAACTCAAGATAAACTTCTCAGAAGCATTTAACACAAGAAAAAAGCCTAAAACATCATATAATCTTGTCCAAATATGAGATTAAAAGTAATTTTAGTTCAAGCTGAAAAACCCATTTTTCAGAAACAATTTTTAGCATGCACAAATATTTTTCAATCAGTTAATAGTGATTAAAAATAATAAGAATGTAGTTTTAAATCCCTTTTTCTTTTAATCAAGTTCAATTTCGCAAATTTTAATAGTATGAACAGTAAACTCTGAAATAAAGGGATTGGGTTATTATGCTACCTTTTTGCTAGTTTCTAATCGATGTTTGATGATTGGGAAGTGTTCTGAAGTGATTTTCTATCTCCTGGAATGCTTAAATCTAAGTGATAATGTTGTTTACTCAAAATTCCTTCTCCTTCTCTCTCTAGCTCATCCTCTTTCTCTCTCTCTAGAGTTTCAGAATTGAGGAAGCACAATGAAGAGTTTGAAGGTTGGCCTATTTATAGGAAATCTGACTCTTTGCAATTCAGTTCTTAATTTCGGACCATTCAACCCAAAATGATAATTCTTTCAACTATATGTTAAATTACCATTTTGTCCCTAGCTCACTAGTAAGAGGTTTTCAAAATTCTGTTGCTATAGTAAATCTTTTGGCAAAAATTACGGCCTATTGCCTTGAAGTTCTAAAAATTCTAACATCCATCCACACGTCATCTTTTTCCTTTCAATATGATCCCTCTTCTTTCTCTTCGTCTAAAACTCTCATTCTAATGCATCTATATGTAATCAACATAACATAAATGCATCATACACAAGAAATGAACTAGAATTAACAAACATCACTCAAAATTTAGGAGTGGATGTTACATTTCTCCCATCCTTTTAAGAAATTTTGTCATCGAAATTGATACGTACCTATACAAATAACTCTAGATACATTTTTCTCATATCATCTTCCTTCTCCCATGTAACTTCTTGGGGTGATAATTGATCCCACAATATCTTTACCAGTGGAATTATCTTGTTTCTCAATTGTTTGACTTCAGTCCCAATGATTCTTAAAGGTCTAGGATTATAAGTTAAATTATCTTTTAATTGTACTATTCTGGCATCAAGAATATGAGATATGAAAGACATTGAAAAGATTGGATAGAAATGGGGGTAAAGCAATTTATAAGTAGATTGGCCAACCTTTCTCAAGATTTCAAAAGGTCCAATGGATCTTAGGCTTAAATTTTTGGACTTAATAGCCTTGCCAATACCAGTAATAAGAGAAATTCTAAGGAAAACGTGATCTCCTTAATCAAATTCTAGTGGTCTTATTTTTTTATCAACATAACTCTTCTTTTTATCTTGGGCCTTAGCCATCTTTTCTTTAATCATCTTAATTTGATCTGTGGTTTGTTGAACTAATTCAGGCCCTAGTAGTTGTCTCTCCCCTACCTCAAACCAACATAAGGGTGACCTACATCTTCTTCTAAACTATTATTGTAGGTAAATTCCACTAAAGGTAAATTTATATTGCAATTCCCTTTTTGCTCTAAGGTACATGCTCTAAGCATATCTTCTAGAGTTTGAATAGTTCTTTCAGTCTACCCATCAATTTGTGGATGATAAGTAGTATTGAAACTAAGTTTAGTACCAAAAGCCTCCTGCAAGGCTCTCTAGAATCTATAAATAAACCTAGGATCTCTATCAGATACTATATTAGTAGGAACTCCGTGGAGTCTTACTATTTCTCATATATACAATTGGGCTAACTTATCTAATGATAAATTTATTTTGATGGGTAGGAAATGTGCAAATTTAGTTAATCTGTCTACAATTACCCAGATTGCATTATTCCCTAATTGAGTTTTCGGTAAACCTACTATGAAATCCATAGAAATCTTATCCCATTTCCATTCAGGAATTTCTAGAGGTTGTAGTAGCCCTGTAAGTTTCTGATGTTCAATTTTCACTTGCAGGCACACTAGGCATCTAGCAACATACTCAGCTATTTTCTTCTTCATGCCTGGCCACCAAAATTTCTTTTTCAAATCTTGATACATCTTGGTAGTACCAGGATGAATAGTATAGTTTCTCTTATAAGCTTATTCTAGAATTATATCCCTCAGTCCATCTGAGTCTGGGATATAAATCCTATCTTGAAAAGTTACTACCCCATCGATACCTCTTTTGAATTCTTGTGGGTCCTTTAGGGACTTTAAGAATTCATCCTCTCTGTAAGCTTCTAATGTCTGAGTTTTAAGGTTATTCTTAATTTTTAACTCACTCAGATATATCCTATCTGGTAACACCAGTGTGGATAAGTTCATATTTCTAAATTTCTCTATCAGGCTCATTGCATTTATCATTAGTTGAGCTATGTGAAGAGATTTTTGACTTAGTGCATCTGCCACTACATTAGCTTTCCATGGATGGTACTTTAATTTAAAATCATAATCCTTTAAGAATTCCATCCATATTCTTTGCCTCATGTTTAATTCTTTTTTGTCAAAGAGATATTTGAGACTTTTATGGTCACTAAATACCTCAAACCTCGACCCATATACATAGTGTCGCTAGATTTTTAAAGCAAACACTATGGCTGCCAATTCTAAATCATAGGTAGGGTAATTTTCTTCATGAGGCCTTAATTGTCTAGAGGAATATACGATAACTCTCCCATTCTGCATCAAGACACATCTTAGGCCCTTCTTGGATGCATCACAATACAATTCAAAATTTCCTAAGGGATTAGGGATTATTAAGACAGGTGTTATGGTCAACTTTTCTTTTAAAATTTGAAAACTATCTTCACATTTGTGATCCCACACAAAAGGAATATCTTTCCTAGTCAGTCTAGTCAAAGGCAATGCAATTTGCAAAAACCCTTGAATGAATCTCCTATAATACCCTGTTAATCTAAGAAAACTCCAAATTTCAGTCACTATTGTGGGTCTCTCCTAACTAATTACAGCTTCTATCTTACTAGGATCTACTGTTACTCTATCTCTAGTGATTACATGACCTAAGAATTTTACCTCTTCTAACCAGAATTCACATTTTTCTAATTTTTCATATAATTGCTTTTCCCTAAGCAACTATAATACAATCCTAAGATGATGTTCTTGCTCTTCACTACTCTTAGAATATACAAGAATGTCATCAATAAACACTACCACGAACTAATCAAGGTAGGGTCCAAAGATATGATTCATGTAATCTATAAAAATAGCTGGAGCATTTGTTAATCCAAATGGCATTACTGAAAATTCATAATGCCCATATCTGGTTCTAAAGGTTGTCTTAGGTATGTCTTTTGTTCTCACTCTGATTTGATGGTACCCTGACCTCAAATCGATTTTGGAAAACATAGTACCTCCTTTCAATTGTTCTAAAAGGTCATCTATTCTAGGAAGTAGGTATTTATTTTTCACAGTTACCCTATTTAGTTGTCTATAGTCTATACATAACCTCATACCTCCATCCTTCTTCTTTACAAACAGAATTGGTGCTCCCCAAGGTGAAGCACTAGGCCTAATAAACTATTTCCCCAAAAGATCCTCTATTTGCACCTTCAATTCAGTTAACTCTTTGGGAGACATTCTATAAGGCGCTATAGAAATTGGTCTCATGCCAGGAATCAATTCTATAGAGAATTTTATTTCTCTCTCAAGTGGAAGACTTGAAATTTCATTGGGAAAGACATTAGGAAATTTACAAACTATACGAATAGCATTAAGTTTATACTGATGTTCAACTTTAGAAGAACACAGAAAACTATTTCTTTGGGTCTCTTCCTCAATTTTCCTAACTACCAGCATGGCATCTATAAAAGTTATAGATTTCTTAGAACAATCTAAGACTACATTGTTCGCAGACAACTAATCCATCCTAAAAATGATATCTAATCCCACCAAAGGTAAACAAATGAGGTAAAAAATAAAGGGCTTATTCTCAACAACAAGGGAACAATTTAAGCAGGCCAAAGAAGTTAATACCCGCTCTCTTGCAATAGTAGAAATAGATAACTCATGGGGCAATTTAAATAAAGATAAATTCAATACTGCCTGTCTCACTATAGGTTTCTTCCCCTTCTGGTTTCCTTCATTTCTACTATCCCTTCCTCTGAAGGATCCAGGTTGTTTCCTTTTAAAGAAATTAGCCATCTGTCTCTCCTTCTCTGTGTCAGCCAGGTTCTGAGAAACAATGCAACACTTGTTCACTAACATAGCAAAGTTTTTAATTTCAAATGGAGCAACAACATTCTTTAGCTTTGATCTCAACCCAACTTCCAGATGCAATGCTTTCCATATCTCATTTGGATGATGCCCTAAATAAGAAGAGAATTTAGATAGTGCCTCAAAATTTGTTAAATACTCCTCAAAAGTCATATTGCCTTGCTTTAATTGCATGAATTCAATTTATTTCTAGTTTCTCACGTTCTTAGGGAAATACTTTTCCAAATACACTCTTTTAAAAACTTCCTAGGTGATCTGGGTCCCTTGAACTACCAGTAATTGTTTCGCTCCTCTCCATTAATATTTGCTTCCCCAACAAGCATGTGAGTATAAAATAATACCTTCTGTTTGTCTGTATTCCCTATGACCTCGAACAATTTTTCCATCTCTTACAACCATTCTTCAGTTGCCTGTGGGTTAAACTCACCCCTAAAGGAAGGAGAATTATTTTTGGTGAAATTCATACCAATCATTATAAGCTTGGTTTCTTGTCAAATTTAAGGATTTGGGTTGTGATTCACCGATCTATTTTCTTAGAATTGTATAAGTGCTTCAGCTATAGCAACAACATGTTGCGTAGCGGCAGTAGCCTGTTGGGTAGTAGCAATAGCCTGTTCCCTCATAACCTCTGCCACTCCTATCATGACTTGCATTACTCTTTCCATATTAATCTCACCTTCCTTTTCCTTCCCAGTATTTCTCCTAGGAGGGGCTATAATTCACTCTATAAGATAAACATTACCGAGGTAATCAGTCTCAATAACATATTATGTATAAGAGATCATATGGCACCAATTAAAAGTATCATCTACCCAAACCTAATACTAAATTCCTCAAGTCAAAACATAATACAAGCCAGTCAACTGCCATGGTTTAGCTAACTACCTTGCATTAGTCTCTATCCTGAGGAATCTACCCTTTCATTACTAAGCTATTTCTCACTAGCTGTGGTAATAGTGCTCTGATACCAACTCAGTGTAATCTTCTAATCCTATGGTTCCTTTTAAAGGATTTAAATAATATAAACAAAATACTATAAGATTGGTGAATTACTACTTCCTTTACCTGAGTCAATTTTTAAACATTTATCAAATGAAGTAATTAGTATTATTGGTCTGGGCTACTACACTCGGGATCTCACACGTTATGCAGCGAAAAATACATTAAATTAATTGACATAAAACATACATATATATATACATCCACATTCATTTATGGTGTATATATACCATTCATTAGACATATATCTATGGATATGTGAGAGTGTTAATCAGGGTAAGGAGACAACAAGCCTTTCACTCATACCCATTTAACAAAACTAGCTAGTGGATTCCTAGCTCATATATCGTAATACATATATGCCCTTATCCTATACATCAAAACTATTCTCCTAATCCTTTTACCAGAATATCACAAGGATTCAGGGCATGGGGCATACCTAAAACTTTCTACTCTAATACATCATGTAATCAAGGTAGGGGAAGGACTTCCCAAACATATATGATCCATAGTTCCTTAATAATAGGGAAATACCCCAAGAAGGGTATTTCAACCAACTCCACCTCTATCTCAAGGAGGATTTGTTATCTAGGCATCTGAAACAAACTAACATTTTTATGAGATTAAATCCCAGTAGCATTAATAACTAGTTTTCAAAACAGCTAGTTTGTACCACCGTAAACTCATACGAAAATTCTACATTTCTTTTTTAAAAAAAGCAATACATCTATTGGGTTATCCTGTATAACATTTCATTTAACAATCATACTTTCATGCATAGGCTCATCTCATAGCATATATCTCATAAATTCAAAGTATATGTTACCTTGCTTGTAATTTGAGTTTAATCTCTAGTTTGCATTTAGTTTTGGGGCTAAATATCATTCAAATATGTCATTAAGTTCATCTTTTCATCACAAAAGGTAGTAGTCAACTGATATCACGCTGCAAGTTGACTGATTGCATTTTGTCCAAATCTTTGAAATTCTAAACAGAGAGCTGATAGTTGATAGCTAGGTGCCTGACAGTTGGCTGCTAGCCTACTGTTAGGCCCGACAGTCGACTGCTGGGTCGAGGCAGTCAACTACTTTATTTTTAGGAATTTTTGGAAAAATGAAGAATACGGTAGTCGACTTCCAGGTGCCCAACAGTTGACTGGTAGCATTCTGTATACATTTCTGAGCATCTCAAGAGCACGACAATCAACTACTACATTGTGGCAGTCGGCTGCTGCATCTTGCTCTATTTTATAAATCGCCGTTGACCCAAATTTTCAATCCAAAAAATTGTTTTTAAATCCATTTTAAAATTGATGAACTCAAGATAAACTTCCTAGCAACATTTAACATAAGAAAACAACCCAAGACATCATATAATCTTATCCAAATCTGAGATTAAAACTCATTTTAATTCAAGCTGAAAAACCATTTTTCATAAACATTTTTTAGCATGCACAAGTATTTTTAATCAATTAAAAATACCCAATAGTGATTAAAAATAATAAGAATGTAGTTTTAAATCCATTTTTCTTTCAATCAAGTTCAATTTCGCAAATTTTAGTAGTATGAACAGTAAACTCCGAAATAAAGGGATTGAGTTATTATGATACCTTTTTGTTGGTTTCTAATTGGTGTTTGATGATTGGGAAGTATTCTAGATTGATTTTCTATCTCCTGGAATGCTTAAATCCAAGTGGTAATGTTGTTTACTCACAATTTCTTCTCCTTCTCTCTCTAGCTCATCGTTTCTCTCTTTCTAGAGTTTTAGAATTGAGGAAGCACAATGAAGAGTTTGAAGGTTGGCCTATTTATAGGTAATCTGACTCTTTAGAATTATGCTCTTAATTTCTAACCATTCGGCCCAAAATGATAATTTTTTCAACTATATGTTAAATTATCATTTTGTCCCTAGCTCACTAGCGGGAGGTTTTCAAAATTCTATTGCTAGCAATAAATCTTTTGGCAAAAATTATGGCCCATTACCCTAAAGTTCCAAAAATTCTCACATCCATCCTCACTTCATCTTTTGCCTTTCAATATGGTCCCTCTTCTTTCTCTTCACCTAAAACTCTCATTCTAATACATTTATATGTAATCTAACATAACATAAATGCATCATACACAAGCAATGAACTAGAATTAACAAACATCACTCAAAATTTAGGAGTGGATGTTACACAAGATACATTGGACCTTCCAGATCTTGGAAAAGGTTGGCTAATCTGCTTATCAAGTTACTTTACCCCCATTTCTATCCAATCTCCATGATGTGTTTCATATTTCTCAACTTCAAAAATATCTTCTTGATCCTTCACATATTCTCGATGCCAAAATAATACAATTAAAGGATAATTTGACTTATACACTAAGGTCTTTAAAGATTATTAGTACTGAGACTAAACAATTGAGAACTAGAATTATTCCTTCAGTAAAAATTTTGTGGGATCAAACGTCGCCACAAGACTCAACCGGGAGAAAGAAGAAAAGATGAGAAGAAATTTCACAGAATTATTTGTATAGGTACGTATAAATTTCAAGGATGAAATTTTTTAAAAGGAGGGGAGAAATGTAACATCCGCTCTTTTCATATTCAAGAGATGTTTGTTTATGTTAATGAATTGAGTGCTTGTGTTTGTTGCATTAAATTACATATAGATGCATTAGAATGAGAGTTTTAGGTGAAGAGAAAGAATAAGGATCAAATTAAAAGAAAAAAAAAAGATAAAGTGGGGATAGATGTAAGAATTTCCAAAACTTCAGGGCAATAGGCTGTAATTTTAGCCAAAAGATTTACTGTAGCAACAGGATTTTGAAAACTTCCCGCCAGTGAGCTAGGGAAAAAATGTTAATTTAACATATAGTTGAAAGAATTATCATTTTAGACTGAATCATTGAGAATTAGGAGGAAAATTGCAAAGGGCCAGATCACTTATAAATAGGTGAATACCTCAGAACCCTTCAATTGTACCCTAAATTCTGAAACTCTAGAGAGAGAAAGGATGAGCTAGAGAGAGAAAGAGAAGGAATTGAGAGTAAACAACAATATTACTTGGATTTAAGCATTCCAGGAGCTATAAAATCACTCCAGAACACTTCTCAATCAATAAACACCGAATAGAAACCAGTAAAAAGGTAGCATAATAACCCAATCCCTTTATTTTGAAATTTACTGTTCATACTATTAAAATTTGTGAAATTAAACTTGTTTGAAAGAAAAAGGGATTAAAAACTACATTTTATTGTTTTTAATTACTATTGGGTATTTTTAACCGATTGAAGATATTTGTGTAAGATTAAAATTTCTTCTAAAAAATGGGTTTTTTAGCTTGAACGAAAATGAGTTGTAATCTCAGATTTGGACAAGATTATATGATGTTTTAGGCTTTTTTCTTATATTAAATGTTACTGAGAAGTTTATCTTGAGTTCATCAATTTCAAAATGGGTTTAAAAATAAGTTTTTGGATTGAAAATCTAGGTCAATGGCGATTCATAAAGCAGAGCAAGATGCAGCAGCCGATTGCCACGGTGTAGCAGTTGATCGTCGAGCTTTTGAGATGTCTAGAAACTTATACAGAATGCTAGCAGTCGGTGCTAGACATCTAGAAGTCGACTGTCGTGTGCTTCATTTTTCCAAAAACACCCAAGAATAGAGTAGTCGACTGCCCTGACTCGGGTGTCGACTGTCAAGCCTAACAGTAAGCTAGCAGCCAACTGTCAGGCACCTAGCAATCAACTAATAGCTCTCTTTTTGGAATTTTAAAGATTTGGACAGAATGCAATCAGTTGACTTGTAGTGTGGTACCATTCGATTGCCACTTTTTGTAATGGAATGATGAACTTAATTACATATTTGAATGATATCTAGTCCAAAAACTAAATCCAAACTAGAGATTAAACTTAAATTATATGCATGGTAACATATACTTTAAATGTAAATGAGAAAGTGCATGAAAGTAATGAAAGTTAAAAGGAAAGAGCAAGAATACATAAGAGAAATGAGAATTGTATTCTTAATATATGTATATGTGGTAGATAGGTTCATATTTGAATGACTAATTGCTGGTATGGGATGGTGATTGGACATTCTATGAGTATCATGATAGTTGTGAATTGTAAGTTAGTGACTTAATGGCCAATGTAAATGAAAAGTCACATACTTAGAATTTACAGAACTATAGTATGCACAGGTTTACCCATATATATATGTTTATGAATAGCGTTTTAGAGACCCCAGTATGTACTCAATGTGTGGAACCGAAATGTAGGGACTCTATTGTACTTGGATCTACTAGAGGATGCTCCAGAATGTATACAAATATGATATTCAGTCAAGGACTGCCAATAGGCATAGTTGCCAGAGTACATATTTGAAAGTATAAAGTGGTGCACATGATAGAGCTTTCAGATTTCTCGTATATTATGCAATTATATGATGATATTTGGCAGAGGCCAACGAGAAGTGCTCTTATTTTCTTATTGCTCTTTATTTTATAATGAAAGTTATATGAATGATGCTAAGTTACCTATATTTTTTGATGAATTTATGACATATAGGCCATGACCTAAGCTTATGCTTGCAAGTATGAATGTTAAATGAAATGTTATACAAGATAACCCAATAGATGTATTATTTTTATGAAAAAGAATGTAGAATTTCCATATGAGTTTACAGTGGTACAAACTAGTTATTTTGAAAACTGGTTATTAATGCTATTGAGATTTATTCTCATAAAAATGTTAGTTTATACCAGATGCTTAGGTTCCAGATAGTGTTGGAAGTGGAGGTGGAAGTGGTGGAGATACTCTTCCTAGGGTATTTTCTTGTTATCCATGAACTGTGGGTCATGTATATATGTATGTTTTATGTCAATTAATTAATGTATACCATGAAATGATGATTATACTATTGAACATGATGTGCCAGTCAGTAAAGAGTAAGAGCCTAAAGTAAGTGGGCTAGTGAAAATGGAGGACAAGAGACCTATGAGGGAATATAGCCCACATATTCCATACCCTACTAGACTGAAGCAGGAGAAGTTTTATTCTGACTCAGTAACTTCTTTAAGACATTTTTTCGATAATGATGATCCTGTTTATCCTATGGATGTCTTAGATGACGTTATTGAGTTTGAATTGTAGGAATTCTTGCTTAATAACCCTTTTCAGGTAGCATTGCAAGGTAATGAGGAAGAGTTGTCCAAGGAGCAAGTGTTAGAAAAACTAACTCATCTACTAGCTACTGAGCCTAGCAACTATACTGATTGTTCTGTTTCTTTTGATAAGTTAGAATTTCAGGAGGTGAAACCTTCAATAGAGGACCCCCCTAATCCTGAAATTAAAAGAATCACCTAAGCAGTTAAGTTGAAATCATTTGTATGAGGTGGAGAAGCCACAAATGATTATAACAGTTAACCTGATCCTGTAACACCCCATATTCTCTTGATTGGTTTTAAATTAATGTTCCCTTAATTCATTAGATGAACTTGCTATAAAGTATGATGAATTTGCTTGCATAATTTAATATTTAGGATAAATATGGTAAAGGATAACACCTTCTTTCTTGTGTTAACCAAATTAGAATGTGAGTGAAAGGAGCATTAGAAGTAAGCTTGATTTTAAGGTGTTGTAAGAGTGAAGCAGCAAAGAAGAAAGGAATAAAGGGAAGGAAATGTGTAGCATCTTATTCTTAATCTTCCCTTCATTCCTTCATTCCTTTTTCATTGTTTTGACCAAGAATGCAAGTGATATGCTTTGTCAATTCAGGTGAATGAGAGATGAAAATGAGGTGCTTGATTTAATTTTTTACTTTTCTTCCTTTTATCTAGCCGAATTGCCAAGGGAAAGAATGAATTAAACCTATATAAGTATACATGGTGACAATCATTGGGAGAAGCTTGGCATTTAATCAAATAAAAGCTTAGAAATTCAGTGAAGAGGTGGGAAGGAGAAAGAGGGAGACGTGTGGTATTAAACTTCCTTCTTTTCTTCCCCTTAGCTTTTAAATCTAAAGTAACCAAAAGGTAAGTGAGATGCTTACATTAAAACTTAGGTGCTTATATTCTTTTCCTTCTTTCCTTTTTAATTAACCAACAAGCATCACATTCTTTCTTTCTCATTATTTTAATTTAGGTGACTGAGTGACAAGAGAGTGCCTTATGTGAATCATACATCTTGCGTGAAATATGTAGCTTGCGTGACTTTCCCTTCTTCCCTTTCTTTGACGTAACCAAGTGGATTAATGCAAGCTTGCAAGGAAATAGATTGTACTTAAGTACATGTGTAGCTATTAAATAATAATAATGGAGAATGAGAAGGAGGGTAGTGTCCCATTTAGCCGAGTAGATAACATACAAAAGAGAGATGGCATTAAACATAGATAGATATATGGATACGGCAAGTGCATGGGTGAGAGTGAGAGCAGCTTGAGAATTTAACACAACAAAAAGACATTCTATGAGAGGAAGAGGGGCTAATTTGGCCGAGAGAAGAACAGACAAGGAAGGAAGTTAACCTCTAAGGGAAACACACCTTCATCATTCTTGCACCCTTGAGGTAGCTTAGTAATTCCTTTATTTGGTTTCATAGTTTAAATTGTATTCATCATGATTTTAAATCTTCCATGGAACACTAGCTTTCTTTTTACATTTTGAAGAATTAAAAGTCTCTTGGCTAAGCTTGCATGATAAAATGAGGAGGTATGTTAATGTGAGAAAATAGGCATGGTTATTTTCATGAAAGAACTAAGATTGTAATGACTTGGCATGTATAATGGAATACTCTAAATTATGCTAATGTTGAAATTTGTATTCTTGTATGGTTAGCATATATTCTAGGTTGGTATATATTCTTGGTAAGGTAGGAAATGGTTTGATGATATTTTAGTAAGAAAAATAGTCATTCGATTTTGGCTAAGTTTGTGTAATGAAGTACTTAAAATTAGAAAGTATAGGAAGATTATTTCTTAAATGGTCCATGTGGGCTATTGAGTCTAAGTTACCTAAAGGAAACATACTACTAGATATAGCTTGAAACCATAAAATAACTCCTTGTAATCCGTGTAATTTAGGACCATTTCTCTTAGAACAATATAGAAGTGTTGCTAAAAATTTAGAATTTTAGATTGGTAAAATTAAGAACGTATAGTAAAATAAGAATGCAAGGGTTATTGAATATATATGTATTGCCTGATCTAGCAATATACTTAGACATAAGAATGACAAAGTGTGAAAAAGTATCAAGGGTAGCATGTAAAATAAGTCAATAACATAAGTAAAAGAAAAAAAAAAAAAGGAATAATGGGATGGTAGTATGATGGAGATATGAGAAAAGGTATTCTAAGAATGTTAAAATTAATCTTACTGGTTAGAAAGGATGGAACAATATGGAATAATAAATAGGAAACATTTGAAATTTTACCTTTTATCATGGTGGCCGAATATAATCTTTAAGATTAATTAGAATGGTCAACGCATTATATTATTTGTAAAAGAATTATAAAGTGTATTACCATAGCTATAGTCAAAAGGAAAATGGCATGATGAATTATGATTTCTAATTGTATGTGTAAGTGACCAAGCATTCACTAATTTTATAAGAGTGGCCAAGAGTCCACAATATGACCAAGTGTTCACAATTATTTGATAAAGTGGCCAAGAGTCCACAATGTGACTAAGTGTTCACAATTATTTGATAAAGTGACCAAGAGTCCACAATGTGACCAAGTGTTCATAATTCTTACTAAAGTGGCCAAGTGTCCATATTTCTTGTGGTATGACCAATTGTGCTTCATAAGGTAAGTTTTAAGAATGAGAATATATATAGATAATTATTGGCTACTTCTGTAACCCCCCAATCCTATAGTTTCTTTTAAAGTGATTTAAATAATACAAACAATATACTATAAGATTGATGAATTACTACTTCCTTTACCAGAGTCAAATTTTAATTATTTATTGAATGAAATAATTAGTATTATTAGTCTAGGCTACTACAATCGGGATCTCATGTTACACAACGAAAAATACATTAAATTAATTGATATAAAACATATATATATATACATCCACATTTATTTACAGTGTATACATATCATTCATTAGATATATATCTATGGATATGTGAGAGTGTTAGCTAGGGTAAGGAGACAACAACCCTGTCACTCATACCCATTTAACAAAAGTAACTAGTAGATTCCTAGCTCACATATCCTATTACATATATGCCCTTATCTTATACATCAAAACTATTCTCCTGATCCTTTTACCAAATATCCTAAGGATTCAGGGTATCAGGCATACAAAAAGCCTTCTACTCTAATACTTCATATGATCAGGGTGGGGGAAGGACTTCGCATACATATATGACCTATAGTTCCATAATAATAGGGAAATACCCCAGGAAGGGTATTTCAACCAACTACATCTCTATCTCAAGAAGGATCTGGTATCTAGGCATCAGATACAAACCAGCATTTTTATGAGAATAAATCTCAGTAGCATTAATAACCAGTTTTCAAAATAGCTAATTTGTACCACTGTAAACTCATACAAAAATTCTACATTCTTTTTCATAAAAGCAATATATCTACTGGGTTATCTTGTATAACATTTCATTTTTTATTCATACTTGCATGCATAAGCTCAGTTCATAGTATATATCTCATAAATTTATCAAAACATATAGGTAACATAACATCATTCATATAAATTTTGTTATAAAATAAAGAGCAATAAGGAAATAAGAGCACTTCTCGTTGTCCTCTGTCAATCATCATCATATAATTGCAAAATAAGAGAAATCTAGAGGGGCAACATGTGCACCACTATATACTTTCGAATATATACTCTGGCAACTATGCCTATTGGCAGTCCTTGACTGCATATCACATTTGTGTACATTTTGGAGTGTCCTCCAGTGGATCCAAGTACAATAGAGTCCCCACATTTAGGTTCCACACATTAAGTACATACTAGGGTCCACAAAATATTCATAAACATATATATATGGGTGAATTGGTGCATACTATAGTTCTGTAAACTTTAAGTATGTGACTTTTCATTTATATTGGCCATTAATTCACTAACTTACAATTTACAACTATCACGATACTCGCAGAATGTCCAATCACCATCCCATACCAACAATCAGTCATTTAGATATGAACCTATATACCACAGATACATATACTAAGAATGCAATTTTCATTTCTCTTATGCATTCTTGCTCTTTCCTTTTAAATTTCATCACTTTCATACACTTTCTCATTTACATTCAAAGTATATGTTACCTTACTTATAATTTAAGTTTAATCTCTAGTTTGGATTTAGTTTTTGGGCTAGATATCATTCAAATATGTCATTAAGTTCATGTTTTCATCATAAAAGGTGGTAGTCGACTAGTACCACATTACAAGTCGACTGGTTGCATTATGCCAAATCTTTAAAATTATAAACAGAGAGCTATCAGTCGAGTGTTAGGTGCCTGGCAGTCAGCTGCTAGCTTGCTGTTGGGCCCATCAGTCGACTACTAGGTCGGGGCAGTCAGCTACTCTATTCTTAGGCATTTCTAGAAAATGAAGAACATGGCAGTCTACTGCTGCACCATGTCAGTCAGCTACTGTGTCTTGCTCTATTTTATAAATTGCCATTTACCCAAATTTTCAATCAAAAAACTTGTTTTTAAACCCATTTTGAAATTGATGAACTTAAGACAAACTCCTTAGCAACATTTAACACAAGAAAACAGCCCTAAGAATCATATAATCTTGTCTAAATCTGAGATTAGAACTCATTTTCATTCAAACTGAAAAGTTCATTTTTCCAAAGAAATTTTAAGCATGCAAAAGTATCTTCAATCAGTTGAAATTACCCAATAGTGATTACAGACAATAAGAATGTAGTTTTTAATCCCCTTTTGTTTCAAACAAGTTTAATTTTGTAAATTTCAGTAGTATGAACAGTAAACTATGAAATAAAGGGATTGGTTTATTATACTACCTTAATCTATGTTTAACTGATGTTTGGATGCTGATTAATGCTGTAGATGCCTTCCTAATCACTTTTCTGACTTTAAATCTTGTTAAGAACGAGATTCTCTTCCTTTCTCCTTTAGTTTCTCTCTCTACTCAGCCACACTTGTAACATCCGCTCCAATTATGATTAAAGAGATGTTTGATAATTGTTAATTTGATGTTTAATACTTGTGTATGTTACACTAGTGCATATAGTTGTATTAGTTTAGGGACTAAATTGAAAGGAAATACATAAAGATTTAGTAAGAGGTGGCTAGGGACTTAATTGAAAAGGGAAAAAGATGAGGGAGCTAAGAGTGCAAAATAGCTCAAGGCCAAGTAGCAATTTCCCCAAAATCTCTTAAACCTAAGCAGCAGCCCAAACCCTCCCATACTTCCAAATTTTAGCATTCCTAAAGAGAGAAGCAGGAGGGGTGAGTAGAGAGAGAAATGGGCAAGTTAGGGCAAAGGAGGGAGATTTTGCTTAAGGAAAGAGTGGATTAAAGCTAAAAATTAGTGCTACAGCAAGGGAGGGTCATTTCTAACACATCCAACACACACATGTGCAAGGAATCAAGGTAGAAATTCATCCTAAACCCCTTTCTTTTATGAAATATTTACTGTTGCTGGAACATGTGAATTTCTGAATGTTTGAACTGAGTTTAAGGTTAAACCTACATTCTGTATGCTTTTCTATTTATATGGGATGTTGTGTTACTGAATGTATGCTCATATATGTGCTTGAAATTGATGGGAAGGGCTGGGTTGTGTTCACCTAGAGGTATAGACTAGATTTCCTTGAATGTACCATGTTTAAGCTAATAAATGAAAAATGTTTTATGAGAAGTAAAGTTTGTTGTATGAAAACTAAGCCAATGTGTTTAGAATTGAAAATAGAGTGCATCATGGACTGGGTATTCTCAAAATTATGTTTTTAGAACTATAGTAGAGCATAGCATCCGACTGCTAAGTAGGGGCAGTCGACTATCGTGTTCCTGGAAAACCCAAAAGTGTAAACAAAGGCTTAGTAGCCAACTGCCAGATTCCTAGCAGTCGACTGTTAGGCCCGGGTCTGCACTAAGTAGTCGACTGGCCATCCTCATAGTCGACTATTGTGCTTTTGGAAACCCAGAAGTGCAAAAAAAGGCTTAACAACTGACTGCCAGATTCCTAGCAGTTGACTTTCGAGATCGGGTTTGCACTAAGCAATCGACTGGCCATCCTAGTAGTCGACTGTTGTGCTTTTATTTTGCCCAAGACGCATTCTAGAAAGCCACTAGCATGCTGGCAGACCACTGCTATCTTGCTATTTGCCACTTGAGGAATACAGAGAGCCATCAGCCGACTACTAGCCTTTCAGCAGTCGACTGGCAGCCCTCTAGTTTACAAAATGAGGTTTTTAATGGCAATTGAGCTTGGTAATTCTTCATACTAACTTAATTAAGGGCTTACAACATAGGTAAGCAAGGAAACTAGAAGTTTTTGGTGATGAGACCTTTGTGATAGTAAAACAAAGAGAAAGCAAAAAACACAAAAAGGGAAAGAGGAAAGTATTCTCAGTGTATGCCTTAGGGTAGATAGGCTCATGATCAAGTGACCGATTGTCAGTATGGGATAACCGTTGGGCATTCCACAGTTGTGCCATAAATTGGGATGGTTAAACATCCACTTGAATTTAGATGATTTTGAAAACATCGTGATGTTTGCGAACTTGAAATTAGTCTCATCTCCCATGGGCCATATGAGAAACACATACTTAGAGTGAAGCATAACCATGGGCATGAGTTCATTCACCCTAGAGTATATATAGAGAATAGCATACCGGGAGTGTGATCCACCTCAAAGGAATGGTGGTGATTCTATAGTATTATGATCCACCAAAAGCAGAGAGAAAATGATCTAGGTAGAGTTGACGGTGATCCCATAAGAGTTATACCAGCCCTATTTGGGACGAAAGGGAGGAATCTTGCTGGTCAAGGATGATCTACCGGTAAGGGTCGGGGACCATTAAGGTAGTTGGATCTACTGGGGGACGCTTCAGAATGTACAAAAGTTAAGGCATGGCTAAATAAACATGCGCTCATTCATATAGACAGTAATGCGTGGAGTTGTTGATAGGCAACTCTCCCGATTACTCTTGGCATGTTTTATGTACTACTCATATGTTATGAAAGTGAAATTATGGAATGTTTACTATCACATATGTGTTTTATGAGAAATGTTTTATGATGAGAATGATGATGAATGCACATCCAATGCTTTAAAGATGATATGGTTTGATGAATATACTTGTGTATGAGTACATAATATGATTAAATGCTATATGCATTACATGCCATTAGCATTTGATATGTTTTATGAAAGAATGTAGAGTTTTTTCATGCGAGCATGGTGGTACAGGTCAATAGATTTCGTAACAGGTTGTATTACTACTAAGATTCATTTTTCACGATAGTGTTGGTATGTACTAGATGTGTAAGTCCCCTGGGCGGGAGGTAAAGGTAAAGTATGAAGAAGTGTCCAATCTGAGCATACAGACTATTTAATTTGGATAGCTTAAGTACATGGTAGAATAAAGCTAGCCTTCATGATATTTTGAGAAAGGCTAGTGTAAGAATATTTTGTATAACCTATTCTAACTTATCTATATATGAATTAGGCGGGATTGATGAATAGACTAATTGATGGGTTATGAGTGGTAGGATTGTTGCCTCCATGCCTAATAGTTAACTAATTATATTTAATTAAAATGCATGTCTATGTATAGGTAATCTAGGGTTATTCTATATACATACATATATTTATCCCGCTGCGATGTTGAGAGAAACTGAGAGTAAAGACCAACCCAAATGGCACTCAATTAATCAACTTGGTAAAAATTTTAAAATTTACTTAGGTAGAAGTGATAGTAACACACCATTATTAGGATAATTATATACATTATACCTTTAAATACTTAAAAGGAACCATAGGTTAATGGGGGTGTTACAACACTCTCTCTAGAAATGGAAGTCTGAGTTTTAGAATGAAGGAGTGTAACTCCTGGCCCTATTTATATGACAATCCAACGCTTGTATAGATTCACAATTTCTAATCATTTAGCCTCAAATTGGTAAATTTGAAACTATATGAAAAATTTCCATTTTGTCTATAACCCATTGGCGGGAGAATTACAAAATTCTGTTAGCTACGATAATTCTTTTGGCCAGAATTGCGATTGTCATACCTAAACTTTTTCACTTTTCAGTTTAGTCCCTTTCTTCATTCTAGTCAATTTTCTCACTCATTTCTAGTACAATTCTTGCACTCATACAACTATATGTAAGCTAACACAACATAAATGGAACATACACAAGAAATTAACTAAAATTAACAAACATCTCTCAAAATTTAGAATTAAATGTTACATTTCTCCCCTCCTTTTAAGAAATTTCATCCTCGAAATTTATATGTACCTATACAAATAACTCTAGAAAATTTCTTCTCATTTAATCTTCTTTCTCCCAGGTTGCCTCTTGTGGCAACGTTTGATCCCACAAAATTTTTACGAAAGGAATAGTTCTATTTCTCAATTGTTTAGTCTCAGTATGAATAATCTTTAAAGGTCTTGGTGTATGAGTCAAATTATCCTTTAACTGTACTGTTATAGCATTAAGAATATGTGAAGGATCGGCAAGATATTTTCAAAGTTGAGAGATATGAAACACATCATAAAGATTGGATAGAAATGGTGGTAAAGCAATTTGATAAGCAGATTGGCCAACCTTTTTCAAGATTTATAAAGGTCCAATGTATCTTGGGCTCAACTTTCTGAACTTAATAGCCCTGCCAATACCGGTAATAGGAGAAATTCTAAGGAAAACATGATCTCCTTTAACAAATTCTAGTGGTCTTGGCAATCTTTTCTTTAACCATCATAATTTGATCTTTGGTTTATTGAAATAATTTGGGTCCCAATAGTTGTCTCTCCCCCACCTCAAACCAACACAAGGGTGACCTACATCTTCTTCCATATAAAGCCTCATAAGAAGCCATCCCTATGCTGGAGTGAAAACTATTATTATAGGCAAATTCCACTAAAGGTAAGTTTCTATCCCAATTCCCTTTTTGATCTAATGTACATACTCTAAGTATATCTTCTAGAGTCTGAATAGTTCTTTCATTCTGTCCATCAGTTAATGGATGATAAGCAGTACTAAAACTAAGTTTAGTACCAAAATCCTCTTGCACCACTCTCTTAAATCTAAAAGTAAACCTAGGGTCTTTATTAGATACTATATTAGTAGGAACTCCATGGAGTCTTATTATTTCTCGTATATACAATTGGGCTCACTAATCCAATGAGAAATTTATTTTGATGGGTAGGAAATGTGCAAATTTAGTTAATCTGTTAACAATCACCCAGATTGCATCATTCCCAAATTGAGTTTTTGGTAAACCTACTATGAAATCCATAGAAATCTTATCCCATTTCCATTTAAGGATTTCAAGAGGTTGTAGTAGTCTTGCAGGTTTCTGATGTTCAATTTTTACCTGCTGGCATATTAGGCATCTAGCAACATACTCAGCTATTTGCTTCTTCATACCTAGCCACCAAAATTTCTTTTTCAAATCTTAATACATCTTGGTAGTATTAGGATGAATAGTATAGTTGCTCTTATGGGCTTCTTCTAGAATTATATCCCTTAGTCCTCTTGAATTTGGGACATAAATCCGATCTTGGAAAGTTACTACCCCATCTACCCCTCTTTCGAATTCTTTTGGGTCTTTTAGGGACTTTAAGAATTCATCCTCTCTTGGAGCTTCTAATATCTGAGTTATAAGGTTATTCTTGATTTTTAAGTCACTTAGATATATCCTATCTAGTAACACCAGTGTGGATAGACTCATATTCCTAAATTTCTCTATCAGACTCATTTCATTCATCATTAATTGAGCCATTAGAGAGATTTTTGACTTAGTGCATCTACCATTACATTAGCTTTTCCTAGATGGTACTTCAATTCAAAATTATAATCCTTTAAGAATTCCATCCATCTTCTCTGCCTCATATTTAATTCTTTTTGGTCAAAGAGGTATTTGAGATTTTTGTGGTTACTAAACACCTCAAACCTCAACCCATACAAATAGTGTCTTCAAATTTTTAAAGCAAACACTATGGCTACCAATTCTAAATCATAAGTAAGGTAATTTTCTTCATAAGGCCTTAATTGTCTAGAGGCATATGCAATAACTCTCCCATTTTGCATCAAGATACATCCTAGGCCCTTCTTGGATACATCACAATACAATTCAAAATTTCCTAAAGGATTAGGGATTATTAAGATAGATGTTGTGGTTAACTTTTCCTTTAAAATTTGAAAACTATCTTCACATTTGTGATCCCACACAAAAGGAATATCTTTCCTAGTCAGTTTAGTCAAAGGCAACACAATTTGTGAAAACTCTTGAAGGAATCTCCTATAATACCCTGCTAATCCAAGAAAATGCTGAATTTCAGTCACTGCTGTGGGTCTCTCCTAACTGATTACTACTTTGATCTTACTGGGATCTATTGTTACTCTATCTCAAGTAATTACATAACCTAAGAATTTCATCTCTTTCAACCAGAATTCACATTTTTCTAATTTTGCATACAATTTCTTTTCCCGTAGCAACTGTAATACAATTCTAAGATGATGTTCATGTTCTTCACTACTCTTAGAATATATAAGAATATCATCAATAAACACTACCATTAACTAATCAAGGTAGGGTCTAAAGATACGATTCATGTAATCCATAAAAATAGCTAGAGCATTCATCAATCCAAATGGCATTACTAGAAATTCATAATGCCCATATCTGGTTCTAAAGGCTATCTTAGGTATGTATTATGTTCTAACTCTGATTTGATGGTACCCTGACCTTAAATCGATTTTAGAAAACACAATAACTCCTCTCAATTGATCTAACAGATCATCTATCCTTGGAAGTGGGTATTTATTTTTTACAGTTACCCTGTTCAGTTGTCTATAGTCTATACATAATCTCATACTTTTATCCTTCTTCTTTACAAATAGAATTGGTGCTCCCCAAGGTGAAGCACTAGGCCTAATAAATTGTTTACCCAAAAGATCCTCTATCTGCACCTTCAATTCTATTAACTCTAAGGGAGGCATTCTATAAGGCACTATAGAAATTTATCCCATGCCAAGAATCAATTCTATAGAGAATTCTACCTCTCTCTTAGGTGGAAGACTTGAAATTTCATTAGGAAAGACTTCTAGAAATTCACAAACTATAGGAATAGCATTAAGTTTATGTTGAAGTTCAACTTTAGAAGAATACAAAAAACTAGTTCTTTGGATCTCTTCCTCAATTTTCCTAATTACTGGCATGGCATCTATAAAAGTCACAGATTTCTTAGAACAATCCAAGACTACATTATTTGCAAACAACCAATCTATCCTGAAAATGATATTCAATCCCACCAAAGGTAAGCAAATGAGGTTAACAATAAAGGGCTTATTTTTAACAACAAGGAAACAATTTAAGCAGGCCAAAGAAGTTAATACCCTATCTCCTGTGGCAGTAAAAATGGATAACTCATAGTGCAATTTAAATAAAGGTAAATTCAATCTTTCTACACATTCACAAGAAACAAAAGAATGAGTGGCGCCAGAATCATATAGCACAATTAAACATATATCAATTATCAAACATTTACCTTTTATCAGATCATTAGACTGAATCACTTCTTTACCTTTGAGAGTATAAACTCTTCGCATAGTAGGAGGTCTTGTGGACTCATTCGACTTCTTCCACTCAGGGCAGTCTTTAATAAAGTGACCCAGTTTTCCACACTTATAACAAACACCCAACTGGAATTTATAAGGTCCGCTATGACTTTTCCAACACTTTGGACAAGCATTAGGTACTGCTTGTCTCACTACAGGTTTCTTCCCTTTCTGGTTTCCTTCATTTTTATTATCCTTTCCTCTAAAAGATCCAAGTTGTTTCCTTTTAAAGAAATTAGCCCTCTGTCTTTCTTACTCTATGTCAGCCAGGTTCTGAGAAATAATGCGACACTTGTTTACTAACATCACAAAGTTCCTAATTTTGAACAAAGCAACAACATTCTTTATCTTCGACTGTAACCCAGCTTCCAGATGCATGGCTTTCCATGCCTCATTTAAATGAAGTGCCAAACAAGGAGAGAACTTAGACAACTCATCAAATTTAGCCAAGTAATCCTCAAAAGTCATGCTACCTTACTTCAATTGTCTAAATTTGATTTCTTTCTTCTTCCTCACATTCCCAGGGAACTATTTTTCTATATATACTCTCTTAAATACTTCCCAAGTAATCTGGGTTCCTTGGGCCTCTAATAAATGTCTTGCTCCTCTCCACCAATGTTTGGCTGCCTCAGTAAGCATATAAGTAGTGAATAATACTTTTTGTTCATCAGTAGTCCCTAGGACCTCTAACAAATTTTCCATTTTTCAAAGCCATTCTTTTGCTGTCTGTGGGTTAAACTCACCCCTAAAGGAAGGAGGGTTGTTTCTCTAGAATTCAGACCATCCATTATAAATTTGTTTTCCCACTCACCCAACTTCAGGGTTTGGGTTGGGATTCACAAGTTTATTCTTTTGAAATTGTCTAAGTGTTTTAGCTGTAGCTATAGCTTGTTGAGTAGTGGCTATAGCCTGTTGGGTGGCAGCAGCAACCTGTTGAGTGGTAACAGGAACCTGTTCTCTCATAGTCTCTGCCACTCCCATCATTACTTACATAACTCTTTCCATATTGGTTTCACCTTCCTTTTCCTTTACCGTATTTCTTCTAGGTGGGGCCATAATTCACTCTACAAAACAAACATTACTGAGGTGATCAATCTCAATAACATATTATTTATAAGAGATCATATGGCACCAATTAGAATATCATCTACCCAAACCTAATACTTCATTCCTCAAGTCAAAACATAATACAAGCCAATCAACTGCCATGACTCAGTTAACTACCTTGCATTAGTCTTTATCTTGAGGAATTTACCCTTTCACTACTGAGCCAGTTCTAACTAGCCGTGGTAGTAGTGCTCTGATACCAACTCAATGTAACCCCCAATCCTATAGTTCTTTTTAAGTGATTTAAATAATATAAGTAATGTACTATAAGATTGGTGAATTACTACTTCCTTTACCCGAGTCAAATTTTTAATATTTATCAAATGAAATAATTAGTATTATTGGTTGGGGCTACTACACTTGGGATCTCACACATTACGCAGCGAAAAATACATTATATGTAACCCCTAAATACTATAGTTCCTTTTTAAGTGATTTACATATTATAAACAGTATACTATAAGATTGGTGAATTATTACTTCCTTTACTACCGAGCCAAATTTTAAACATTTACCAATTAACATAATTAGTATTATTGGTCTGGGTTACTACACTCGAGATCTCACACGTTACGCAGTGAAAAATACATTAAATTAATTGACATAAATATACATACATATATACATTCACATTCATTTATAGTATACACATATCATTCATTAAACATATATCTATGGATATGTGAGAGTATTAGCTATGGTAAGGAGACAACAAGCCTATCACTCATACCTATTTAACAAAAATAGCTAGTGGATTCCTAGCTCACATATCTTAATACATATATGCCCTTATCCTATACATCAAAACTATTCTCCTGATATTTTTACCAAAATATCACAAGGATTTAGGGTATGGGATATACCAAAAACTTTCTACTATAATCTTTATGTAATCAGGGTGAGGGAAGAACTTCCCATACATATATGATCCATAGTTCCTTAATAATAGGGAAATACCCTAGGAAGGGTATTTCAACCAGCTTCATCTCTATCTCAAGGAGGATCAGGTATCTAGGCATCTGATACAAACCAGCATTTTTATGAGAATAAATCTCAGTAGCATTAATAACTAGTTTTCAAAATAGCTAGTTTGTACCACCGTAAAATCATACAAAAATTCTATATTCTTTTTCATGAAAACAATACATGTATTGGGTTATCTTGTATAACATTTCATTTATCATTCATACTTGCATGCATAGGCTTAGCTCATAGCATATCTCATAAATACATCAAAACATATTGTTAACATAACATCATTCATATAACTTTCATTATAAAATAAAGAGCAATAAGGAAATAAGAGCACTTCTCATTGGCCTCTACCAATTGTCATCATAATTATCATCATATAATTGCATAATAAGAGAAATTTGGAGGGGCAACATGTGTACCTCTCTAAATTTTTGCATATATACTGTGGCAACTATGCCTGACAGTCTTCGATTGCATATCACATTTGTGTACATTCTGAAGCGTCCTCCAGTGGATCCAAGTACAATCAGGCCCCCACCTCTGGCTTCCACACATTAAGTACATACTGGGGTCCTCAAATTGCTATTTATAAACATATATATATGGGTGAGTCGTTGTATACTATAGTTCTGTAAATGCTAAGTATGTGACTTTTTATTTACATTGGCCATTAAGTCAAAACTTACAATTCATAACTATCACGATACTCGTGGAATGTCCAATTACTATCCTATACCAACAATCAGTCATTTAGATATGAACTTATCTACTACAGATACATATATTAAGAATACAATTTTTATTTCTATTATGTATCCTTGCTATTTCTTTTTAAATTACATCACTTTCATGCTCTTTCTCATTTACATTCAAAGTATATATTACCTTGCTTGTAATTTGAGTTTAATCTCTAGTTTGGATTTAGTTTTTGGGCTAGACATCATTCAAATATGTCATTAAGTTCACCTTTTCATCACAAAAGGTGGCAGTTGACTAGTATCACACTGCAAGTCGACTGATTGCATTCTGTCCAAATCTTCAAAATTCCCAAATAGTGAGCTACCAGTTGACTACTAGGTGCTGGGCAGTTGACTGCTAGCTTACTGTTAGGCCCGACAGTCGACTACTGGGCCAGGAAAATTGGCTGCTCTATTCTTAGGCATTTTTGGAAAAATGAAGAACACGGCAGTCGACTTCCAGGTGCCCGACAGTCGACTGCTAGCATTTTGTATGCATTTTTTAGCATCTCAAGAGCATGACAATCGACTGCTGCATTGTGGCAGTCGGCTGCTATGTCGTGCTCTATTTTATAAATCACCGTTGACCCAAATTTTCAATCCAAAAACTTTTTTTAAAATCCATTCTAAAATTGATGAACTCAAGATAAACTTCTCAGTAGCATTTAGCATAAGAAAACAACCCAAAACATCATATAATCTTGTCCAAATCTATGATTAAAACTTATTTTCATTCAAGCTGAAAAACCCATTTTTTAGAAACAATTTTTAGCATGCACAAGTATTTTCAATTGGTTAAAAATACCCAATAATGATTAAAAATAATAAGAATGTAGTTTTAAATCCCTTTTTCTTTCAAACAAGTTCAATTTCGCAAATTTCAGTAGTATGAACAGTAAACTCCAAAATAAAGGGATTGGGTTATTGTGCTACCTTTTGCTAATTTCTAACCGGTGTTTGTTAATTGGGAAGTTTTCTAGAGTGATTTCCTAGCTCCTGAAATGCTTAAATCCAAGTAATAACGTTGTTTACTCACAATTCCTTCTCTTTCTCTCTCTAGCTCATCCTTTCTCTCTCTCTCTCTAGAGTTTCAGAATTAAGGGAGCACAATGAAGAGTCTGAAGGGTTGGCCTATTTATAAGTAATCCGACTCTTTGCAATTCTGCTCTTAATTTCTGACCATTCGGCCCAAAATGATAATTCTTCCAACTATATGTTAAATTACCATTCTGTCCCTAACTCACTGGCAGGAAGCTTTCAAAATGCTGTTGCTATAGTAAATCTTTTGGCTAAAATTGTGATTGTTATCCCTAAACTTTTTCACTTTTAATTTTTGTCCTTTTCTTCACTCTAGTCAATTTTCTCACTCAATTCTAGTCCAATTCTTGCACTCATGCAACTATATGCAAGCTAACATAACATAAATGCAACATACACAAGCAATTAACTAAAATTAACAAACATCTCTCAAAATTTAGGAGTGAATGTTACATTATATATATATATATACATCCACATTCATTTACCGTGTATACATATCATTCATTAGACATATATCTATGGATATGTGAGAGTGTTACCTAGGGTAAGGAGACAACAAGCCTGTCACTCATACCCATTTAACAAAAATAACTAGTGGATTCCTAGCTCACATATCCTAATACATATATGCCCTTATCCTATACATTAAAATTATTCTCTTGATCCTTTTACCAAAATATCACAAGGATTTAGGGTATGGGGCATACCAAAAACTTTCTACTTTAATACTTCATGTAATTAGGGTAAGGGAAGAACTTCCTAAACATATATGATCCATAGTTCCTTAATAATAGGGAAATACCCCAAGAAGGGTATTTCAACCAACTCTATCTCTATCTCAAGGAGGATCTGGTATCTAGGCATCTGATACAAACCAGCATTTTTTTTAGAATAAATCCCAGTAGCATTAATAACCAGTTTTCAAAATAGCTAGTTTGTACCATCATAAAATTATATGAAAATTCTACATTCTTTTTCATTAAAACTAATATATTTATTGGGTTATCTTCTATAATGTTTCATTTATCATTCATACTTGCATGCATAGGCTCAGCTCATAGCATATATCTCATAAATTTTTCATAACTTATAGGTAACATACATCATTCATATAACATTCATTATAAAATAAAGAGCAATAAGGAAATAAGAGTACTTCTCGTTGGCCTCTACCAATCATCATCATAATTAACATGATATAATTGCATAATAAGAGAAATCTTGAGGGGCAACATGTGCACCGTTCCATGCTTTCAAATATATACTTTGGCAACTATACCTGGCAGTCCTCGACTGCATATCATATTTGTGTACATTCTGGAGTGTCCTCTTGTGGATCCAAATACAATAGAGTCCCCACATTTGGATTCCACACATTGAGTACATGTTAGGGCCCGTAAAACACTATTCATAAACATATATATATAGGTGAATCGGTGCATACTATAGTTCTGTAAACTCTAAATATGTGACTTTTATATTGGCCATTAAGTCATTAACTTGCAATTTAAAACTATTACGATAATCGCGGAATGTTCAATCACTGTCCCATACTAGTAATTAGTCATTCAGATATGAACCTATCTACCACAGATACATATATTAAGAATACAATTTTCATTTGTCTTATGCATTCTTGCTCTTTCCTTTTAAATTTCATCACTTTCATGCTCTTTCTCATTTACATTCAAAGTATATGTTACCTTGCTTATAATTTAAGTTTAATCTCTAGTTTTGATTTAGTTTTTAGGTTAGATATCATTTAAATATGTCATTAAGTTCATCTTTTCATCACAAAAAGGTGGCAGTTGACTAGTATCACGCTACAAGTTGACTGATTACATTCTGTCCAAATCTTCAAAATTTCTACCAAAGAGCTACCAGTCGACTGCTAGGTGCCTGGCAGTCGACTGCTAGCTTATTGTTGGGCTCGACAATCGACTGTTGGGTCAGGACAGTTGGCTACTCTATTCTTGGGCATTTTTGGAAAAATAAAGAACAAGACAGTCGATTTCCAGGTGCTCGGCAGTCGAATGCTAGCATTCTGTATATGTTTTTGAGCATCTTAAGAGCACGATAGTCGATTGTTGCACTGTGGCAGTCAGCTACTGCATCTTACTCTGTTTTATGAATTACCATTGACCCAAATTTTTAATCTAAAAACTTGTTGTTAAACCCATTTTGAAATTAATGAACTCAAGACAAATTCCTTAGCAACATTTAACACAAGAAAATAGCCCAAAACATCGTATAATCTTGTCCAAATATGAGATTAAAACTCATTTTTGTTCAAGCTAAAAAACCCATTTTTTAGAAATAATTTTTAGCATGCACAAGTATTTTCAATCGGTTAAAAATACCCAATAATGATTAAAAATAATAAGAATGTAGTTTTAAATCCCTTTTTCTTTCAAACAAATTCAATTTTGCAAATTTCAGTAGTATGAATAGTAAAATCCAAAATAAAGGGATTGGGTTATTATGCTTCCTTAATCTGTGTTTAACTGATGTTTGGATGCTAGTTAATGTTGTAGATGCCTTCCTAATCACTTTTTTGACCTTAACTCTTGCTAGAAACGAGATTCACTGCCTTTCTCCTTTAACTTCTCTCTCTACTTGGCCACACACCCTCTCTCTAGAATTTCAGAGTTCAAGATGCAATTGAAAGCTTCTCTCTCTACTTGGCCACACACCTAATCTATCCCTTTTTGTCCCTAGCTCACTAGCGAGAAGTTTTCAAAATTATGTTGCTACAATAAATCTTTTGGTTAAATTACGGCCTATTGCCCTGAAGTTTCAAAAATTCTCACATATATCCTCACTTCATCTTTTTCCTTTCAATATGGTCCCTCTTCTTTCTCTTTGCCTAAAACTCTCATTCTAATGCATCTATATGTAATCTAACATAACATAAATGCAACATACACAAGAAATTAACTAGAATTAACAAAAATCTTCTAAAATTTAAGAACGGATGTTACAATGACGTGACCTAAGACCAACCCGTTTTGTTGTTTTGCAACCCAGCTCACTTTTTCCATCGGGTTTTCATCTGTTTTTACAGTCTATGTGCCATCCTCGGTGTTCCCTAACTGTCCACTACTGTCCAAGTAACCATAAGGGTGCAGATCTGTCAGGTACTCGAGAACTTGGGATCTGACCCTTTTAACCTAACCCGCGGCCCATGGATTTTTGGATAGCTTTGGATTTAATTTTTCTAGAAATTTTCTGGTGAGATTTAGGTAGTTTTTTGGCGGCCAATCTGTGCAGCTACTGTTGGGCATTTGAGAAGACAGGGGTGTACATAATTTTTACTATTTTTATCTCCTGTATAATTGATTACCTAATGGATTATCTGATGGAATTGCTTGTAAATATGTGTGGCTAAATTTGTAAACTCCATTGGGGTTCCTGACTGTGTTGGTATTCTATTTTAATTCATATGGATATTGATTTTGATGCTGTGATCTTCTTTGAGATTTATGCATGTATTTTTTAATTTTTCATTACGAGACATCATTGTGAATGCTAATTATATTTCTTTTTGAGATAGATAGATGATAATTGGAATTGGAATCTAATCATAGAGAACAGTTAATTTTCACTTAGAGATAAGGTTAATTAATTACTAGATTAAGGAGTAGCTATACTTAATAGTAGTGAATTAGAACGATAAGGTTGATCTAAAATTAATCAATAGAAAGAGATTCCAGTGGTAGATTCTTAGATTTAGAAATTTAATTGTCTCGAGAGGGAAATTGAATTTAACTTAGAATTCACTCACAGGTAGCATCATTTGATTCAATAGACCATTATCCTTTATGTGTTTGCCAACCAGTACAGGTCCCCAATGGGCTTGCTTTTCTTGCCTTATATATTCTCTTCTGTTCCTTGTCGCTAGTAGTTTATTGCACTTAGTTAATTATTAGTATTAGTTAAAAATCAATCATTTTGACTTTTAGACTAGATAAGAGAGAACAAGTAGTAACTCTGGGCTTTCTCGTTCTCGTGGGAAATGACCTTGATACTCACCATTGCACTAGGCTGCATCGATAGGTTCATTGCCTTAAGTGTAGTTGCATAGGTAGCATTGGCAGCACACATCATGTGCTACAACAGAAGGGAAGTTGGGATAAATACCTACCTCTCATAGAGTTTGCTTACAATAACATATATCACTCTACTATAGGTATGGCACCATATGCTGCTCTGTATGGGAGAAGTTGTAAATCACCCTTAAGTTGGGTAGAGATGGGGGAGAGTACTCTGTTAGGACCTGAGATTGTGCAAGAGACTACTGATTAGATCAAGATGATCAGGGAAAAGATAAGGGTTGCCAACAGAGACAAGAAACCTAAGCAAATAGGAGAAGGAGACCCTTAGAATTCAATGAGGGAGAGCACGTATTCCTGAGAGTGTCACCCACTAAAGGTATTGGTAGACAGATAAGGACAAAGAAATTGAGTCCTCGATTCTTAGGACCATTCCAAATCCTGCAAAGAGTCAGTCCAATCGCCTACCAAATTTCTTTACCTCTCTACCTATCAAACTTGCATAACGTATTCCACATCTCGCAACTTTATAAATATGTCCTAGATCCCTCGCATATATTGGGGAATCAACCCATAATATTAAAGGAAAATTTGACTTATGAATCTACTTTTGTCCAAATCCTTGACTTTAAGACTAAGCAACTCCAGAATAAAGTAATTCCCTTGGTTAAGGTATTTTGGCAGGATGTAGCATCTTAAGAGATGATGTGGGAGAAGGAGGATGAGATGAGACAATGTTATCCATAATTGTTTGCAGTTATGATTTTTAAGAACAAAATTCTTTTGAGGGGGAGAGAATGTAATAACCTGATTAAAAATTAAATAATTATGATAAAAATAAGGGAAAACCTTGAATTATTGTTTGGAAGTGATTAAGAATATTTTCTTGAGCTTGTAATTTAAATTTGAGAATTTTTCAAAATGAAATTTTATTTGATGGAAAAAATTTTATCTACCGTCAGGAACTTAATAGATATTTTTAAAAGGCTTATGACGCCTCAAAAATTTTCAAATCCCTTCCATATTGTCCCATATTCTTACCTAGATGAAAAAATGCATTCAAAATCTATCTAGGGCAAAGTGAGAAAAGACTAAAATGCCCCTGGATGCCATAAAATGCCAAAATTTCTTTCCTTCCTCCCGCGTGACTTCCCTTTCCTTCCACTTTCATCGTGCAGCTCCTCTATCCTCCATCGAACCACCGCTCGTCGTAGCCTACACCACATCGCACCACTGGCAGATTACGCAGCTCATCGTCATCAAGCTCCTGCTGTCATCCCCTGCCGTCGACGGATACCATAACCACCAAAAATGGTGTTTTTTCCAACCGACATTGCATTGTCGATTCGGCTAAAAAACATTGTTGTTTGGCTACCCTTCTTGTACTGACAGCTAACCTAAGTTGCCTTCTTCCTTCGTCGCTGCCAACTGGCAAAGAACCACCACCATGCACCGTGAACGGAGAAGAAACATTTTCATACACCACCATGTTTTGCCAAAAAATCAAGGTTAAACTACTGTTTTTCACTGAACCAATCCCAGATTTGGCATCCTCGTGCTTTGAGCTACGTTTTGGACTAATTTTCATTGTCAGCCACTATGCGCCACTGTGTACCATTGTGAGCCACTATGTGCCATCGCCAGAGTAGCTGGAAAGAAGCAAGGATTAATTTTCAAACTTCTGAAACCTTTGGTATAATTTAAAATACTCCAATATGATGTTTTCCTGTAGATTTTGATTTTGATTAGGCCTTGATGATTAGACTGAATAGAAATTAGGCATTTAATTGTAAGAAAGTGTAGTTGAAAGAAAACTTGCATAAGACTTAAATTGTTTCCTCAGGAAACTGATTGTGAGAACAATCTTTCATGAAAAAGGAAAACCCTAGTCCAAATAGGAGCAAACGGTAAAAGGTAGAGTAATCTACACTCCCCTAACTTTTAACTGACATTGTGAATTACTGCTTTAAATATAATTTATATTGAATGGAAATGAGTGTTGAACATGATTATTTACATGAGAATTATATATGAGTATATAAGATTGCCTGTGTATTGTGAGTGCTTGTTACATGTTTGCTAGAATTTGGTTATTAGGATTATATGCCATAAGGACAGACTAACTTAAGGTGGATATTCAATAGCTGGTATGGGACGACCATTGAATATCCCCTATGCAGACGATTTTGTAAATTGATTTACTTTATTTGAATTGGTATGCATCTGTTGGGAATTATTCATTAAGCCAAGACAAGCCTATGAAAGGTTCAAGGAGTAAAGGGTGGATAACCTATACAGGGTGATGTTTTGGTTTAAGTATAATATCCTATAACCTTGAGTATTGGTCAGCTATGTGTATATATTTCTATATAAGCTGTATAAGGATGAGAATTAGCTATTGTGCACATGCTAGGGGACGCCCTGGATGTTAGTTATCACTTGGTCCTTGAGCGGGTGATTGGTGTGACAGATCACACTTACAAAATAGGATGTTGTTTTCAGGTGATTAGTGTTACGGATCACACCCAACCAAAACCATTTTTTCAAATAAAATGGCATGCAACTTGAGATGAATAATGAATGATCACATGAGATGTGTGATAGATGAATATATGAGAATTTTCAGGCATGATTTTAAGCTTGATTTTTAGTATGACTTTTCATATTTAGGATATTATACTCATTATATTATTTTGCATTGATTTCCCATATTCATTGTGAATTTATAAGTATTTAGTAATTCACATGTATGTAAACTTATTTAGGGAGACATTTTTTGTGCTTTGTCACAACTAAGTATTCAACTATTTTGTAAGTATTTAATTGTTAATTGCTCCACTGGAATCTAATAATCTCATTAAGTTGTTTGCTCAGATGACCAGGAATAAGAAATGCCTAGGAGATAGCTGGGTAGAAGAAGGATGTCAAGAAATCCTTGGAGAATTTTAAAGCCATGATATGGAATAAAAATTAGGCTTGAATTTATATATATGATCTGTATTGCTATCTTTTGATTATATTAGTGAGATTTCTGGACATATATGTTGAATTTGGGTTGTTGTATAAATAGGGAAATGTCCAATTTTTAAGGGAAGCTTTGCCAAATTTTTGGTAAGAAATCTTTTGGGAGAATAGAAGTGTATAAAAAATTTGATAAATTGTAGTCTTATTTGCTAATGTATGAATGGATTTAGTAGTATGACTTAGTATATCTCAATTATATCTAAATGGTTGTTAGAATTTATGTTCTAGAGTATGATATGGTTTATAATGTGATAATAGAAATGCTACATAGGAATTATTGTTAAGTGGAATTTGAATGGACTGTGAGAAGAGTTTACTTGGGTTACACTTAACCAGTAGTGACCTTATGACGTTCCCTAAAAGGAAAAAAAGTGAAAAATATATTTAGAATATTGTGTGCTTCCACTATTCTGATAGATAAATATATAGTATGATTAAGGGGTAATTACAGTAACAGGTTATCGGGTTTGTGTAGACTACTGCATATTGAATGATGCAACCTGAAAAGACCACTTTCCCTTTCCATTCATTGATCAGATGCTTGAGAGATTGGCAGGTAATATGTTTTATTGTTTTCTTGATGGTTTTTTAGGATATTTTTAGATACCTATTGCTCTTAAGGACTAAGAGAAGACTACCTTCACCTACCCTATGGAACATTTGCTTATAGGAGAATGCCCTTTGGACTGTGCAATGCACCTACCACTTTTCAAAGGTGTATGATGGCAATCTTCCATGACATGATTGAGGATTCAATGCAAGTGTTCATGGATGATTTTTCTATTTCTGGGAATTCCTTCACACATTGTCTAGCCAATTTAAAATGGATGTTAGCTCATTGTGTAGAGGCTAACTTGGTTTTAAATTGGGAAAAATTCCATTTCATGGTTAAGGAAGGGATTGTCCTAGCTCACAAAATATCCCATGCAAGTTTGGAAGTTGATAAAGAAAAACTTGAAGTTATATCAAAGCTTCCACCTTCTAGCTTTGTGAAAGCAATAAGAAGTTTCCTAGGACACGCCAGATTCTACAGAAGATTTATCAAGGACTTCTTCAAAATTGCCAGACCCATGACTCAATTACATGCCAAGGACACACCTTTTGAATTTGATAGTAACTATATGTAGGCATTTGAGTTATTAAAAGAGAGACTGACCAAAACCCCCATTATGATATCACATAATTGGGGATTACCTTTTAAACTAATGTGTAATGCTAGTGACTATGCGGTTGGCATAGTTCTAGGCAAAAGAGTTGATAAGAAGTTCCAACCCATCTACTATGCTAACAAGACATTGACTAACACCCAAGAGAACTACACTACTACTGAAAAGGAACTACTTGCGGTGCTATATGCATTTGATAAGTTTTGAAGCTACTTAGTACTCTTAAAGACCGTGGTCTACACGGATCATTAAGCTCTGAGGTATTTATTTTTGAAAAATAATGCTAAACCTAGACTAATCAGGTGGATATTATTGCTGCAGGAATTTGACATAGAGGTGACAGATAAGAAGGGTGCAGAAAATTTAGCTGCAGACCACCTATCGAGACTAAAGAACCCAAACCTTGAGGCTCTAGAGGAAGAAGCAATAAATGACAACTTTCTAGAAGAGCACTTAAAGGTGATACAGGTATATTCTAACCTCCTTTGGTTCTCTGATTATGCTAACTATTTGGTCGCCAGAGTCTTACCAAAGGATATGAAAACTTAGCAAAAGAAGAAATTCTTTGCTGAACTGAAGTATTACATTTGGGAAGACCCCTTTTTATTTCAAAATTGTGCAGATAAGGTAATTAGAAGATGTGTACATAGGGAAGAGATCAACCAGATTATAAACCATTGACACAAAGGACCCACAGGAGGACACCAAGCAGCTAATCATACTGCCAGGAGGTGTTAGAAGCAGGTTTTAATTGGCCAACTATATTCTAGGACATATGAAAGTATGTCTAGGTTTGTGATCCATGCCAAAGGTCAGGTAATATCTTAGCTCGAAATGAAATTCCCCAAACAAGCATACATGTAGTAGAAATATTTGATGTATGGCGTATAGATTTTATAAGACCCTTACCTTCTTCATATGGTAATAGGTACATTCTAGTAGCTATTGAATACTTCTCAAAGTGGTCGAAAGCCCAGGCTTTCCCCACCAATGATGTTAGGGTAGTAACTAGGTTCCTAAAAAGACTATTTGCTAGGTTTGGCACACCTAGAGCATTAATTAGTAATAGAGGAACCCACTTCTATAACTACTAGCTGGAGAAAGTACTCAAATGCTATAGAGTATCCCACAGATTTGCTACACCCCACCCAAAAAATAGTGGGCATTGAAGTTACCAATGAGGGATTAAAAAGAATCTTAGAGAAGACTATGGGAATAAACAAAAAAGACTGGGCGGCTAAGTTAGATGATGCATTATGGGCTTTTAGAATGTACTTATAGAACATCCACTGGATTCACACCATACAGACTTATGTATGGAAAATCTTGCCATTTATCTATTAAATTAGAACATAGGGAATTATAGGCCCTTAAAACATGTAACTTTGATGTTGATTCTTCAGGAAAAGAAAGATTATGGCAGCTTAATGAGTTGGAAGAATGGCGACATTAAGCATATGAAAATTCTTCCATCTACAAAGCTTGAACAAAGAAATGGCATGACAATGGTACATGCCACTGTATGGCCATGTGGCAGTGGTACACCAAACATTTCTAAATTCAACTGCTACGTTATGCTATGTTTTTTAGACTGCGCATTGACCCAGATTTAAACTCAAGAACATGTTTCTAAAGTAGTTTTGATAATTAAAAACTCAATAACAATATAAGAATTTCATTTATCACACAAAAACAACCTAAATTACCGATTATTCTTGTTCAAATCTCATATTTAAACTCTTTCTCAGATACAACTAAAATCCCATTTTCCATAATTTCATTCACTCATTCATAAGCATATCCATGCAGTTTAAAACATCCAATAGTAATAAAAACACTAAGAATGTAGGTTTAATCTCTCTCAAACTTAAATAACAAAAAAATCAAGGTTTTCAGCTATGAACAATAACATTTTGAAAATAAGAAAGATTAGTGATTTTCTACCTTGTTGCTGATTGTGTGTTGGTTTATAATGATTGTGAAGTGTTCTGGGATGTTTTCCTAACTCCCTAAATGCTTAAATCAGCTCGACAGTCTCATTTGCTCATAATCCATTTTCTTTCTCTCTATAACTCGCTCTCTCTCTCTAAGATTTCAGAACTCAGGATGCAAAATGAACAATTCTGAAGTCTTCATCTATTTGTAGGTGATCCAGCTTTTTACAATTTTACTCTTAATTCTCAACTATTTAGCCCAAAATGATAATTTTTCCAATTATATGTTAAATTACCATTTTGTCCCTAATTCACTGGCAGAAGATTTCAAAATGCTAGTTGCTACAGTAAATCTTTTGGCTAAAATTATGAGTTTTTACCCTAAAGTTTTAGAAATTCACACAACTTCCCTCACTTCCTCTTTTCCATTTTACTTTGGTCCCTATTCCTTTCTTTCCCTTAAAACTCTTATTCTAATTTATTCTAATGTATCTACATGCCATTTAATGCAACAAACACAAGCATTGAATTCATTTAAAATCAACAACCATCTCTTAATGCATAGAAGGAGAAGATGTTACATTTACTGTGCCTAACACACACATAATAAAGAGTTTTCTTGGAAAAGAAATGGGTTCTTGCACCCAAGAGAAAAGGGATAGATTTCTTTCATTACCTTAGAGATTTGTGCATTGATCTAGTTTTTTTTTTATTGAGATTCAATAGTTCTAATACTTCTCTTCAAGTTCTAACTTAGATTTGCACCTCGCTATTTCATATTTCTACTTTCTCTCAATAAAACCCTATCTTCCTCTCACTAGAAGGTGAAGATGATGAAGTATGAAGGCTTCAAGTCCCTTTACCCTAAGTTATACATAATTTTGCATAGGGAAGAAATGCAGTGATCTGAAATTGAAAAATAATTGCTAATTGGTCTATAAGGTCAAAAATGAACTTTTGCTATTCTATAAAATTTTTTCCCTTATGTACCATTTTTATGTTTTATTCCCTTAATATTCCATTTCTAATTACATGGTTTTTAATTCCTTATCTGTCCTTTGGGCTATATTATCCAAATGTAATATTTTCATAAAACTTCATTTTCTCTTAAACCGAACCTCATTTCAGCTTGGTTTCATAGTCAATTGATTCATAACTTACTTAGCTAGCTTGTTATATCACATTTTCATAGAAAACATGTCTTTAACATTCAAATAATAAATTTCTTAGGAGTATGTTATAGTTCTCCCCCTTAAAATAAATTTTATGCTCAAAATTTTAGAAACATACTTATTCAAATAATTATGGATAGGTTGTCCTCATATCTGCCTCCTTTTCCCATGTAGCTTCTTGAGGCAAAGATTCATCCCACAACACTTTCACTAATGGAATGGTCTTGTTTCTTAATTGCTTAGTGTCATAATTGATTATCCTTATGGGTTTTAAATGATAAGTTAGATTATCATTTAATTGCGCTACTGGGCCATTCAATACATGATAAGGATCAAGCAAATACTTTACAAGTTGAGAGACATGAAATACATCATGCAGATCTAAAAGAAATGGGGGCAAAGTTATCTGATATACAGATGAACCTATTCTTTTCAAAATTTGATATGGCCCAAAATACCTTGGACTCAATTTTCTGGACTTCATAGCTCTACCTACAACACCCCATTCTTATAGCTTCCTTTAGAAATATTTTCTTTATGGAATTCTCTAGTTATAAGGATGGCATGTGACTTTTACTTCTGTCCTTGATCATTTTTTGAGTAGATTAAAATTTTTTCAGTAAGTACTGGATTACTTGATCACTTGATTAGGTTTGGAACTCATTACTCGGTATTGCATTCATATGTTACACAACGAAAGACTAAATAAATTAAAATAACAATTAAATGGTAAGGCACCGAGAAATTAAAACTTCATTCACACTTTATATTTCATTTAATATATACAGCGTCATATACATATATTTCAGGATATATAACGTTCATACAATTTTCTAAGGGTAAGGAGGCAAAAAACCTACCACTCAAACCTTTTTTCAAAATACCTGTTAGTGGATAACTTTTACATATCCTGATATATATATATGCCCATCTCAATATGTACACTAAAAATAACTTATCCTGATCCTATTTTCAAAAGATAAGTGGATCAGGATAAATGGGCTAATCCTACTTAATTACATGTTGTCCCAAAAAGATGTTGTTTAACCTCCGCTACATTGGAGGGACTTCCTTAATTATTACTACATATATTGCTTGGATTACTGTAAACGTTCCCAAAAAGGGTAGGTCCATGTAAGCGATATCAAGCTCTAGCCACACCATATACCTAGGCTCTGATACATACCAGACACAATTGTGAGAAATAATTTCTCAGTACCTAGACATTCCATTTTGCTTTTTTTTATTTTTTGAATCACTGGTATGTACCACCGTAGTGATACGAAAAACATTTCTACATTCTTTATTAAAATTTCATTTTCATTCCATGGGATTAAATGAATAATTTTCTTTGATGCGTATGGCATACATGTATGAGTATACTATATGACATTGTTTTATGATGGTTCAACACATATACCATTTAGTATCATGATTGCAGAAAATAATTCTGACTATAATTACATATAAGGAAACCATTCATCATTCATAGGAAAAAATTTATCAATCATAACAAAAAACAACAATCACTTCTTAGCTAAAAGCCATCTCTGTGAAAGAAAGAACTAAGAGTATTGAGAGAGTCACCCAATGAACTACTCCACGTATTACTATTTACATGAATGATATAATTTTATTCTCTATGTGACAATTCTGCCACTGGTACTATCTGAGGCATCCCTCAGTGGATCCGAGTACCCCTTAATGGTCTTTGCCATCTAGACAAATCATCCTTGACTAGTGGGATTACTCCCTTTCATCCCAAACGGGGTTGGTTTAACCTTTTTATAATTAAGCTTATGGGATCTCTACTAATGTATAGATTATTTCCTCTTCACTTTTTGGGCGGATCATGCTATTATGGAATCATCACCCCTTACCAGTGGATCGCATTCTTAGTATGCCATCTTTTATATATAATTTAGGATGACTTGGGTTGTACACATGATCATGCCAAATTCTAAGTAAATGTCTCCTTTTTACTGGCCATCTAGGCTACACTAACTTATAATTTGCAACTATCACAGTGTTTTTCTAAAAATCTTTATTCTAAGTGGATGTTTAACCATCTATATTTCTAACATAACCATGGAATACGCAACGGCTGTAATGCCCTTATCTAGTATTACAAGTCCTTTGATGTAAACAGATAAGTTCAATACATTACTCTTAACCTTAATTATTCATTTGCAATGTCTGAGCATTTATACCATTAAGTATTATTATTATGGATTATGTTCTGTGTTCTTTGCTCAGATAACCATACTTTATACACAGCAAAAATTAAATTTAATACATCATAGCAGAATTTATAAAAATTACATATAATACAATTAAAAAATGTCCAATAATAAATATCTGTTACATCCTTTTGTGAACATATACTAGGATATATGAAGTACCCATTCATAAGGAGTCAGGAGACAACAAGTCTGTCACTCAAACTCCTTTTACAAAGTACCAAGGATGAACTGGGCTTTAACATATTCTTCCCCCAATGATCGACCTTTTTCCCTTTTCTATATACAACTAAATAACAAATTTCTAATTCTAATCCTTAAACATATATAGAATTAGGACCCAAAATAAAGGAATAAAAATGCTCTTAGCAAAAGGGACTTCCATCTTTCCCTAGCATTGCTAAATGTCTGCATCTGATACATATTAGCATATAAATGAGAAACACAAGTTTCCCAAGAATCTTAACAATTCATGATTTTAAAATGAACTAATATATACCAGGGTGCAAGCACCAAAAACATTTTCATTTACATTCTAGTCATTTAAAACACAACAAATTTTTATACCAATTGTCAAGCATTGCATGATTATTTGAAATGTCAATGTGATAAATGTAGATATTCTCATTTCAAGTATAACATATTTTCATGGGATCATATATGTTAAAACTGAAATAAATAATGATTATACATTTTATTCTTAAAACTTACCTTATCTCAAAGTGTGAAGCACCTTTGGTTACACCTCAACAATTATGGACACTTGGCCACCTTTATAAATTAAGTGTGAACACTTGGTCACATTATGGACACTTAGCCACCTTTATCATTGTAAACACTTGGTCATGGGTGTGAAGAACTTTCGGTCACACCTCACTAGGTCACATTGTGGGCACTTGGCCACCTTTATAAGTTAAGTGTGAACACTTAGTCACATTTTGGACACTTGGCCACCTTTATCATTGTGAACACTAGGTCATGGGTGTGGAGCGCCTTCGGTCACACCTCACTAGGTCACATCGTGGACACTTGGCCACCTTTATTGTAACATCCCCAACCCTATATTCCTTTTTGGTGATTAAATAATATAATATAGGATTGGTAAGTTTACTACTGCCTCTACCTGAGTATATTTTTAACTTTTTCTAAGTTAAATAATTGAGTGCCGCTAGTTTGGGTTACTACACTTAGGTTCTCACAAGTTATGCAGTGAAAATAAATAAAATAATTTAAATGAAATAGATAAATATAGACATATTTACATTTACATTCAGTACATAATATTCATATATACATAAATAGTAGTGTGTGTCAGACATATACCTACAGATATGTGAGCCTGAGTAGGATAAAGAGACAACAAGCCTGCTACTCATACCCTGTTTTAAGCAAAATTCTCTATCTTACATTTCTTAATACATATATGCCCTCCTTGCTTACACCAAAATCATTCTCCTGATCCTTTCAAAATACTAATAAGGATTCAAGGAAGTGAGCATGTCAAAATACTATATACTCTTAGTTATGCATATAATCAAGGGGAGGGTGGTAACTCAAATACAAGTAGGATCCAAAGTCTAATGATCACAGGAAAATACCCCAGAAAGGATATCTCCACTACTTCTACCTCTACTTCCAACAGCACTTGGTACCTAGGCATTTGATACAAACCAGCTTTAATGAGAAATTTTTATCAGTAGCAATAATCACCTGTGTTTAAAAATAGCTGCTTGTACCATCTCATGCATATACTTATGTTATTGGAATAATGTACAATGAGAAATCCACTACATTCTTTCTATAACAATTTAAAATATTATGCTATTGGAATAATGTACAGGGATTATACATGCATCTCATGCATATACTTATGTTTACATATACACTTCAACAAATATTCATCACACATGATGCATTCTCAAATTGTAATGGTAACAACTCATATTCTCATGTCAGTATAGAGCATAAGTAAAGAAATCATGCAATTTGATATGGCCATAGTCAAAAGCATCACACAGTAATTCTTTCAAATTTCTATTCATAAATGAGATTCTCTTGTAGTCGTAAGCTACCTGCAATCATTCTCGTGGTTTTCACCATTATTCTTTATTCTCAGGTTATCTGTTAGCAATTATTCTCGTGGTTAACCGTCTGCAAAACTTTTCTTGGATTAAAGCCAGTTGCAACTATTCTCGCGATATAACCAATTGCATCCCTTCTCGCAGAATAGCCAAATGCATACTTTCTCGCAGATCAACCAGTTGCAGTTATTCTCATTTATGGTTTACGCTCATTAAAATTCTCTTATTTGTCTTCTTTTTCTCATGATTTCTCAAGCATACAAAATTCTCATGTTACCCATTACAAGTCAAGATTAAATCCTACATTTGACTGAAGTATTAGGGTAATTGTGTATAAAAAGAGGTTATTGAGTCCAATTTCCCAAAGCAGAGAGCTACAAGTCGACTTCTAGCCTCCTGGCAGTTGACTTCCAAATTTCATCGCCTAAAATGTTTCAAACAGTGAGCAATCAGCCAACTTCTTAGACCTCGATAGTCGACTGCTCTTTTCTTGCCAATTTCTGAAAAATAAGAACATGAAAGTCGACTTCTAGCCCTTGGCAGTCGACTGCTAGCATTTTGGATACATTTCTGGGTAATTCAAGAGCACGATAGTCAATTGGTAGAGCCTACAAGTCAACTGCTATGCCATGCTCTATTTTAAAAGTTGTCGTTGACCAATTATTTTAGCCCAAGAACATGTTTTTAAAATAGTTTTGATCATTAAAAACTCAATAATAGCATAAAAGCTTCATTTACCACTCAAAAACAACCTAACCCACTGATTATTCATGCTTAAATCTTGGATTTAAATTCTTTCTTAAAAACCATGAAAAACCCATTTCTCATATTTGCATTTATGCTTTCACAAGTATATTCAATCTGTTTAAAACATCCAATAGCAATCAAAAACACTAAGAATGTAGGTTTTATCTCCCTAGAGTTTAAGATTATGAAAACTCAGAATTTTCCAATCATGCAGAGTAAATTTTGAAAATAAAGGAGATAGGTGATTTTTTACCTTTTTACTGGTTTAAACTCGATATTTGATAAAGGTGAAGTGTTCTGGTAAGTTTTCCAAGCTCCTGGAATGCTTAAATTCGATTAGCTGCTTTCTTCCTTCACAATTCTTACTCTTTCTCTCTTTAACTTAATTTCTCTCTCTAGATTCTCATACTTCAGGATGCAAATGAAGAGTTATGGAAGGCTAGCCTATTTATAAGCAATCCGACCTTTTGCAACTTTGCTCCTAATTCCCGACCATTTGATCCAAATTGATAATTCTTCCCACTTTATGTTAAATGACCATTTCGTCCCTAATTGCCTAGCAAGAAATTTTTAGAATTTTATTGCTACAGTAAATCATTTGGCAAAATTTACAGCCTATTACCCTAAAGTTTTGGATATTCATACAATTTCCCACTATATCATTTTCATTTTCAATTTAGTCCTTATTCTTTCTTTTCCCTTAAAACTCTTATCCTAACACAACTACATGTACCCTAATGTAACAAACACAAACATGTAATTCATTTAAAATTAACAAACATCTCTTAATGTGTAGAGGGAGCAAATGTTACATTTATAAATTAATTGTGAACATTTGGTCACATTATGGACACTTGACCACCTTTATCATTGTTAACACTAGGTCACGAGTGTAAAATACCTTCGGTCACACCTCACTTGGTCACATTATGGACACTTGGCCACCTTTATCATTATGAACACTAGGTCACGGGTGTGAAGTGCCTTCAGTCACACCTCACTAGGTCACATCGTGGATACTTGGCCACCTTTATAAATTAATTGTGAACACTTGGTCACATTGTGGATACTTGGCCACCTTTATCATTGTGAACACTAGGTCATGGGTGTGAAACACCTTCGGTCATACCTCACTAGATCACATTGTGGACACTTGGCTACCTTATCATTGTGAACACTAGGTCACAGATGTGAAGCGCCTTCAATCATACCTCACTAGGTCACATCATGGACACTTGGCCACCTTTATAAATTAATTGTCAACCCTAATTCATCTTACTATTACCCTTCTAATTTCTCTTGAATTTAGCTATTGTATGACACATTATAAGTCATTTACATTTAGTACATGGATTCGGTTACTAAGACTAAATGAGGTGTTATTTTCAGCCATCATGAGAAAGGGGTGGAATCTAAGGTTTTTCCTGTCCAATTTTCACATTCTTCCATCCTTTCTACATTTCAAGACTAATGATACCACATATGAAATTTATTATGGTACTTTCCCTCACATCCAAGTTATGTAACCATTCTATTAGCATTTCTTTTTATTTATTATTGGCTCATTTTACATGCTACAATTTATGATTACACTCATTCCATCATTCTCACATCTAACATAAACATTTATCATATGAAAAAGGGTCATCCATTTACCATAGACTAATTTATCATTATGTTCTCCCTCTTTCCTACCCTAACTGAAATGTAACCTTCCTCACACATTTTTCAACAAGCCTTTCCATGCACACTCTCAGGTTTGATAGGTGAACAAGGTTTATACCATGGTTTCTAGCCAACATCTAGATAGTGTACTCCCTTTTTGGTACTTTTAACATAAAAACTACATTAACCATGCACAAACCTAAATTTTCCAGCATTATCCTAAGTTCGGGATTTCTATCATACATGCTGGATTTTTCTTTCAATAATAATCCTTCCATAAGACAACAATATCCATTTTAGCACATCAACAAAAATACCAATTAACCATACAAGCTTAGCCATCATGACATTCATATCATCAAGAATGTAGAGAAGAAACTAAGATTCCATGAAAGCTTGGAAAATCATAATGCATATATTCTAAAACATGGAACAAAAGTCAAAGAATTGCTAACCTACCTCAAGTGGTGAAAAAAAATGATGGAGGTCTTTTATTGTTTCTCTTGAATCTTATCCTTCTCCCTTGCTTCTTCTTCTTCTTCTCTCATCTAGCTAGTTCCTTCCCCCTCACAAGATCTTTTCTTTTTCCTTGCCGTGTGTGTGTGTATTTACTTCCCTTTTCACTTCCCTCTCTCCCTTACATTTTTTATTTAGCCAAAATGGGATGCTACCTTCATTCTCATTATTATTATTTCATGACCTCATGTGTAATTAAGTGCAACCCCATTTTCCTTGAAATTTTGTGTTTTATCCAATATTCACGCTGCTCTCCCCCTATCCTCCTTCTCGTATGAAATTTTAATTCCATTCCCTCATGTATATTGTCCATTCGGGTAATGGGAAGCTACTCCTCCTTCCTATTTTTAACCATTATTATTCACTAGCCCTATGTGTACTTTAAGTACAATTCATATAATGGAATCTTGTGTTAGTGGATTAACCACTCGTCCAAGTTAAAGGAAGGAAGGAAGGGAAGTCATGCCATCTTTATACTTACACGCAAGGGGTACGGTTCACGTAGCTTCACATTTTTGCATCATAATTTAATTCCTATGCAAACTCTTCAATCGGTGGTGCCAAAAGGGAAGGAAAATAGACTCACGTAAGCTTAATATGCTAGTATTGTACCTTTATATAATTTTTATTTTTTATTCCTTAGTTCACATGATACTTAGGTGGTGGAATCAAAAGCATAAAAGAAGAGAAACTAAGAACCTCTCTTACACCCTTTGCTTCACTGTACACACACACATATTTAACTACTTCTTCCTTTGTTTATTGAAATAAATTTTGCACTCTAGCATTGCCACTTCCCTTTTGTATATTTTATTTATTAAATTGGCAAGCTATTTGGTTAAGATGAGGCAAAAGGAATGATAGGAAGAAGGAAAGAGTAAAATTCCCACACGTTTCTTCCCTCTCTTTTCCATTTGTCGCTTCCCTCAATGTATATATATACATATATTTAAATGTTACATTCCTTCTTTCCTTTCCCAATTGTCCTAGCTGTATGCCTTCCTTCATGTCACAATTTCCTCTTGCTTTTATTTTACTCCAATTTAATGCATGTATATATATATTTAATGGATATTAACCTTTTTTCTTCCCTTCTCAATTTCTATGTTTCCGTGTATATAGGTGTGTTTAGTTTTGACCAAAGTCTAATTTACTTATCATATATGTATATTTTATTTCACTCACTCTTTCCCTTGGCAACTCGGCTAGAAAGGAAAGAAGGAAGGAAAAATTAAATCAAGAACCTCAATTTTTATGTGGTGTGTTCCTCCCACTCACATTATAACTCGGTTACCGCTAGGAATTGAAAGTGTTATCCTTTAGCATATTTATTCTAAATATTAAATCACACAAGAAAATTCATCATACTTTATAGAAAACTCATCTAATTAATTAAGGAAACATTAATGTAGACTAATCAAGAGAATATGGGGTGTTACAATGGCCATCTCATACAAACAATTAGTCTCTCGATTATAAGTTTGTCTATCCTAAAATATATATTTGAAATACTTCCTTTAAGTCTTCTTTCTTACATTTCTATATTTCCCTTTCTTTCTATGTTTCCCTTTCTTTGTCTATGTTTCCCTCTTTATTTCTTTAACTTGTCATGATACTATAATTTCATAAACTATAACCCTTATCTATGTACATAACATTTTCATGACCAAACTGCATAGACATAAGAAGTGTTGCTCTCAGCCAAGAGAAGAAACCAAGGGGGAAAATGATAATTTCTTGCTTTAAATTCCCAATTCCCACTCTTGTCATTATATAAACATAATTACGTAATTTTCCTTCCATTTCTATACAATTTTTCATGTTATGTTTCATCTTTCATTTAGGGTTGTAACATCCGCTCCAATTATGATTAAAGAGATGTTTGATAATTGTTAATTTGATGTTTGATGCTTGTGTATGTTGTATTGGTGCATATAGTTGCATTAGTATAGGGACTAACTTGAAAGAATTACAATTCCTTAGTTAAGAGTAAGGCCAAGGACCTAAGTGAAAAGGGAAATTGTGCTAAGACAAAATGTGTAAAGTAAACCAAGGATAAAAGAACAATTTCCCAAACTTTCCCTTAAACCCTAGCAGCAGCCCTAAACCCTCTTCATTCTTCCAGACCTTCAAATTTTAGAGAGAGAGAAGTAGGAGGGGCGAGCTAGGGCAAAGGAGGGAGATTTTGATGAAGGAAAGGATTGATTGAAGCTAGAAATTAGTTCTACAACAAGGGGGGATCATTTCCAGCACATCAAACACACACATTTTGCAGGAATCAAGGTAGTAATCCATCCTAAACCCTATCTTTTTCTAAAATGTTATTGTTGTTGGAAAATGTGGATTTTTACATGTTTGAACTAAGATTATGGTTAAACCTACATTCTGTATGCTTTTTCACTTTTATGGGATGTTGTGTTGCTGAATGTATGCTCATATATGTGCTTGTAATGGATTAGAAGGGCTGGGTTGTGTTCATCTAGGGATATAGACTAGTTTTCCTTGATTGTACCATGTTTAAGCTAATGGATGAGAAATGTTTAATGAAAAGTAAGGTTTATTGTACAGGAATTAAGCTCATATGTTTGGAATTGAAAATAGAATGCATTCTGGACTGGGCATTATCAAAATTATGTTTTTTGAACTACAGCGGAGTATAGCAACTGACTGCTAAGTAGGGGCAGTCGACTGCCATGTTCTTGGAAAACCTAGAAGTGTAGATAGAGGCTTAGCAACCGACTGCCAGATACCTAGCAGTTGACTGTCGGGCCCAGGTCTGAACTAAGTAGTCGACTGGCCATCCTCGCAGTCGATTGTCATGTTCCTAGAAAACCCATAAGTGTAGATAGAGGCTTAGCAACCGACTGCCAGATACCTAGCAGTCGACTGTCAGGCCTAGGTCTGCACTAGGTAGTTGACTGTCGTGTTCTTGGAAACCTAGAAGTGCAAACAGAGGCTTAGCAGCCGACTGCTAGGTTCATAGCAGCCGACTATCAGGCCCAGGTTTACATTAAGCAGTCGACTAGCAATCTTAGTAGTCAACTGTATTGCTCATATGTTTACCCATAACATATTTCAGATGATTACAGAGAGCCACTAGCCAACTGCTATCCTTCCCACAGTCGATTGACAGCCCTCTAACTTGTGAAATGAAGTTCTTAATGATAATTGAGCTTAGTAATTCTTCATACTAACTTAATTAAAGGCTCATAACATAGGTAAGCCAGGAAACTAGGAGTTTTGGGTAATGATACCACTGGGATAGTGAAATAAAGAGAGAGCAGAAAACACAAAGAGGGAAAGAGGAAAGTATTCTCAATGTATGCCTTAGGGTCGATAGGCTCATGATCGAGTAACCGATTGTCGGTATGGGACAACCGTTGGGCATTCCACAGTTGTACCATAAATTGGGATGGTTAAACATCCACTTGAACTTAGATGATTTTGAGAACACCGTGATGGTTGCGAACTTTAAGTTAATGTCATCTCCCAAAGGCCATATGAGAAAAACATACTTAGAGTTAAGCATAACCATGACCATGGGCCGATTCACCCTATAGTATATGTAGAGAATAGCATACCGAGAGTGTGATCCATTAGAAAGGGATGGTGATTCCATAGTATTATGATCTGCCCAAAAATAGAGAGGAAATAATCTGGGTAGAGTTGACAATGATTCCATAAGAGTTATACCAGCCCCATTTAGGACAAAAGGGAGGAATCCCTTTGGTCAGGGATAATCTGCAAGAAAGAGACAAGGACCATTAAGGTACTTGGATCTATTGGGGGACGCCTCAGAATGTAAAAAAAGTTAAGGCATGGCTAAATAGACATGCGCTCATTCATATAGACAGTGGTGTGTGGAGTTGTCGCTGGGTGACTCTCCTAATTACTCTTAAGGTGTTTTATGTGCTGCTCGTATGTTATGGAAATGAAATGATATTATGTTTACTATCCCACATGTGTTTTATAATAAATGTTTTATGATGAGAATGATGATGAATACACTTCCCATGTTTTAAAGTTGATATGTTTTAAATGCACACGCATACATATGAGTATATAACATGATTAAGTGCCACACTCATTGCATCCCATAGTATGTTATATGTTTTATGAAAGAATGTAGAGGTTTTTCGTGCGAGCACAGTGGTATAGATCAATAGATTTTGTAACTGGTTGTATTGCTACTGAGATTCATTTCTCATGATAGTGTTGCCATGTACCAGATGTGTAGGTCCCCTTGAGCTAAAGAAAGAAGGTAAGGTATGAAGAAGTGTCCAATTTGGGCACACAAATTGTTTAGTTTGGATAGTATAAGTACATGTTAGGATTGAGCTAGCCTTCATGATATTTTTAGAAAGGCTAGTGTAGGATTATTTTGTATAGCCTATTCTAACTTATCTGTATAGAAACTAGGCTAAATTGATGAATAGACAAATTAATGGGGTTATGAGTGACAGGATTGTTGCCTCCATGCCCAATAGTTAATTGATTATATTTAATTAAGAATGTATGTCTATGTATAGTTACCCCAGATGTATGCTATATGTATTTATTCCGCTGTGATATTGAGAGAACCCGAGAGTAAAGACCAACCCAAATGCACTAAATTAATCAACTTGGTAAAAATTTTAAAATTTGCTCGGGTAGAAGTAATAGTAACACTAACACTCTGATAATTATTTTCATATTATAGTTTTTAAAAATTCTAAAAGGAATCATAGGATAGAGGGTGTTACAAGGGTCCTAAGGTGAACATTAAAAACTTTCTTTTGCCTTACCATTCCATTCCACTCTTAATTTACCTAAAAGTATTTCTTTTCTCATAATATACCTATAGGTATGTATACAAACAATTTAACTCATTTTTAATATACATCTTAAGTGCTAGGATTTTCATGATTTTAAGGGTTTACATGCAAGATAATCCATCAACACATATTGTTCCTCTTCCTTCATACCTTGGTCAAAATCATAATGCTTATTGATAAAATTTTCATAAAACTCCCTTCATGTCCTCGACCAAGATTACCAATCATGGATGAAATGGAACAATCAAATCAAAACATCAATTTTCCCTCTTTCTCTTACTTAAAACCAAAATTCCATCCTAGTGCTTAGGTAAACATTTAACAAAATTTTCTTCCTAATCAACTACAATGTTCTCAGCCAAGTGGGGAAAAAGGGGGAAAACATATACTCTCATCACAACACCAATTCTCCTTCCCTCCTTAACTTGTGGCCAAAACCATCATAAAAACCAACCAAATTTCAGAAAAAATTCTCCTCTCATAAGGAAGCATAGCCAGGACCGAAAAGGAGGAAAATGGGAATCAATATGGTTTTCATCCAATCTTTTCATTTATCCCATTTTCATCATCAACTAGTCATAAAACATCATTTTCCTAACAAAATCATGACAACCTAAGCATTATATAATCATCATCCAAGAGTTGGGGTTTTTCATGGAAATGGAGACAACATTGCAAACTAGTCATAAACACTTTAACAATTTCAATCAATACTCAAATATGTATCCATATAACATTTCAAACAAATCCCAATAGAATTTTAAGCATTTTATGAATGTAGAAAGATAAAAGTTACTATTCATGGCAGCCATTTGAGAATTCCAAAAGCTTGAAAACTACCATAGAACATGAATTAATAGTGTAGGAATATGAAGCTACCTTGGTTTGGCAATTAAAGTGAGCTTTTCTTTGATTTTCCTTCTCTTCTTCTTCTTCTTCTCCCTTTCCCTTCTCGATTGGATGCTGCCCCTATCTTCTCCCTTCCATATCTTTTTCTCTTGTCCAAAGGAAGAAGACGTGAAATTTAAATTAGGTGCTAAAAGACCATTTTACCCCTAATGACAAAAAGACCACTTTAACCTTCACTTTTTCCACTTTTTCCTTCATTTTTGCTTCACAATTTTGGGAAATGGTATAATATAAATTGCATAAGAAATTTTATGATAAAATGACAATTTTATCCCTAAAGTGTAAAATTACAATTTTACCTTTTGTGTAAAATTACCATTTTGCCTTTTTTTATCAAAATAACTATTTTACCCCTTTACTTGCTTCCATAATTTTTGAAAATGTAAGGGAATATCCTTGAAGAAATTTGTTATAATTTTTCTAAGAAAAATGACAATTTTACCATTATGGTAAAATTACTATTTTATCCTTGGGTGAAATTACCATTTTACCCTTAGATAAAAATTATCCATTTTGCCCTCAAATATTTTTCTAAAGTCATTATGACTTTTCAGATAGTTTTTAGGTGAAATCATTACATTTCAGATATTTTCCTACCATCATAATAACATATCATAAATGTGTGAGATATTTTAGAGATGTTTTTGTCTTTTAGTGAAACCTTTCTCCTTTTCATTTTAGTCCAATACTTTTTCTTTCAATTTAGTCCCTTTTCTCATTTTTGAAATTTTATGGTAATTTTAATTAAAATATTTTGGGCATGAAACTACTAAATTTATAAATTTAAAGCATACCTAAAAATAAGAAAAATGCGGATATTACATTACCAATACCTACGATAGGAGATATTCAGAGAAACACATGTTCTCCTTCCTCAAATTCAAGGGGTCTGTTTCTCTTATCAGCATAAATTTTTTGCCTATCTTGAGCCTTAATTATCCTTTCTCTGGTCATCTTAATTAGATTAATTAGTTCTTGGACAAGATTTGGGCCTAAAAGTTATCTTTCACTAATTTCAAACTAGCAAATAGTTTATATACATTTTCTCCCATACAAGGCTTCGTATGGAGCCATTCCTATGCTGGAGTGATAATTGTTATTATAAGAAAATTTCACTTGAGGTAAATTTTTGTCCTAACTACCTCTTTGCTCTAGTACACAAACCTTCAACATGTCTTTTAGGGTTTGAATGGTTCTCTTAGATTGACCATTAGTTTAAGGATGATATGTAGTACTAAAGTTCAATTTCGTACTGAATGGTTCTTGAAATGCTCATTAAAACCTAGAAGTGAACCTTGGATCTCTATCTGAAAAAATATGGGTAAAAATACCATGCAATCTAACTATCTCTTGGATATATAGCTCATCTAGCTAGTCCAAGGAATAATTTATCTTGATGGGAAAGAAATGTGTAGATTCGGTTAATCAATCCACGATTACGCAAATTGCATCATGATTCAACTGAGTCCTTAGTAAACCTACTAAATAATCCATAGTCACCTTATCCCATTTCCATTCAGGGACATCTAATAGCTGTAACATGACATCTGTAATACCCCCAATTCTATAGTTTCTTTTAGTTATTTAGATAATATAATATAATATCATATACTATAAGATTGGTGAGTTACTATTACCTCTACCTGAGTAAATTTTTCACTTTTACCAAGTTAAATAATTAAGTGCCATTGGTTTGGATCTCTACACTCAGGTTCTTACACGTAACACAACGAAAATAAATGAAATAAAAGTACATAGATATATTTATATACATTCACATACATAATTTCTTTTCAAAAGACATATGCATATATATATATATGATTAATGACAGTTATTAGCTAGGGTAAAGAGGCAACAACCCTGCCACTCATACCCATTTCAAAACCCTAATAGTAGATAATCCTATATTTCTCACATATCTTGATACATATGCCCTCCTTTTCTATATGTCAAAACTAAATATCCTGACCCTTTCCAAAAATATAATAAGGGGCTAGGATAATGGGCATGTATAACTATACTTCACATATCTACATGTTAAAATACAAAAACTATTCTACTAGTCATACAATTCCACCCATCCTGTAGGTGTAACATTTGATCCTAATGTGATTAAGAGATGTTTGTTAAATTTTTAATTTAATTTTAATATTTGTGTATGTTGCATTAATGGCATATAGTTGTATAACGCCCCTATCTAGTCTTGTTGTTCATTTTGATATCAATAGATAAGTTTGGTACATTATTCTTGTCCTTTTAATTATTGTCTAAGCAGATAAGACATTCCATTTGCATTAAATGAATTAGGTTCGGGATCTTATACTCAGATAAAAATAAAAATTACATGCACAGCAAAATAACAAAAATTCTACGCTACACGATGAAAATACAGTCTTTCATATGAATCAAATAATATAAGTCTGATAATAATCATTACAAAACAAGACATGTCCCCATATATATGAAGTACCCGTCCCATGGAAGTCAGGAGACAATAGGCCTGCCACTCAGACTCCCGCACAATATAGTGATGGAAGGGTCCTTCATATATCCGTTTTCCCCGGTATTCCAAAAACCACTCATATATACAATCAAATTAGTTGTCTTATTCTAATTCGAGTATATCTAGGATCTAAAAAAAAATAGGGGTTACAAAAACCTTACTTGATCAAAAAGTACTGCCACCACTCGTCCTTGCTACGCATCCGTATCTGATACATATTGGCACATAGATGAGAAACACAAGTTTCCCAGTAGCTTAGCAATTCTTAGTTTAAAAGAAACTAATATGTACTAAGGTGCAGCACCAAAAACGTTCAACCTACATCCTTGATTTAGGGTAAAATACATAACTGTAAACATGAAATTATTGCATGATAAATTTAGTAGTTAGCAATAGTTAGAGATCCTTTTCACATGACCAGTGTTCTCTTAAGCGTACCAGTTTCTTATTACGAAGTCATTAGAATGTACATACATGTTATGTGAACACTAGATCACAGGGGTGGAGCACCTTCAGCCACACCTCCCTAGGTCACCCGTGTGGAGTACCTTCGGCCACACCTCGTAATTCATGGACACTCGGCCACATATATAGTGTGATTGTGAGCACCAGGTCCTAGACATGGAGCACCTTCGACCGCTCCTCGCCAGGCTGCCCGTATGGAGCACCTTTGGCCACACCTTGCAAATTGTGGGCACTCGGCCCATGTTCATGAAATCCTCGGGACACTAGATTATGGGTATAGAGCACCTTCGGCCACACCTCCCTAAGTCACTTGTGTAGAGCACCTCCGACCACACCTCGTAGTGCATGGACGCTCGGCCACAATTTTAGCATAATCGTGGATGCTAGGTCATGCGCATGGAGCACCTTCGGCCACACCTTGCTAGGCCACTAGTATACACTCAAAACCCCGCAAGGCGCGATGTCACCCTACACCACCCTTTTATTATCCTGGGAAAGGTTTCAATTTCTCAACGCTTCTGAATAAATTCAAAAATTACATACGATTTCACTTTTTCCTGGGGATTTAAATCTACGTTCTTTTTTTAAAAAAAAAATATTATCAATGGGCATAATATTTTCTACTTTCCTTGGAATTTATTTTCACATGAATTTTTCTTCCAAAAATATTATTAATAAACATTATATTTTCTATTTATTCTTACATAAATTTTCCTTCCAAAATATTATTAATAAACATCATATTTTCTATTTATTCTTACATAAATTTTCCTTCCAAAATATTATTAATGGGCATAATATTTTCTATTTATTCTTACATAAATTTTCTTCCAAAAATATTATTAATGGACATAATATCTTCTATTTATTCTTACATAAATTCCCTTCCAAAAATGTTATTAGTGGACATAATATCTTCTATTTATTCTTACATAAATTCCCTTCCAAAAGTATTATTAGTCGACATAATATTTTCTATTTATTCTTACATAAATTTTCTCCAAAAATATTAATCATGGACATAATATTTTCCACTTTTCTTAGAATTTATTCTTACATAAATTCCCCTCTAAAAATATTAGTAATGGCCATAATAAGTTCTACTTTTCTTGAAATTTATTCTTAACCTTAAACCCTCACCATTTCATTCCTCATAAAGGTATTCATCATCAATTATTTTCTTATGTGATCATGGCAATAAATTCCCAGTACTAGCTTAATCCATCTTATTTCATCTTCACATGTATTTATTTTAGCAACCATAAATGCCCAATAACCTTATTAATTCCATTCCACTTAGCCAACTCCTAAATTCATCATGCATACTATATCAAATTTCCTCCTAAATCAAGAATGAAGAAAATTATTCTAGTTCCATGGAAGCAACATTTTTTTTGAAACATACATGCTAACTTATGGAACTATACCAAAGAAATTGCCAACCTACCTTGCTTCCTTTGATCCTTCCTTCTCTTTGATCACCCTTGTTTCTTCCTTCTTCCAAATGCTAGTGCTTTATGTGCTTTCTCCAAATGCTTTCTCAACCCCTTGCAATCTTCTCCCCTTTTCCTTCCTCTCTTGTGATTGTGTAATGTCCTTACAAATGTGTCAAGTGCTCTCCCTTCCCTTTGAGTTTTGCTTTTGGCTAAGAGTGGTATTTTTCCCTCTCTCTCTCTCTTGTATATTTTTCCTTTTGGTAAGTGATCCTGTGCTCCCCTTTCTTTTTGTTGGTTTATTTTTCCTTTCCTTCTCATGTTACAGCCCCACATAGACATTAGGTGCACTTCATTCCTTGCAAGTCTTACATTGTCACTTGAACATGCCAAGCAAGGGAAAAAGGAAAGTCACGTAACTCATCACTCCTTCACCACTTGCACGTCATGTTTGTGTACATACTTGAATTCCCATCTCCTCATGTAATGGGTTCATCCGATAAAGGGGTGGCTGCCTCTATTTCCATTAAAATTTTCTCCTAGTCACACGTGGAGCCAAAATACTAATTATTATTATTATTATTATTATTATTATTTTATTTTTCCTTGCAATTCCCTCACTCTCACTTGGCTAGAATGAATGAAGGAAGTAAGGAGAGTCACACTATCTCCTTCACACACGCAAGGACGCACGACACTTCATGCAGCTCCCACATTGGTCCCTTGTGTAATTGCTTCCTTCAAGCGGTGGACGCATGGTTTCAAGCATGCATGTCCACTTCCTTCCACTCTCTCTTCGGTTTGTTTTGTCCCACACATAACTTGGCCAGTTTTGGTTTTAATGTTATTATACTTTCTTTGGCTGGATGCTTCAACATCGGTCCCCTTCATCTATTTGGTGGAATCAAGGATAAAAGGAATTTAAGTGTTAGCTCCTTCCTTCCAGCTCCTTACGTGCACCCTTGTCACTTTATGTATATATTATTTTTTTAAGTGATTTTCTTTCCACTTACCTATGTTGCCATGTAGTAGTATATATATATATATATTTTTTTTTTCTATGTATGTTCTTTGTTGCATCCTTTTTTCCCATCCCTTTCACGTGAGTCATACATGGAGTACATGCAAAGTTTTCCTTCCCTTTTCGTGTACTACATGAAAACACATGCAATGTATACTCATGTCTACATCATTAAAGAATTGTATCTCCCTTCACTTGTCACTTGGTAATTAGGCTAGGTAAATATAAGGAAGTCAAAGAATTAAATTTAAAGCACCAAATTTCATATGAATTTACTTCCTAATGTACCCATCTTGGCCATTAAACTTTTTTAATTTTGTCAATAAAATTCCCCTTTCCTTAAGCTAATTCATTAAGTTAATTAGCAATCAAGCTATTAGTTACATGACATCATTAATTCTACCACTTTAAATGGAAACCATTAGTTTAGACTAATTAATTTATGGGGTGTTACAAGTTGCATTAGTGTAGAGACCTAAGTGAAAAGAATAAAAGTTGAGTTAAGAGTGTGGCTAAGGACCTAAGTGAAAAGGGAAAATGTATAGAGCCTAAACCTACAAAGTGGCCAGGGATTAGAATGCAATTTCCTAAATTTCTCTTAAACCCTAGCTAAAGTTCTAAACCCCCAAACTTCTAGCATATCAGATTTTTAGAGAGAGAAGCTAAAAAGGGCAACTAGAGAAAGAAAGTGATGACCTAGGGTTTAAGGAGGAAATTTTACTAAGGAAGGAGCAAATTTTAGGCTAAAAATTGGTCCTATAGTAAGGGAGAATCATTTCTATACATCATACACACATTTCAACAACGAATCAAGGTAGCAATTTAGCTTAAACACTATTTTTAAAATATGCAAAAAAAATTTTGATAAATGCGATTTTAAATGTTTGAAGCTAAATTTGGGGTTTTAAACCTACATTCTATATGTTTTTAACTACTATTGGGTAATGTGTGTTGATTTACCTTGCTCATTTATGCTTGTGAATGATTGTGAAGTTGGGTTTTTTACCCTAAGTGAGGAAGATATGGTTTGATCTTAGTTTGAAAATGTTAAGCTATGTTATGGGCATTTTATGAATGAGAATGATGTTTGAATGTTGGCATTGACTTCATTATTTAAGTAAATGAGCTGATGACATGTTTTTGGGGCCAAACTCTAGGTAAAACCATTGTTTTTCAAGTAAATCGAGTGCTAGCAGCTGACTGCCAACCTTAGAAGTCGACTGTTGGAAGTCAACTATCAGGTTCTTCAAGTAAATCGAGTGCTAGCAGCTCATCCTCTGCCCAAAAATGTGAGACAGAATGCTAGCAGCTGATGCTTGACCCTTGGAAGTCAACTATCAGGTTCTTCATTTTCCAGAAAGGGATTAGCCAACTGCCAGACCCTTGGAAGTTGATTGTCGAGGCTAGCAATTGACTGCCAAGCTCTAGCAGCTGACTGGTAGCTCTCAACCAAGAACAAGGATTTTAGACAATGGGTTAACAGCCGACTGCCAGCAAGAGGAAAGTCAACTGCTAGCCCTCTGATATGTGTAATGAGCTCAATTGACCATTTTAAAAGGAAAATAGCCTAGATTCTCACTCAAACTAAGGATCAAAACCAGGATGTAATGGGTAACATGCAAGAGATAGAGTCACGAACCACTTAGGTGATGAGACCCTCATGATAGTGAAATAAAGAGAGAGAGAAAAAAACACAAAAGAGTAAAGAGGAAAAGTATTCTAAGTGTATGCCTTAGGGTAGATAGGCTTATGATCAAGTGACCAATTGTCGGTATGGGATGGTCATTGGGCATTCCACTATTGTGCCATAATTTAGGATTGTTGAACATCCACTTGAGCTTAGATGATTTTGAAAATACTAAGATAGTTGCGAATTTTAAGTTAGTGTCATTTCTCAAAGGCCATATGAGAAACACATACTTAGAGTTAAGCATAACCATGGGCATGAGCCAATTCAACCTAGAGCATATGTAGAGAATAGCATACCGAAAAAGGGATGGTGATTCCATAGTACTATGATCCACCCAAAAGTAGAGAGAAAGTGATCCAGGTAGAGTTGACGATGATCCCATGAGTTTATATAAGCCCCGTTTGGGACAAAATAGAGGAAATCTTACTGGTTAAGGATGATCTTTAGGAAAGGGGCAGGGACCATTAAGGTACTTGGATCCACTATGGGATGCCTTAGAATGTACAAAAGTTGAAGATGAAAGGAATTAGCTAAATGGTGGCTGAATAGTCACAAACTCATTCATATAGACAGTGGTGCGTGGAGTTGTTGCGACCAACTCTCCTGATTACTCTTATGATGTTTTTGTACTGCTCATATGTTATGAAAATGAAATGATGGCATGTTTACTATCCCACATAAGTTTTATATGAAAGTGATGATGAATGAAAATCTCCTATTTGAAAGATGATATAGTTAAATATACATGCATAAATTTGACCACACAATTGAAAGTATGTTGAATGCATTATACCCTAATAGTATATGTTATGTATTATGTTTTTATAGAGATTTTTCATGTAAGCACGGTGGTATAAGCTGGTAATTTTTAAAGATAGGTTGCATTGCTACTGAGATTCATTTCTCACATTAGTGCTAGCATGTATCAGATGTGTAAGTCCCGAGGTTGAAGAGGAGGTAGCATGGAAAGAAGTACCCATTAGGGGGTACAGGAAATTGATTAATTTATTTTGAGATAGTATAGGCATATGCTATCATTGTACTAGCCTTATGATTTTTGGAAAGGTTAGTCGAGAATATATCTTGTATAGCCTATCTAAATTTTGATGTATATGAACTAATGTTTAGACTAGTTGATGGGGTTATAAGTGGTAGGATTGTTGCCTTTACACCCAATAGTTATTTAACTATATTTAGCTTAGAATGCATGTTTATGTATAGTTAACTTAGGTATATTTTATATATTCTATTTTGCTATGAGAGTGAGTAAAACTCGAGGGTAGAGACCCAACCTAAGGTGCACTCAACCAAATCAAATTGTAAAAATTTTAAAATTACTCGGGTAAGGGTAACGTTAACACACCATTATTATATAAATATACTTTATACCTTTTAATTAATTATAAAGGAACCATGGGTAAGGGTGTGTTACGAGAGGTGTTACATTGGTTAGTATTAGAGCACAACTACCATGGTTGGCATGTAGTTAACTCGGTAGTGATAAGATCTGATTAAGTAGTCAGGGTAGATTCCTCAGGCTAGAGACTCTTATAAGTTAGTTAGCTGATCCTAGGTAGTTGACTACTTGTATTATACTTTTACTTGAGGAATGGAGTGCTAGGTATGAGGAGTGTACAGTATTTCATGTGAAGCTATATATTCTCTAATAAATATTCTGTTAATGAGATTGATTTCCTTAATAATATTTGTTTTGACGAGTAAGCTATGGTGCCTCTCAAGAGAAACGGTACAAGGGATACGGATGGAGAAGCAAATTTGGCTGGGGTAATGCAAACCTTGATGGGGATGGTGGAGGCCATGAAAGAACAAGCCTCTACTGCCACCTAACTGGCTGCTACTGCAACAAAATAGGTAGTTACCACTATAGAAGTACTAAGGCAGATGAAGAAGGATAACAATGTAAATAGAAACCGTAACCTTGAGGGTGAACTAGTGAGGGATTAAGCCTACAAGGGATGATCAGAATTTTAGAAGGCTAAAGCTTTAACCTTTAAGGATGAGTTTAACCTAAAGCTGGCAGAAGAGTGGTTAGCCAAGATAGAGTGGTGCATATGATAACCCTCCAGATTTATCTTATATGTTTTGATGAATTTATGAGATATATGCTATGAGCTGAGCTTATGCATGCAAGTATGAATGTTAAATGAAATGTTATACAAGATAACCCAATAGATGTATTGCTTTTATGAAAAAGAATATAGAATTTTCGTATGAGTTTACAGTGGTACAAACTAGCTATTTTGAAAACTGGTTATTAATGCTACTGAGATTTATTCTCATAAAAATGCTAGTTTGTACCAGATGCCTAGGTTCCAGATATTGTTGGAAGTGGAGGTGGAATTGGTGGAGATAACCTTCCTAGGGTATTTTCCTGTTATCCATGAAGTATGGGTCGTGTATATATGGGAACTTCCTCCTACACCTTAAGGATGTGAAGTTCTAGGAAAGTTTTTGGTATGCCCAATACCCTGAATCCTTATGATATTTTGGAAAAATGATCAAGAGAACAATTTTAATGTATAGGATAAGGGCATATATGTATTAGGATATGTGAGCTAAGAATCCACTAGCTATTTTTGTTAAATGGGTATGAGTGACAGGCTTGTTGTCTCCTTACCCTAGCTAACACTCTCACATATCTATAGATATATGTCTACTGAATGATATGCATACACTGTAAATGAATGCCGATGTATATATATATGTCAATTAATTTAATGTACTTTTTGCTGCGTAACGTGTGAGATCCCAAGTGTAGTATCCCAAACCAATAATACTAATTATTTCATTTGATAAATATTTAAAATTTAACTCAGGTAAAGGAAGTAGTAATTCACCAATCTTATAGTGTATTGTTTATATTATTTAAATCACTTTAAAAGGAAATGTAGGATTAGGGGGTTACAGTTACCTGAAGTAATTTTCCCACCTATAGGCTTCTTTTAGACTGGCTCTCCTTCTTCTTAGCAAAGTCTTTTGGTGACTTTCTCTTAAGGGGATTAAACTCCTTCCCTTGGCAGACTCTTCTAGACCCTTTGCCACTATGCGACACTTGTTAGCTAATAAGGCATAGTCTTTATCTCTATCGAAGCCACAACATTTTTCAACTCTTAATTCAGCCCGGCCAGTAAGTGTATGGCCTTCCATGCTTCATCCTGCCTCATTTGTAGATAAGAGGAGAACTTGGAGAGCTCCTCAACCTTGCCAGGTAATCATCAAATGGCATGTTGCCCTGTCTTATCTTCTTAAACTCCACTTCCTTATCATTCCTTACATTTTGGGGGAATTACTTCCTTAGGAATACCTCCTTGAAGGAATCCTAAGTGATTTGGACCCCTTGAGACTTCATCAATTGCTTGGCCTATTTACACTAGTGCTCGGCTCGGCTAACCACTCTTTTGCTAGCTTTGGGTTAAACTCATCCTTAAAGGTTAGAGGTTTAGCCTTCTAAAATTTAGACCATCTCTTGTAGGCCTAATCCTTACTAGTTCGCCCTCAGTGTTAGGATTTCTATTTACATTGCTATCCTCCTGTATCTGCCTTAGTACTTCAGTAGTGGTAGTTGTCTATTGTGTAGTAGTAGTAGCCTATTGAGTCTAAGTTTGGAGGCATTACCTTTATGGGTCTAAGTTTTATGAATTTAGTGACTACAAAAGTCTAAATTACCTCTTTGATCAGAAGGAGTTGAACATGAGACAGAGGAGATGGATGAAGTTCATTAAAGACTATAACTTTAAGTTGAAATATCATCCAGGCAAAACCAATGTAGTGGCAAATGCCTTGAGTAGGAAATCCCTTCACGTAGCTTAAATGATAGTGAGTGAGATGACCTTAATTGAAAATTTCTAAAATTTAAGCTTATCTGCATTTGTGCTACTAGATAGAAGTCTAAGTCAATTATGGATTGAGAGTGACCTTAGGATTCAGATCCTAGAGGCCCAATAGGAGGATGAATTCTTGGAGTTCCTAAAGGCCCCAAAGGAATTCCAAAAGGAGACGGATGGGTTAATGACCTTCTAAACTAGGATTTATGTCCCAAGCCAAGGGGATTAAAGGGAGAGAATCTAAGAAGAAGCCCACAGGAGCAACTATACTATTCATCCTAGTGCCACTAAGATGTACCAAGACTTGAAGGGAAGATTCTGGTGGCCAGGCATGAAAAAGCACATCGCTGAGTATATTGCTAAGTGTTTAGTGTGTTAGTAGGTGAAGATTGAACATTAGAAACCTGCTAGATTATTGTAACCTCTTGATATCCCTGAATGGAAATGGGATAAGATATCTATGAACTTTATAGTAAGTTTACCTAGGACTCAGTCAGGAAATAATGCTATTTGGGTGATAGTAAACCGATTGACTAAGTCTGCTCATTTCCTACCCATTAAGATCAATTTCTCCTTGGACAAACTAGCCTATTTGTGTATTCAGGAGATAGTGAGACTTCATGGGATCCCTACTAACATTATCTCAAATAGAGACCCTAGATTCATATCTAGATTTTAGAGAGCCTTTCAAGAAGCCGTTGGTACTAGGCTAAGCTTGAGTACCGCTTATCATGTAACCCCCCAATCCTATAGTTCCTTTTAAGTTGATTAAATAATATAAATAATATACTATAAGATTGGTGAATTACTACTTCCCTTACCCGAGTCCATTCTTAATTGTTTACTAAATGATATAATTAGTATTATTGGTTTGGCTACTACACTCAGGATCTCACACGTTACGCAGCGGAAATAAAAACATATTAGTTAAAATAACATAAACATGCATACATATATTCATATACATCAACATTCATTTACAATATAGACATATCATTCATTTAGACATATATCTATGGATATGTGAGAGTATTAGCTAGGGTAAGGAGACAACAAGCCTGTCACTTAGACCCATTTAACAAAAATAACTAGTGGATTCCTAGCCCACATATCCTAATACATATATGCCCATATCCTATACATCGAAACTATTCTCCTGATCCTTTTACCAAAATTTCACAAGAATTCAGGGTATGGGGCATACCAAAACCTTTCCTAGAACATTACATCCTCAAGATGTGGGAGGAACCTCCCATATATACACAACCCACACTTCATGAATAACTAGAAAATACCCTAGGAAGGGTATTTCCACCACTTCCACCTCCACTTCTAGTACTATCTGGAATCTAGGCATCTGATAAAAACTAGCATTTTTATGAGAATAAATCTTAGTAGCATTAATAACCATTTTTCAAAACAGCCAGTTTGTACCACCGTAAACTCATATGGAAATTCTACATTCTTTTTCACAAAACAGTACATCTATTGGGTAATCCTGTATAACATTTCATTTAACATTCATACTTGCATGAATTTCTTACTTTTTATGTTTAGCTCGTAGTATACATCACATAAACTCATCAAAACATATAGGTAACATAGCATCATTCATATAGCTTTCATCATAAAATAAAGAGCAATAAGGAAATAAGAGCACTTCTCATTGGCTTCTGCCAATCATCGTACATTGGCCTCTGCCAATCATCATCATAATTATCATCATATAATTACATAATAAGAGAAATCTGGAGGGACAACATGTGCACTACTCTATGTTTTCGCATATGTACTGTGGCAACTCTGCCTGGCAGTCCTCAACTGCATATAACATTTGTGTACATTCTGGAGCGTCCTCCAATGGATCCAAGTACCATAAGGTTCCCAACTCTGGGTCTCACACATTAAGTACATACCGGGGTCCTCAAAATGCTATTCATAAACATATATATATGGGTGAATCGATGCATACTATAGTTACTCAGAACTCTAAGTATGTGACTTTCATTTACTTTGACCATTAAGTCACTAACTTACAATTTACAACTATCATGATAATTGCGGAATGTCTGATCACCATCCTACAATAGCAATCAGTCATTCAGATATGAACCTATCTACCACAAATACATATATTAAGAATACAATTTTCATTTCTCTTATGCATTCTTGCTCTTTCCTTTTAACTTTCATCACTTTCATGCTCTTTCTTGTTCACATTCAAAGTATATGTTACCTTGCTTATAATTTGAGTTCAATCTCCAGTTTGAATTTAGTTTTTGGGCTAGATATCATTTAATACATAATTAAGTTCATCTTTTTATCACAAAAGGTGGCAATCGACTAGTATCATGCTATAAGTCAATCGATTGCATTACGTCTAATTTTTCAAAATTCCAAACAGAGAGTGGCGGTTGATCGCTAGTGCTTAAGCTGATTATTAGCTTCTTGTTGGGCACGACGATGATCATTGGGTCGTGGCGGTCATTGCTCTATTCTTGGGCATTTTTGGAAAAAATGAAGAACGGCGATCGACTTCCAGTGCCGGAAGTCTCGCTAGCATTCTCAGTATATGATTACGAGCATCTCAAGAGCACGATACGGTTGATCTTTGCCGGACAATCAACTGTTGCGTCTTGCTCTGTTTTGTAAATTGTCGTTGACCCAAAATTTCAATCCAAAAACTTGTTTCTAAATCCATTTTGAAATTGATGAACTCAAGATAAATTCCTTAGCAACATTTAACATAAGAAAATAGCCCAAAACATCATGTAATCTTGTCCAAATCTGAGATTAAAACTCATTTTCGTTCAAGCTGAAAAACCCATTTTTCAGAAATCATTTTAAGCATGCACAAGTATTTTCAATCTATTAAAAACACCCAATAGTGATTAAAAACAATAAGAATGTAGTTTGTAATCCCTTTTTCTTTCAAACAAGTTCAATTTCACAGATTTCAGTAATATGAACAGTAAACTATGAAATAAAGGGATTGGGTTATTATGCTACCTTTTTGCTGGTTTTTAATCGGTGATTGTTGATTGGGAAGTGTCCTGGAGTGATTTCCTAGCTCTTAGAATGCTTAAATCCAAGCAACAAAGTTGTTTCCTCACAATTCCTTCTATTTCTCTCTCTAGCTCGTCCACTCTCTCTCTCTCTCTAAAATTTAGACTTTCAGGAAGCAATTGAAGGGTCTGAAGGATTGGCCTACTTATAGGCAGTTCGGCCCTTTGCAATTTCGCTCTTAATTCCCAACCATTCGGTCCAAAATGATAATTCTTCCAACTATATGTTAAATTACCATTTTGTCCCTAGCTCACTGGCGGGAAGCTTTCAAAATTTTGTTGCTACAGTAAATCTTTTAGCCAAAATTACAATTGTTATGCCCAAATTCTTTCACTTTTTAGTTTAGTCCTTTTCTTCATTCTAGTCAAATTTCTCACTCATTTCTAATCCACTTCTTGCACTCATGCAACTACATGCAAGCTAATATAACACAATTGCAACATACACAAGCAATTAATTAAAATTAACAAACATCTCTCAAAATTTTAGGAGCGAATGTTACATATCATCCTTAAATGGATAGACAAACCGGGAGGACCATTCAGACCTTAGAGGATATGCTTCGGTCATATGCCTTGAAGCATAAGGGAAGTTGGGAACAAAGCCTAACATTGATAGAATTCTCATAGAATAACAATTTCTATTCTAGCATAGGGATAACACCCTATGAAGCCTTGTATGGGAGAAAGTGTAAATCACCTCTGTGTTAGTATGAGGTAGGGGAAAGATAGTTGTTGGGACCAGAGTTGTTTCAGCAAACCACAGACCAGATTAAAATGATCAGGGATAAGATGGCTAGAGCTCAGGATAGATAGAAGAAATATACCAATAAAAGGAGGAGACCACTAGAATTCAATGAAAGGGATCATGTTTTCCTTAGGGTATCTCCTATTACTTGTATAGGTAGAGCCATTAAGTCTAGAAAATTGAATATAAAATATATTGGGCCACTCTAAATCCTAAGAAAGGTTAGTTAATCAGCATACCAAATAACTTTACCTCCGTTTGTAACACCCCTTATCTTATCTTAACAACTTTGTAATACTTATTCAGATAAGTGGTTACATTATTCTTAGTCTTTAATTTCATTAATTTTTTTTTGAGCATTTAATCTATTATAAATTTATTATGCAATTAGGTTCGAGTTCTTATGCTCAGGTAAATATCCTTAGGCATAAAGGAATATAAAATTTTCATACATCACAACGGAATATAAAAATCTTTCATATTATATATACAAACTATCTATTACATCATTTAATATACATTTACTAGGATATATGAAGTATCCATCCAAAAGGAATAAGGAGATAACAAGCCTGTCACTCAAACTCCTTTCCAAAATGCTGAGGATGAATAAATCCATCATATATCTTCATCCTAATAAGTGGCCCTTTTTTCCTTTATATACAGCCAAAAATAACAGTCCCAATTCTATCCCAAAAAGAACATGTAGAATCAGGACCCCAAAATAAAAAAAGGTTACAGATACATACTAAAGTGCCTAACTACTCTAGAGGAAATTAAAAGATAGATATGACATAAATATCCTTTATGATAGTGAAAGTCCCTAAAAAGGGAACTTCCACTGTGGCTAGCTTAATCTCTATTATTAAGTAGTATCTAGGCATTTGATACATATCAGTATGATGATGATAAATATATTCCCAATAGCTAAACAAACCAATTTATTTAAAACAACTGATATGTACCACTGTAATAATACAAAAAATAATTCTACATTCAATTAAGTTTCAAAATTCTTTTTATATAGATCCCTGGGTATGATATATGTGAAATATGTGTGTTTGCATCTATAAACATGAGATATGCAATAAGTTATGTCATTCATGGAATAAATCATAGAATTTCCACATTCATCTCACATAGCCCACATATATGCAATACAAATTTATAGCAACACATAAATACTTTATTTTGGAAAGGTATACACCAGATCATTCGCTTCCACATCATTGTGTTCTCTGGAGGTTTACACCAGATCATTCCTCCTACATTTTATCCCTTGGGAGCATACTTTAGATCATTCCCCACAAGGTAGCTTGCTAAGGAGGTATACATCAGAACATTCCTCCCCATGATTTTTGGTCTCAGGAGGTATTCACCAAATCATTCCTCCCTTTATCTTTGACTTTGCCATTCACAAACACATTAAGCATCTTTATGCTACTCAATCATTTTCACATGATTGTGGACATTTCTCTATCAATGGCAAATTGTATACTAATTACCATTCATTCTTGACCATTACATTGTTCTCCATCTTTTCACATAACATAGACTATTCTTGGATATCCCTTTAAGCTACTTTAAATCAACGCATAAGTTTAGCTATTCTAAGGGAAAATCCACATAACATTCGGCCAAGGAAAGATAAGCATGAAGAATTGGCATTTCTAGCCCATTTGATTCATTTCTAGCACCATTTCTACTAATTAGAAATTATGGTAACCATTTCCATAATTAAGGGTAATGCTTTCTTACACCTCCTTTTTCTTATAAGTGTACATTAAACCCTTCTTTCACACATCTTTCTAGCCCATTTTTCATGCTAAATTTGTCAATGCATATTATCTTACAAATTCACATGGTTATACAAAATTTTAAAGTGAAATGGTAAGAAATTTGAAATGCTTCCTTTACTAAAACATAAAAGTATCATAATTTTCTCTCTCCTCTTTTCTTATGACAAATTTTGCAAGGTTTACTAGCCACATTCAATTGAGATTTCAGCACCATTTGCATGGGTTCATTCGACCAAAATAAGTGTGACACATTTTCATGACTTAGGGTGAAATTAGAAAATGGGAAAAATGCTTAAACATTAACCTACCTAGATTTTCTCTCTCTTACCATTTTGTGAAACTTTCTCACACTTTTCCTAACACCATTTTAACCAAATTTCAGCACCCATAAGAAACCTAGCATTCGGCCAAAGAGAGAAAACCTAGAAATTGGATTTGTCTCACCATCTTGCTTACAATACAACAATATTCAAGCAAAAACCATGCAAGAACATTATTTTCTCACTCTTAAAGACACCATTTTAGACTTGGTATAAGCTAGGGTTTTTCAAGAAAAAGGTTTCATTCATGAAAATTTGCCATCTCTTAAGTTTTCAAGCATTTCAACATGTCTATAGCCATAAACACAAGTAGTTTTCAACATATTTCAAACCCATTCATGCAAATCAAACATAAGAATGTAAAGAGAGAAAGATCCATCTTTCTTGCAAGATTAAAAACACCATAAACACACCATAAAACAAGAAAAGAATGGCATAGGCATGTTTAGCTACCTTGAAAATGCAAAACAAGCGAAATCTCCAAGTTATTTTGGTGTGAAAATCCTCTTCTCCAAGCCTAGGAAGCAATTTGGCCACCCCCTTCTTCTCCACTCTTCTTTGACCATTCTAGCACCTTGAGGAAGAAGAAGGCTGAAATTTAGGGTTTAGGTTATTTACAAAAATGCCATTGGTGTTAAAATATTCCTTTTATCCTTTTTTTCTTCTCTTTTTCATCAATGGCATTCACTCTCCTTGGAAATGTAATTTTGTGCAACTTCCATGGGCTGGGACATTTCTGCCCTTTAAAAATTTTGAAATTAAAAAATGGTCCCTCAATTTTTTATAATTTGCACATATGCCCCTAAGAAAATTGCCATTTTGCCATTTAAGTCCAAATAGCCATTTTAGCTCTATTTTTTCACCCTTTTTCAGCTTTATGGTGTAAAAATCACTTAAATAAGAATTCACAAAATTTATTTTTGTGAATTTATTAATTTACCCTTCTTTTAGAAAAATTATAATTTTATCCCTAAGGTAAAATTACCTTTTTTCCCTTTATGCCAAGGTTATCATTTTCACCCTTTTTCTTTCTTCTTTTGAGCATAATTGGGTAAGGATTTCTATTTTCTATTTTCTTGAAATATTTAAGACAAAAATTAAATTTTTGTATATTATGTAAAATTACTAATATGCCCTTAGGGTAAAATTATAGTTTTACCCTTCGCGGAATCCATAGCACATAATCACTTATGTAATTAGATTCTTCTTCTCTCTTAAATAAAAATAATGAAAATTCTTTAATGTGATTTCATAAAATAGGAGAATTAAATAAACTTTCCCTTTCATGGTAAAATTATTTCACCCTTTCTTACCACATTTCTAATTTCACCTTTTTATAACAAAAGTAATTATATATTGATGAAAATGTCCATTTTATCTCCTTGATGAATCATCCCTAACATCCCATAAATAACACTAACAATAAATATAATAACAACGTTATCATAAAATGCAATTGTTAGGAGCGGGTGTTAGACCATTCTCATTGAACCTCCATAATGTTTTCCATGTCTCAAAACTTTGAAAATACATCTATGACCCATCACATTCTGGATGCCAGTACAATACTATTAAAAGAAAATTTAACTTATCATCCAAAACCATTGAGAATCATTGGGAACATGGTCAAGCAACTGAGGAACAAGGTCAACCCTCTAGTTAAGGTTTTATGGGATCAGTCATCTCCACAAGAGGTGACATAGGAGAAGGAAGAGGACATGAGAAAGTCCTACCTAGAATTATTCGAATTGGTACATTCTAATTTTGAGGACGAAATTATTTTAAAAGAGGGGAGAAAATTAACATCGCTCCTAATGTGATTAAGAGATATTTGTTAAATTTTTAATTTAAGTTTAATGTTTATGTATATTGCATTAATGGCATATAGTTGCATTAGTGTAGGGACTTAAGTGAAAAGAATAAAAGTTAAGTTAAGAGTGTGGCCAAGGACCCAAGTGAAAAGGAAAATGTATGGAGACTAAAACCACAAAGTAGCAGGGATTAGAATGTAATTTCTTAAATTTCTCTTAAACCCTAGCTGAAGTTCTAAACCCCCACACTTCCAAGATACCAAATTTTTAGATAGAGAAGCTGAAGAGGGTGACTAGATAGAGATAGAGATGAGCTAGGGCTTGAGAAGCGAATTTTACTGAGGAAGGAGCAAATTTGAGGCTAGAAATCGGTCCAATAGTAAGGGAGAATCATTTCTACACATCATACACGAACATTTCACTAAGGAATTAAGGTAGCAATTCATCCTAAACCCTATTTCTGAAATATGCAGAAAATTTTCTGATAAATGTGATTTTAAATGTTTGAAGCTAAATATGGGGTTTTAAACCTACATTCTATGTGTTTTTAACTGCTATTGGGTAATGTGTGCTGATTTACCTTACTCATTTATGCTTGTGAAGCTGGGCTTTTTTGCCCTAAGTGAGGAAGATGTGGTTGGATCTTATTTTGAAAATGTTAAGCTATGTTATGGGCATTTTATGAATGAGAATGATGTTTGAATGTTGGCATTGAGTTTATGATTTAAGTAAATGAGTTGAGGACACATTTTTGGGGCCAAACTCTGGGTAAAACCATTATTTTTCAAGTAAACTGAGCGCTAGTAGTCGACTGCCAACCCTGGAAGTTGACTACTGTGCTCATCCTTTGCCCAGAAATATGAGATAAAACACTAACAACCGATTGCCAAACCTTTGGAAGTTGACTGTCATGTTTTTCGTTTTCCAAAAAGTTTATAGAAAGGGATCAACCAACTGCCAGACCCCTGGAAGTTAACTGTCGAGGCTAGCAGCTGACTGCCAAGCCTTAGCAACCGACTAGTAGCTCTCAGCCAAGAACAGGGATTATAGACAGTGAGCTAGTAACTGACTGCTAGTAAGAGGAAAGTCGATTGTCAGCCCTCTGATGTGTGTAATGAGCTCAATTAACCATTTTAAGAGAAAAATAGCCTAGATTTTCACTCAAACTAAGGATTTAAACCAGGGATGTAGTGGGTAACATGCAAGAGATAGAGTCACGAACCACTTGGGTAATGAAACCCTTGTGATAGTGAAACAAAGAGGGAGAGCAAAAAACATAAAAGAGGAAAGAGGAATGTATTCTAAGTGCATGCCATAGGGTAGGTAGGCTTATGATTGAGTGACTGATTATCGGTATGGGATGGTTGTTGGGAATTCCACGATTGTGCCATAATTTAGGATGGTTAAACATCCACATAAGCTTAGATGATTTTGAAAATACCATCATGGTTGCAAACTTTAAGTTAATGTCATCTCTCGAAGGCTATATGAGAAACACATACTTAGAGTTAAGCATAACCATGGGCATAAGCCAATTCAACCTAGAGCATATGTAAAGAATAGTATACCGGGACTAGCTGAGATTCATTTCTCACATTAGTGTTGGCATGTATTATGTTTTATGCTATGTATTATGTTTTATGATTCCATAATGCTATGTATTATGTTTTATGATGAAAGAATGTAGAGATTTTTCATGTAAGCACGATGGTATAGGCTAGTAATTTTTAAAGATAGGTTGAGTTGCTACTGAGATTCATTTCTCACATTAGTGTTGGCATGTATCAAATGTCTAGGTCCTAAGGCTGAAGAAGAGGTAACATGGGAAGAAGTGCCCATTAAGGGGTATAGGAAATTGATTAATTTATTTTGAAATAGTATAGGCACATGCTATCATTGTACTAGTCTATTGATTTTTGGAAAGACTAGTCTAGAATATCTCTTATATAGCTTATCTAAATTTTGATGTATATGAACTAATGTTTGGACTAGCTGATGGGGTCATGAGTGGCAGGATTATTGCCTCCATACCCAATAGTTAGTTAACTGTGTTTAGCTAAGAATGCATGTTTGTGTATAGTTAATTCAGGTATGTTTTATATATTCTATTCTGCTGTGAGAGTGAGTGAAACCCGAGGTATAGACCCAACCTAAGATGCACTCAACTAAATCAAATTGTAAAAAGTTTAAAATTACTTGAGTAAGGGTAATGGTGACACACCATTATTATATAACTATACTTTATACCTTTTAATTAATTATAATGGAACCATAGGTAAGGGTGTGTTACGAGAGGTGTTATAGTAGGTGGGGGTGATGAGGGGACTTCTATAATAGTAACCACCAACACTTCCTTAATGATCATGAAATACCCCAAGATGGGTATTTCAACTAGCACTACCTCCACCTCTAAAAGGATTTGAAATCTAGGCATTTGATACACACTAGCATTTATGTGAGAATAAATCTCAGTAACAGAAAAACCTGTTAAAAACCACAGACCTGTACCACCACAATCATATGAAAATCCACTACATTATTTTTTTCCCATCAAGTAGAAAAATAGTATCTATTGAGATGCAATGCATAACTTATGTAGTTATCGCATGTACTTATGGATGCATGCATACTTATAGTTCACCAAATGTCAACAATATAAAGTATGTCAATTCATCATATATATTTTCCTTGGTAACATAATCATATTCATATTCATAACATAAGCAAGGAAAATAAAACATATCATATTGGCCAATGGCAAATTCATTATAAGAGCCATTGGGAGAGTTGCTCAGCGAATAACTCCGAGTGCATTCTGACACTCATGGATAAGTTTCGAGTTGAGTCTCTTGGTCCCTAACCAGCTAGCAGTCCTTTACCTAACCTGTAGTATCTGGAGCATCCCTTAGTGGATCCCAAGTACACATAGGTCCTTGTCGTCTATGACGGATCATCCCTGACTCACTTAATGGTCCCTTCCAACTCTGATAGATCATCCCTAACTAGTTAGATTGATATCCCATTTGGATACTTCATTTCCCTTTCATGCTATAAAGGGGTTGGTATAACTCATGAGATCACTGCCACCACTGATAGATCATGCCTATTTCGCCCTTACAAGTCATGAGGCTATAGAATCACCATCCTCACTGATGGATCACATTCCTAGCACGCTATTCACAAGCATATATTCTAGAGTGATTCAGCTTATACTATGGTTATGCTTAATTCTAAATACGTGACTCTTTTCATTGGACATAAAAGAGTTCACTAACTTAGAATTTGCAAACACCACAGTGTTTTCAAAATCACTTATAATTGAGTGGATGTTTTACCATCCCAAATTATGGTTAGAATGTGGAATGCCCAACGACCATCCCATACCGATAGTCGGTCACTCAATCATGAGCCTATCTACCACTAATACATACACTTAGAATACTTTTCTCCTTTTTTCTCTTTTATGTTTTCCTCTCTTTCTTTACTCAATCTCATGTGACATGTTAGCCAAAATTGTAATTTCTTATATGATGACATAATTGTTGACTCTATTGAGCATACCCTTAAGAAAATAGAAACTTAGACTTATAAACTTATTCTAAACTTTTGAGGTTCCATTTAAAGACTAGGTGACTCTTTCAAAACAATTTCTTCATGAAAAATAATACTTTTTCAACTAATAGTCGACTTACACCTTATGTCAATTGGCTTATAAAAACGAAGTCTTGAAAAATGCAATAGAATGCTACAAGTCGGTTGCTAGAAGAATAGTAACAGTTGACTATCAGCTAATAGAGAGCTACCGATCAACTTACAGACACATGGCAATCAACTGATGAGTCACTGTAAGCTGGTAGTCAGTTACTGGAAGCCCAATAGTCAGTTGCCAGGAGCTGGTAGTCGACTGCTTCATGCATTTTCTGGAAAATTTCAAGCTGAAGAACATGGAAGTTGACTTATAGGATCTTAGGGCTTCATTTTTACTACTATAGAAGGTTACTAATTCTAGATTTCACCTTATTTTAGTCCAAAAAAAGCATGAGTTTAGTTTCATATACATTAATTTATCATTTACTCCAAAAACTACTCACTCTTATGCTCAATATCATCCATTAAACACACGCAACCATGGTGAATAGTAAACCTATATTTTCAAAATCTGATACAATATGATTTAAGCATATATAAGTACATCCATACAGCATAAAACACTCAGTAGAAGTTAAACATGCAAAGAATATAGGTTTAAACCCCTCTCTTATCTTAAATAACATTAAAATTACCATTTTCAGAAAATAAATAGTGTTTTTCAAAAATAAGAGGGATTAGATTGTTTGCTACCTTGTTTCTTGTTACAGAAGTGAGTAGGTAATTTCATATGCTCTTGTAAGCTTCCCCGATGCAAATTCTCACTCTATATCTCACTAAAATTTAAGTCAGACTCTTGCTCCTTCAAAATCCTATTCTTTCTCTCTCTAAGTCATCCTTTCTCTCTCTAAAAAGTTGTAAAATTGAGTTTTGTGATAGAGGGTGCCTTAATTCCAGACATATATAGGTGGTCTGTGTGGTTTGCAACCCTTGTCTATTTTGGTTACCTGACCTCAAATGGCAATTTTTCTGGTCACATGGATAATTACAATTTTACCCTTGAAGTCTTGAAAATTTCAAAAGTTAGTTAGCTATAATAACTCCCCCTTTGGCTAAAATTGCATCTTTAACCCTGGGTTAATGAGCTTACATAATTCCTTTAACTCATTTTTTTCCTTTTCATTCTAGTCCTTATCCTTTTCTTTTTAATTTAGTCCCTCACTCTAATGCAACTACATGCAATCTAATGCAACATACACAAGCATTTAACTTATTTAATAACGAGCAAACATCTCTCATAAATAGAAAGAGTGGATGTTACATTTCTCCCTTCTTTTAAAATAATTTCATCCTCGAAATTAGCACGTACCTATTCAAAAATTTCTAGGTAGGTTCTTTTCATATCTTGTTCCTTCTCCCATATGGCTTCTTGTGGCGACAATTGATCCCACAACACCTTTACTAGTAGAATTGTCTTATTCCTTAACTACTTGACCTTAGCACCAATAATCTTCAAAGGTTTATGATGATAAGTCAGATTATATTTTAACTATACTATACTGGAATCAAGAATATGTGAAGGGTCTGGAATATATTTTCAAAGTTGTGAAACATGGAAAACATTATGAAGGTTAGACAAAAATGGGGGTAAAGCTATCTAGTATGTAGATGAACCAACTCTTTTTAAAATTTGGAATGGTCCAATGTATCTAAGATTCAGTTTCTTGGACTTCATAGCTCTACCAATACTAGTAATTGGGGAAACCTTAAGAATGTCTTTCATCAAATTCAAGTGGTCTTCTTCTCCTATCATCATAACTCTTTAGTCCATATTTTGTTGCACTAATTTAGGCCCTAGCAACTGTCTTTATCCTACTTCAAACCAACATAAAGATGATATACACTTCCTTCCATACAGGGCTGCATAAGGTACCATTCCTATATTAGAGCAGAAACTATTATTGTGCACAAACTTCACTAATGGCAAATTTTTATCCCAGCTCCCTTTTTGTTCTAAAGCATAAGCTCTAAGCATATCTTCTAAAGTTTGTATGGTTCTTTCAGTCTGCCTATCAGTTTATGGATGATAAGCAGTGCTGAAGTTAAACTTGATAGCGAAGGCCTCTTACAAGGCTTTTCATAATCTAGAAGTAAATCTAAGGTCTCTATTAGACACAATGCTAGTGAGCACTCCATAGAGTCTCACTATTTCTTGAATGTACAATCAAGCTAGTTTATCCAATGAGAAATTTATCTTAATAGGTAGGAAATATGCATACTTAGATAACTAGTCTACTATAAACCAAATTGCATCATTTTTTGACTAAGTTCTAGGTAAGCTAACCACAAAATCTATAAAAATTTTATCCCATTTACTTTTAAATAGGGATAAACTTTAGAAGCCTCATTTTTACCCTAAACTTCAGACTTAGAGAGAGAGGGAGAAAAGCTAGAGAGAAAAAGTGAGGAACTAAGAAGGAAGAAAAGCGTAGGGAGAAGTTTGACATACTTGAGGCAACAATAACACACCAGTAAGCCTTTAAACAAACCTTTACGTGCTTTAAGGCAATAGCAAGGTAGAAAACAACCTAATCCTCTCAATTTTGAAGCTACTATTCATATACTGAAAATTGTGATTTTTATTATATTTAAACAAGAGAGGAGATTAAAAAAACTACATTCTTGATTTTTTAACTGCTATCAGGTGTTTTAAACTACATGGATGTACTTATGTTTTCTTAAATCATATTATGAAAAATGGGTTTTTACCTAGGCATGAAAATGAGGTTGAATTCAAGATTTGAGTGAGATTAAATGGTAATTTGAAATTTGTTTATATGTGTTAAATGATGCTTACATGTTGGTATTGAGTTGATGATTATTAGAAATGGTTTACAAATAAGTTTTTGGGCAAAAATCTAGGTTAACAACCAATTTGAAAAATAGAGCATAACATAGCAGCTGACTACTAGCTTTTGGAAGTCGACTTTCATGTTCTTTAGTTACCTAAAAATGCATATTGAGCACCAATAGTCGACTACTAGCCTTTGGAGGTTGACTATCGTGCTTAACTTTTCTAGAAAATCACCAATAACATAACACTTAACTATCAGGTTTATGGCAGCTAACTTGTAGCCCTTGGGTTTGAAAAATTTTGCAAGACAGCAAGCGAAAAGTTGATTGCCAAGTGGGTGGAAGTCAACTGGCCAGCCTCTATTTTGGAAAATGAATTCAATGACCTAGGTTAAAGTATAATTAGCCCAAAACTCAACTCAAACAAAGGATCTGAACCAAAATTTGTAATAGGTAACATGTAGGTTGAAATTGGAAGATAAAGAACAAGAATGATATAAGAATTTAAAAGGAATGAGCATGAAAGATAAAAGATAAAAGAGAAATGAGAAAGTATTCTTAACTTGTGGATAGTGGTAGATAGGCTTATGTTAAGTGACTGATTATCAATGTGGGATGTTCGTTGGGTGTTCCACAATTGAACCATAAATTTGAGATGGTAAAACATTCGCTCAATCATAAATAATTTTAAAACCACTATAATGGTTACTAATTTTAAGTTAGTGAACTCCTCTATGGCCAGTTAAAGGAATCACATACTTAAAATTAGACATAACCATAGTAGGAGCCGAATCACCCTAGTCTATATCTTGTGAATAGGATTTTGGTAGATGATCTATTGAAAATAGTAATCTTGTATATACAAAGAAAGAGTTGCCAAAGAGGTGGGCCGAGACTTTGTTAGACTCAAGGATGGGGGATGAACTGTTGGAGAGGTGGGCAAGGACCCTGGTGGGGGTATTGCGAATGGTTGTATTTGGATCCGCTGGAGGACACTCCAGATAGTACACATATTACTGATAAAGTATTTTCAAATAATATACATATAGAATTTAAGAACTGTGGGTAGTCATGGACAATGAGAAATTCACTTACGGGTGATGATTAATATAAAAAGTAGTTTGCTCAGCAACTCTCCTGATTTCTCTTTTTATGATAATGATCTGGCAATGGCCATAATGGTATGTTCTAAATTCCTGGTTTATGCTCTTCTCTATATGTGAATATAACCTTGTTACCATTGTTATATGATGAAATATCCTGTGTGATGGATATGTGATGAGTTGTATTTGTAGTCATAAGTATGAAATTTGTACAATTCATGCATAGTTTCCTAATAGACATGATATATTATCTTATGATAAAAAGAATGTATTGTATTTTCGTAAGAGTATAATGATATAGATAAGCAATTTGTAAAACAGGTTGTTATTGCTACTGAGAAATTATTCTCATATAAATGTTAGTTTGTATCAGATGCCTAGATATCAAGTATTACTAGAAGTAGAGGTAGAGATAGTAGAGATACTCTTCCTGGGGTATTTCCCAATGATAAAAAAATTATGGGTTATTTTTGTATTAGAAGTTCCTCCCACACCCTGATAGCATGAAGTTTTAGGGTATATACAGTAAATTTTTGACATGCCCAATACCTTGATTCCATGGGTTATTATTTTTGGTGTACAAAATGAGGGCATATATGTATCGAGATATGTGTGATAGGTATCCACTAGTAGGATTTTTGTTAAATGGGTATGAGTAGCAAGATTGTTACATCCTTATCCTAGTTAAATGTGAATGTATATATATCTATATATTTTATTTTAATTTTTTTCACTGCACTACATGTGAGAATCCTGAGTGTAGAAACCCCAAATTGATAGCACTTAATTAGTTAACTTAGTAAAAGTTAAAAAAATTTACTCGAATAGAGGTAATAGTAACTCACCAATTTTATAGTATATTGTATTATATTATTTAATTAACTAAAAGGAACCATAGGATAGGATTGGGGGCGTTACAAACTCCACTAATGGTAAATTCTTATCCCAGCTCCCTTTTTGTTCTAAAGAAAAAGCTCTAAGCATATCTTCTAGAGTTTGTATGATTCTTTCAGTCTGTCTATCAGTTTGTGGATGATAAGCACTACTAAAGTTAAGCTTGGTACTAAGAGCCTCTTGCAATGCTCTCCAAAATCTAGAAGTAAATCTAGGGTCTCTATCTAACATAATGCTAGTGGGCTAACTTATCTAAAGAGAAATTTATTCTAATGGGTAGGAAATGTGTTGACTTAGTTAATTGGTCTACTAGCACCCAAATTTTATCATTCCCTGACTGAGTTATAAGCAAGCCAACCACAAAATTTATAGAAATTTTATCCCATTTCCATTCAGGGATTTCTAAAGGTTGCAACAATCTTGCAGGTTTCTGATGTTCAATATTCACCTGATGGGATACTAAACATTTAGCAACGTACTTAACTATGTACTTCTTCATACTTGGCCACTAGAAATTTTCTTTCAAGTCTTGGTACATCTTAGTGGCACAAGAATGAATAGTATAGTTGCTATTATGGGCTTCCTCTAAGATTTGGTCCCTTAATCCTCCTAATTTTAGGACATATACTCTATTCTAGAAGGTAACTACCCCATCAGCTTCTTTCTTGAATTCCTTTGAGTTCTTTAGGGACTTTAAGAATTCATCTTCTCTTTTGGAATTCTAGGATCTGAGTTCTAAGATTATTCTCAATTCTCATTTCACTCAAGCATATCCTATCTTGCAATACCAGAGTGGACACACTAAAATTCCTAAATTTTTCAATCAAGTTCATCTCATTCACCATCATGTGAGCTACATGGAGGGATTTCCTACTTAAGGCATCTGCCATTACATTTTCCTTTCCTGAATGGTATTTCAAATCAAAATCATAATCCTTGATGAATTCCATCCATTTCTTATATCTCATATTCAGTTCTTTCTAATTAAAGAGATATTTGAGACTTTTGTGGTCACTAAATACCTCGAATTTAGACCCATAGAGGTAGTGTCTCCAAATTTTTAAGGCAAACACTATGGCTACTAATTCAAAATCATAAGTAGGATAATTTCATTCATGAGGTCTTAAATGTCTAGAAGCATAGGCTACCACTTTCTTATCCTTCAGCAAGACACACCCCAGACCTTTCTTGGATACATCACAATACAATTCAACATGTCCTAAGAGATTAGGAGTGAGTAGTAAGAATAGGTGCGGTTATTAATTTCTCTTTCAAAGTTTTGAAACTATGTTCACATTTGGCATCCCATATAAATGGAATATCTTTCTTGGTTAACCTGGTCAAAGGCAACACGATCTGTAAAAACCCTTGAATGAATATCCTACAGTAGCCTGGTAATCCAAGAAAATTATGGATTTCAGTTACTATGGTAGGTCTTTCCCAAGCAATCACTGCCTCTATCTTACTAGGGTCTACTAACACCCCATCTTTAGCAATCACATGTCTGATAATTTTACCTCTTCAAACCAGAATTCACACTTCTCAAGTTTAGCATATAATTTCTTTTCCCTAAGCAACTGCAATACAATCCTAAGATGTTATTCATACTCTTCCTTACTCTTAGAATATACAAAAATTTCATCAATAAACACTATCACGAATTGATCAAGGTAGGGTTTAAAGATATTATTCATGTAATCTATAAAAATAGCTGGAGCATTTGTTAGTCCAAATGACATTATTAGAAATTCATAATGCCCATACCTAGTTCTTACAAAGGCTTCTCCATGCAAGTCCCACACTTTGTAACTATCCCAAAATCCCTTTCTCAATAAATCGAATCTCACCATATTTCTTAGCTTAAACTCTGTGTTCCTAAACCCCTTGCATGGACATCGAATCAAAGTATTCGCCCCTGGTTGATTGTATGCCCATTCAAGAAATCCATATACTCCTCTTATGTATGTTGGATTCGTTCTATTTTTTATATCTAGCCAACTTTTGTCCATTCTATTTTCCTACATTTTGTTAAGAACATTTCAATACTTTTTAAAATCTTAAAATAACAACAAAACATAGACATCATACTATAATTTTACCTAGAAGACCCATTAAAGCAAAGCTTTAAAACCAAAAATGGTAAACTAGAAAGGACCCATTGAAGCAACTCTTTAAAACCACTCTAACAACTTAGTTATTCCAAACAAAATCATATGACTAGTTTCAGATAAGAATTACTAAGTGATAATTCTATGACATGTATATATGAACATTGTCTCCCTATCTTTCTTATGATAAGACCCCATTATGGACTATGGCTGACAACTATTTTTTATCCCATTTTTTCTAGAGTCTTGGATAATTTAGATGAGAGAAAAATAGGAGAAAATCAACTACATCCTTAAGCAATATATCTAAGAAAATTAAAACTCAAATCTTCTACAAAAATTTAATTAAAAATAAAACATATATACTCTTCTAACTTATAATATATATTTAATATAGATAAAATGAAAATTAGATATTATAAGGAAAAGGTAACATATTTCTCATTTCTCTTAAAAGAATTAATTTTTTAACAATTTTGTTCACTCTAATATTCAAACACATAGGTAATATAGATTTACAGACGAATTTTTTACATTGTGTTAACTACAAGAATTGCAACAAAAAATCACAAAACCAGCAACATCAATACTTTACAACTTTTGGATTCAACATTTCACATTTTGTTAACTACAAAAATCATAAATGGTAGGAAATCAAACCAATCATCACCATTAAAGCTTGAATCAGTTGATGAAAATGACTTACCAGTGACTATGGAGGTTTGCTGACGGTAAAGCATAGAGAAGCAGTCGATGAATCTCATGGCAAAGATAAGCGCAAGGGAAGAAGGATGGTGAACCACCACAGAGCACGTCGAAGCAAAACCTTGCGAAGAGAGAAAGTACACAGATGAGGATGGCGAATATCGTGGAGGCACGGTGAAGAACGCCATAGAAGCACAATGAAGAATGCCATGGAAGCACACTGAACAGCCGTCGCATTCTCCAATTAGAAAATACCTTACAATGGTGGAAGCTGCGAAAGCATGGTGAACAGAAACGGCTCGGTCAGAGCGAGAACGCACACGGATAAGGAAGATGCAAAATTTTGAAGCCAATTAGAGAAGTCCCTCACACACAATGCCAGCTTAAGAAGCTTGGTGATGTTTTAATCTATTGTAATATATACCAAGTGCTGCAATATATACACAAAAGGCTCCAATGGCATTGTGGTAAGCGCTATAACATCACATTACCAAGCCCCGTGTTTGAGCCAACAAATGAAACTTAACTTTTATTTTTTGCATTTTTGGGGCATTAGTGGCGACATATTTATTGTCACGTCACCACGTAAAACTTTAAGTGGTGACAATAAAAATATCACCACTGAAAATTTTAAGTGGTGACAATTATAGTCACCACTAAAAGCCTCTAGTGGCGATAGTTAAATTATTGCCACTGGCTAAAATCAATGGTGCCAAATTTGTCGCCACTAAAAGGCTTCAGTGGCGACATATTATATGTCACCATTAGAGACCTACAGTGGCAACAGTTTTTGTCACCACAAAAAATGTTTAGTGGAGACTTATACTTGTCGCCACTGAAGGTAGTCTTTCAGTGGCAAAATTTTTTGTCGCCACTGAAACTAACTTTTCTTGTAGTGATCCTAATGCAGCCTAGAAGTCGAGCCAACTGCAGGAAAGCTTAGATTTTCATATGAGAACTCAAATAACCCCAATAGAGATCAGGGATTTCACAATATTAGTGAATAAGTGTCGAATCCTAAATAAGATTTTAAAAGAGAAGCAACAAATGAACCAGAGATTCGTTGCACGCCAGAAACTGCCTTCAAGGAATTTGAATGTAAACGGGGGAAACTTTAAGGCACCTCAAGGATCACATAGTGGAAGCCGACGCGTTGAGGTTTCCAACTACCCTAAGTGTGGAAACAAACATTGACCCAAACTCACTACCACTCTAGTATTAGTAATCCCAAACTCAATAGAACCTTTTGAGTTATACACAGATGCATCAAAGAAAGGTTTAGGATGCATCTTAATGCAAGCAAGAAGAGTAGTTGCCTATGCAAGGAGAGTAGTTGCCTATGCATTTATATAACTCAAACTTACGGAGGAAAATAATCCCACCCATGATTTGGAGTTAGCTACCATGGTTTGAGGTTTTTAGTGATCATAAGAGCCTTAGGTACTTATTTGATAAAAAAGAGTTGAATTTGAGGCAGAGGAGGTGGGTAGAGTATCTAAAGGATTTTAACTTTGAAATAAACTATAATGTAGGAAAATCTAATATGGTAGCCGATGCACTAAGTAGGAAGTCCTTGCAAGTAGCTAGCCTTATGATAAATGAGATGAAATTGCTTGAAGACTTTAAGGATCTTAGTCTCAATGTGATTTCACTTCTGAATAGGTTAGTAATGAGTGACTTCAGATTAATTGTGAACTAAGGGAACTAGTTAAACAAGCCCAACAAGAGGATGAATCCCTAGGAATCTTTGTAGATCAGCTAGATTTTGGGTTAACCTCTTGTGGGATATTGATGTTTAAAAATTAATTAATGAACCCAAACCATCAAGAGCTAAGGGAGAAATTGTTAGTAGAGGCACATTGCAGCCATTACACCATTCACCGAAGTATTTCTAAGAAGTATCAAGAGTTGAAAAGAAACTTTTGGTGGTCAAGAATGCGAAAGGACATCACAAAGTATGTGAATGCTTGTCTTACTTGTCAGTAGGTAAAGATAGAGCATAGAAGAATCGATAGGTTATTGATACCACTGGAGATACTGGATAGGAAATAGGATCAAATAACCATGGATTTTATGGTAGGGTTACCTAGAACCTCAGCCAGTTATGATTCCATATGGGTGATAGTGGATAGGTTGACCAAATGTGCTCATTTCTTACTTATCAAGATTAGATATTCCATGAAAAAGTTAGCCCAATTATATCTTAAGGAGATTGTGAGATTGCATGGGGTACCCTCTAGTATAGTGTCCGACCGAGACCTTACATTCATGTCTTGATTTTGGCAGCCCCTACAAAGAGCATTAGGAACCCAACTTAAATTTAGTACTGCTTATCATCCTCAGACCAATGGATAGTCTGAAAGAATAATATAAAACCTAGAAGACATGTTGAGAGCATGTGTGCTAGAATAGGAAGAAATTTAAGATAGGTACCTACCTTTGATAGAGTTTGCATACAATAACAATTATCACTCTACTATAGGTATGGCACCATATGCTTCTTTGTATGGGAAGAGTTGTAAATCACCCTTGAGTTGGGTAGAAATAGGGGAGAGAATAGTGTTGGGACCTAAGATTGTCTAGGAAACTACTGATAAGATAAAAATGATTAGGGAAAAGATAAGAGTTTCCCAGAAGAGACAGGAAAACCATGCAAATAGAAAAAGAAGACCTTTGGAATTCAATGAGGGAGACCATACTTTTTTTAGAGTGTCACCCACCACGGGTATTGGTAGACAACTAAGGATAAGAAAACTAAGTCCACAATTCTTAGGACCATTCCAGATCCTAAAAAGTGTCGGTCTAGTTGCCACCAAATTGCCTTACCTCCCTATCTTTCAAACTTACATGATGTCTTCCATGTCTAAGTAACTTTCAGAAAAATATGTCTCAAATCCCACTCATATTTTACGGAATCAGCCTACAATATTAAAGAAAAATTTAACTTATGAATCTATTACAATTCAAATCCTAGATTTCAATACTAAGCAACTCCAGAATAAAGTAATCCTTTTGCTTAAGGTACTTTGGCGAGGATGTAGCAACCTAGGAAATGACGTGGGAGAAGGAGGATGAAATGAGACAACATTGTCCAGAACTGTTTATAGGTATGAATTTTGAGGACAAAATTCTTTTAAGAGGGGAGGCTTGTAACATCCGCTCTTTTCATATTCAAGTGATGTTTGTTTATTTTAATGAATTGAATGCTTGTGTTTGTTGTATTAAATTACATATAATGCATTAGAATGAGAGTTTTAGGTGAAGAGAAACAATAGGGACCAAATTGAAAGGAAAAAAAGATGAATACCTCAGAACTTCAGGGCAATAGGCTATAATTTTAGCCAAAAGATTTACTGTAGCAACAGAATTTTGAAAACTTCCCTGAGCTAGGGACAAAATGGTAATTTAACATATAGTTGAAAGAATTATCAATTTTAGGCCGAATGGTTGAAAATTGGAGCAGAATTGCAAAGGGCCAGATCACCTATAAATAGGTGAATACCTTAGAACCCTTCAATTGCATCCTGAATTCTGAAACTCTAGAGAGAGAAGGAGAAGGAATTGTGAGCAAACAACACTGTTACTTGGATTTAAGCATTAAAGGAGCTAGGAAATCACTCCAAAACACTTCCCAATCAACAAACACCAAATAGAAATCAGCAAAAAGGTAGCATAATAACCCAATCCCATTATTTTGAAATTTACTATTTATACTATTGAAATTTGTGAAATTGAACTTGTTTGAAAGAAAAAGGGATTAAAAACTACATTCTTATTGTTTTTAATTACCATTGGGTATTTTTAACTGATTAAAGATACTTGTGCATGCTTAAAATTTCTTTTGAAAAATTGGTTTTTCAACTTGAATGAAAATGAGTTGTAATCTCAAATTTAGACAAGATTATATGATGTTTTAGGCTATTTTCTTGTGTTAAATGTTGCTGAGAAGTTTATCTTGAGTTCATCAATTTCAAAATGAGTTAACAAACAAGTTTTTGGATTGAAAATCTAGGTCAACGGTGATTCATAAAATAGAGCAAGATCTGGCCGGCCCTTTCTGATCTGCAGATCAATTGTCATGCTCTTGAGATGCCTAGAAAGCATTATCTGAGAATGCTAGCGATCATTGTCGAACACCTGGAAGTTGATTGCTATAACACCCCCAACCTTATATCTTTAACTTTTTCTAAGTTAAATAGTTGAGTGCCACTAGTTTGGGTTACTACACTTAGGTTCTCACACGTTATGCAGCGAAAATAAATAAAATAATTTAAATAAAATAGATAGATATAGAGATATTCACATTCACATTCACATTCAATTGTACATAAGATTTATACATATATAAACAGTAGTGTGTGATAGACATATACCTATAGATATGTGAGCCTGAGCAGGGTAAGGAGACAACAAGCCTACCACTCATACCCTGTTTTAAGCAAAATTCTCAATCTCACATATCTTAATACATATATGCCCTCCTTACTTATACCAAAATCATTCTTCTGATCCTTTCAAAATACTAATAAGGATTTAGGAAAATGGGCATGTCAAAATACTATATATGCCTAGTTATGCATACAGTTAAGGGAAGGGTGGTAACTTAATTACAAATAGGACCCATAATCCAGTAATCACAGGAAAATACCCCAAAAAATTTATCTCCACTACTTCTATCTCTACCTCCAACAGCACCTGGTACCTAGGCATCTAGTAAAAATAAGCTTTAATGAGAAATATTTCTCAGTAGCAATAATTACCTGTATTTAAATTAGTTGTTTGTATCATCGTATGGATACAAAAATTCACTACATTCTTTTTTATAATAATTTAAAATATTATGCTATTGGAGTAATGTACATGGATTACACAAATATCTCATGCATATACTTATTATTACACATGTACTTCACAGATATTCATCACACAGGATGCATTCTCATATTGTAAGGGTAACAACTCATATTCTCATATCAATATATAGATCATAAACAAACAAATCATGCAATTTGACATGGCCAACATCAAAAGCATCACAAAATAAATCTTTAAATATTTCCATTCATAAATGATTTTTCTTGTGGTCATGAGCCACCTATAACTATTCTCATGGTTTTCACTGTCTGCATTCATTCTCATGGTTAACCGTCAACATTTATTCTCGTGGTTAACCGTTAGTAATATTCTCGTGGTTTACCATCTACAAAACTTTTCCTAGATTAAAGCCATTTGTAGCCATTCTCGCGGTATAACCAATTGCATCCCTTCTTGTGGTATAACCAAATGCAACTATTCTCACAGATCAACCATTTGCAGTTATTCTCATTTATGGTCTATGCTCAATGAAAATCTCTTATTTCTCTTCTCTTTCTCATAATTTCTCAAATATTCTTCTTTCTCATGTTATCCATTACAATTCAAGATTAAATCCTACATTTGAGTGAAATATTAGGCTAATTGTGGATTAAAAATAGGTTATTGAGTTAAATTTTTCAAAACAAAGAGCTACAAGTCGACTCTGGCCTCTTGGCGATTGACTTCCAACTTCTTGCCCATAAATATCACAAATAGAAAGTAATCAATCGACTTCCAAGCCACGACAGTCGACTACTCTGTTCTTGGCTAATTTCTGGAAAATAAGAACATGGTAGTTGACTACCAACCCCTAGCATTCAACTGCTAGCATTCTGGATACGTTTCTGGGCAACTCAAGAACACGACAGTCAATTGGTAGCGTCTACAAGTCGACTTCTACGTTATGCTCTATTTTAGAACTCACCATTGACTAATTATTTTAGCCCAAAAACATGTTTTTAAAATAATTTTGATGATTAAAAACTCAATAACAACATAAAAGCTTCATTTACTACTCAAAATTAGCCCAAACCACTAATTATTTGTGCTCAAATCTTGGATTTAAACTCTTTCTTGAAAACCATGAAAAACCTATTTTGCAGATTTTCATTCATGCATTCACAAGTATATTCAATCAGTTTAAAACATCTAATAGCAATCAAAAACACTAAGAATGTAGGTTTTAATCTCCCTACAGTTTAAAATTATGAAAACTCATATTTCTAACCATGAATAGTATTTTTGAAAAATAAGGGAGATTGGTGATTTGCTACTTTTCTGCTGATTTAAACTTGATAGTTGTTGTTTAGGAAGTGTTCAAGAGTGATTTCCTAGCTCTTAGAATGCTTAGATCTGCCCAACAGCTTCCTTTCTTCCCAATTCCAGCTCTCTCTCTCTTTAACTCAGTTTTCCACTCTCTTTAGAATTTCAAGACTCAGGATGCCAAATGAAGGGACTAAAGGATTAGCTTATTTATAGGCAGTCCGGCCCTTTTGCAATTCTGCTCCTAATTCTGGACCATTCGACCCAAAATGATAATTTCTCCAACTATATGTTAAATTAGCATTTCGTCCTTAGCTCTCTAGCAGGAAGTTTCAAAATTATGTTACTGCAGTAAATCCTTTGGTTAAAATTACAGTCTATTGCCCTGAAGTTTTGGAAATTCACACCTCTATCCTCACTTCATCTTTTTCCTTTCAATTTGGTCCTTATTCTTTCTCCTAACTTAAAACTCTCATTCTAATGCATCTATATGTGATTTAATGTAACAAACACAAGCATTTAATTCATTTAAAATTAACAAACATCTCTTAATGCGTAGAGGGAGCGGATGTTACAACTGTTGTGTTCTACTTTTTTCCAAAAATGCCCAAGAACAGAGCAACCGATTACCCCGACCTAGTAATCAACTGTCGGCTCCAAAAGTAAGCTAGCAATGACTACTGTGCAATAGCAAATCAACCGATAGCTCTCTATTTGGAATTTTGAAGATTTAGATAGAATGCAATTATTCTACTTGTAGCGTGGTACCAGTCGACTATCACTTTTTGTAATGGAATAATGAACTTAATTACATATTTGAATGATATCTAGCCCAAAAACTAAATCTAAACTAGAGATTAAACTTAAATTATAAGCAAGGTAACATATACTTTAAATGTAAATGAGAAAGAGCATGAAAATGATGAAAGTTCAAAAGACAGAGTAAGAATGCATAAGAGAAATGAAAATTGTATTCTTAATTATGTATCTATGGTAGATAGGTTCATATCTGAATAACTAATTGCTAGTATGGGACGGTGATTGGACATTCCACTAGTATCGTGATAATTGTGAATTGTAAGTTAGTGACTTAATGGCCACTTTAAATGAAAAGTCACATACTTAGAATTTCTGAAACGATAGTATGCACCAGTTCACCTATATATATGTCTATGAATAGCATTTTAGGGGCCCCAATATGTACTCAATGTGTGGAATCAAAATGTGGGGACTTTATTGTACTTGGATCCACTGGAGGATGCTTCAGAATGTACACAAATATGATATGCAGTTGAGGACTGCCAATAGGCATAGTTGCCATAGTACATATTCGAAAGAATGGAATGATGCACATGATGACCCTCCAGATTTCTCTTATATTATGCAATTATATGATGATGATTATGATGATATTTGGCAGAGGCCAACGAGAAGTGCTATTATTTCCTTATTGCTCTTTATTTTATAATGAAAGTTATATAAATGATGTTATGTTACCTATATGTTTTAATGAATTTATGAGATATATGCTATGAGATGAGCTTATGCATGCAAGTATGAATGTTAAATGAAATGTTATACAAGATAACCCAATAGATGTATTTTTTTCATGAAAAAGAATGTAGAATTTTCGTATGAGTTTACGGTAGTACAAACTAGATAATTTTAAAACTGGTTACTAATGCTACTGAGATTTATTCTCATAAAAATGCTGGTTTGTACTAGATGCCTAAGTTCCAGATAGTGTTGGAAGTGGAGGTGGTAGTGGTGGAGATATCCTTCCTAGGGTATTTTCCTGTTATCCATAAAGTGTGGATCGTGTATATATGGGAAGTTCCTCCTACACCTTGAGGATGTGAAGTTCTAGGAAAGTTTTTGGTATGCCCAATACCTTGAATCTTTATGATATTTTGGAAAAAGGATCAGGAGAATAGTTTTGATGTATAGGATAAGGGCATATATGTATTAGGATATGTGAGCTAGGAATCCACTAGCCATTTTTGTTAAATATGTATGATTGACAAGCTTGTTGTCTCCTTACCCTAGCTAACACTCTCACTTATCCATAGATATATATCTAATGAATGATATGTATACACTGTAAATGAATATGGATGTATATATATATGTATGTTTTATGTCAATTAATTTAATGTATTTTTCGCTGCGTAATGTGTGAGATCCCGAGCATAGTAGCCCAGACCAATAATACTAATTATTTCATTTGATAAATATTTAAAATTTGACTTGGGTAAAGGAAGTAGTAATTCACCAATCTTATAATAGTTTATATTATTTAAATCACTTTAAAAGGAACTATAGGCTTGGGAGGTTACACTGAGTTAGTATCAGAGCAATATTACCACGGCTAGTTAGAACTGGCTCGATAATGAAAGGGTAGATTCCTCAGGATAGAGACTAATGCAGGCAGTTAGGTGAGCCATGGCAATTAACTGGTTTGTATTATGTTTAGGTAGATGATATTTCTTATTAGTGCCATATAATCTCTTATAAATAGTATGTTATTGAGACTGATCACCTCGGTAATGTTTATTTTGTAGAGTGAATTATGGCCCCACTTAGGAGAAATACTAGAAAGGAAAAGGAAGGTGAAACCAATATGGAAAGAGTTATGCAAGTGATGATGGGAGTGGCAGAGGCTATGAGAGAACAGTCAGTGCTACTCTTTGCTTAATAAATAGAGTTGTTGCCACCTAACATGCTACTTTGCCATTACTCAACAAGTTGCAGCTATGGTGAAGCACTTAGACAATTTCAAGAGAATAAAGCTAGGTGAATCACAACCCAAATCCTGAAGTTGGATAAGTGGGAAACCAAGCTTGTAATGGCTAGTCCGAATTTCGAGAAATAAACCTCCTTCCTTTAGGGTGAGTTTAATCCACAAGCATTTGAAGAAAGGTTGTGAGAAATGGAAAAGTTGTTTGAGGTCCTAGGGAACACGGACGAATAAAAGGTATTGTTTGCCACTTACATGCTTGTTGGGGAAGTAGAATATTGGTGGAAAGGACTGAAACAATTACTGGTAGCTCAAGGGACTCAGATTACCTGGGAAGTTTTTAAAAGAATGTATTTGGAAAAATATTTCCCCGAGAACATGAGAAACTAGAAAGAAATTGAATTCATACAGTTAAAGCAGGGCAATATGAATTTTGAGGAGTATTTAGCAAAATTTGAGGCACTGTCTAAATTCTTTTCTTATTTGGAGCATCATCCAAATGAGACATGGAAAGCGTTGCATCTGGAAGCTGGGTTAAGATTAGAGCTAAAGAATGTTGTTGCTCCTTTTGAAATTAGGAACTTTGTTATGTTAGTGAACAAGTGTCGCATTGTTTCTCAGAACCTAGCTGGCATAAAGAAAGAAAGATAGAGGACCCATTTCTTTTAAGGGAAATAACCTAGATCCTTTAGAGAAAGGGATAGTAGAAATTAGGGAAACTAGAATGGGAAGAAACCTATAGTGAGATAGGCAACCCAATGCTTGTTCAAAGTGTGGGAAAAGTCATGGCAGACCTTGTAGGTTCCAATCAGGTGTGTGTTATAAGTTTGAAAAATAGGGTCACTTCATTAAAGACTGCCCTTAGTGGAAGAAGTCAATTGAGCCCACAAGACCTCCTACTATGGGAAGAGTTTATATTATGGTCCAGTCCAATGATCTAATAAAAGGTAAATGTTTGATAAATGATATATCTTTAACTGTGCTGTATGATTATAGCGCCACTCATTCTTTCATTTCTTGTGAATGTGTGGAAAGATTGAATTTATCTTTATTTAAATTTTCCCATGAGTTATCAAGTTCTACTACTGTAGGAGAGCAAGTATTAACTTCTTTGGCTTGTTTAAATTGTTCCCTTATTGTTGAAAATAAGCCCTTCATTGTTGATCTCATTTTTTTACCTTTCGTGGGATTGGATATCATTTTTGGGATGGATTGTTTGTCTGCACACAATGTAGTCTTTAATTGTTTTAAGAAATCTGTGACTTTTATAGATGTCATTCCAGTAGTTAGGAAAATTAAGGAAGAGATCCAAAGAACTAGTTTTTTATGTTCTTCTAAAGTTAAGTTTCAACATAAACTTAATGTTATTCTTGTAGTTTGTGAATTTTTAGATATCTTTCCCAATGAAATTTCAAGTCTTCCACCTGAAAGAGAGATAGAGTTTTCTATAGAATTGATTCCTGGCACAGGACCAATTTCTATAACGCCTTATAGAATGTCTCCCTTAGAGTTAACAGAATTGAAAGTGTAGATAGAGGATCTTTTGGGGAAGCAGTTTATTAGGTGCAGTACTTCACCTTGGGGAGCACAAGTTCTATTTGTAAAGAAAAAGGATGGAAGTATGAGATTATGTATAGACTATAGACAACTGAACAGGGTGACTGTGAAGAATAAATACCCACTTCCTAGGATTTGTTAGATTAATTGAGAGCGACTACTGTGTTTTCCAAAATTGATTTGAGGTCGGGGTACCATTAAATCAGAGTCAGAATAGAAGACATACCTAAGATAGCCTTTAGAACCAGATATGGGCATTATGAATTTCTGGTAATGTCATTTGGATTGACGAATGCTCTAGCTATTTTTAAGATTACATTAAACGTATCTTTAGACCCTACCTTAATCAGTTAGTGGTAATGTTTATTGATGACATTCTTGTATATTCTAAGAGTAGTAAGAAGCATGAACACCATCTTAGAATTGTATTGCAATTGCTTAGGGAGAAGCAATTGTATGCAAAATTAGAAAAATGCGAATTCTGGTTAGAAGAGGTGAAATTCTTAGGTCATGTAATCACTAGCAATGGAGTAATAGTATATCCCAATAAGATAGAAGCTGTAATTAATTGGGAGAGACCCACAATAGTGACTGAAATTCAGAGTTTTCTTAGATTAATAGGGTATTATAGGAGATTCATTCAAGGGTTTTCATAAATTTCATTGCCTTTAACCAGACTGGCTAAGAAAGATATTCCTTTTGTGTGGGATCACAAATGTGAAGATAGCTTTCAAATTTTAAAAGAAAAGTTGACCACAACACCTGTATTAATAATCCCTGATCCCTTAGGAAATTTTGAATTGTATTATGATGCATCTAAGAAGGGCCTAGGATATGTCTTGATGCAAAATGGGAGAGTTTTTGCATATGCCTCTAGACAATTAAGGCCTTATGAAGAAAATTACCCTACCCATAATTTAGAATTAGCAGCCATAGTGTTTGCTTTAAAAATCTGGCGACACTATTTGTATGGGTCGAGGTTTGAGATATTTAGTGACCACAAAAGTCTCAAATATCTCTTTGACCAAAAGGAATTAAAATAAGGTAGAGAAGATGGATGGAATTCATAAAGGATTATGATTTTGAATTAAAGTACCATCTAGGAAAAGCTAATGTAGTGGCAGATGCACTAAGTTGAAAATCTCTCTGCATGGCTCAACTAATGATGAAGGAAATGAGCCTGATAGAGAAATTTAGTAATATAAGCTTATCCACAATGGTGTTACCAGATAGGATATATCTGAGTGAGTTAAAAATCGAGAATAACCTTAGAACTTAGATTTTAGAAGCTTAAAGAGTGGATGAATTCTTAAAGTCTTTAAAGGACCCAAAAGAATTCAAAAAAGGTGTTGATGGGTTAGTAACTTCCCAAGGTAGGATTTATATTCTAGATTTAGGAGGACTGAGGGATATAATTCTAAAAGAAGCCCATAAGAGCAACTATACTATTCATCCTAGTACTACCAAAATGTATCATGATTTGAAAAAGAAATTTTGGTGGCTAGTCATGAAGAAGCAAATAGCTGAGTATGTTGCTAGATGCCTAGTGTGTCAACAGGTGAAAATTGAACATCAGAAACCTGCAGGACTACTACAACCTCTTGAAATCCCTGAATGGAAATGGGATAAGATTTCTATGGATTTCATCATAGGTTTACCAAAAACTCAATTAAAGAATGATGCAATATGGGTGATTATAGATAGATTAACTAAATCTGCACATTTCCTACCCATCAAAATAAATTTCTCATTAGATAAGTTGGCCCAATTGTATATACGAGAAATAGTAAGACTCAACGGAGTTCCTACTAATATAGTATCTGATAGAGATCCTAAGTTTGGTACTAAACTTAGTTTCAATACTGCTTATCATCCACAAACTGATGGGCAGACTGAAAGAACTATTCAGACTTAAGAAGATATGCTAAGAGCATGTACATTAAAACAAAAAGGGAATTAGGATAGAAATTTACCTTTGGTGGAATTTGCCTACAATAATAGTTTCCACTCCATCATAGGAATGGCTCCTTATGAAGCCTTATATGGAAGGAGATGTAGATCACCCTTGTGTTGGTTTGAGGTAGGGGAGAAACAACTATTGGGACCAGACTTAGTTCAACAAACTATAGATCAAATTAAGATGATTAAAGAAAATATGGCCAAGGCCCAAGATAGGTAGAAAAGTTATGCTGATAAAAGGAGAAGACCACTAAAATTTGATGAAGGAGATCACGTTTTTCTTAGAATTTCTCCTATTACTGGTATTGGCAGGGCTATTAAGTCTAGAAAGTTGAGCCCAAGATACATTGGACCTTTCCAGATCTTGAAAAAGGTTGGTTAATCTACTTATCAAATTTCTTTACCCCCATTTCTATCCAATCTCCATGAAGTGTTTCATATTTCTCAACTTCCAAAATGTCTTCCTAATCCTTCACATATTCTTGATGCCAGAATAGTACAATTAAAGGATAATTTGACTTATACACCAAGACCTTTAAAGATTATTGGTACTGAGACTAAACAATTGAGAACTAGAATTATTCCTTTAGTAAAAATTTTGTGGGATCAAAAGTCACCACAAGAGGCAACCTGGGAGAAAGAAAAAGAGATAAGAAGAAATTTTCCAAAGTTATTTGTATAGATATGTATAAATTTCGAGGACAAAATTTTTAAAAAGGAGGGGAGAAATGTAACATCCGCTCTTTTCATATTCAAGAGATGTTTGTTTGTTTTAATGAATTGAATACTTGTGTTTGTTGTATTAAATTACATATAGATGCATTAGAATGAGAGTTTTAGGTGAAGAGAAAGAATAGGGACCAAATTGAAAGAAAAAAAAAAAAGATGAAGTGAGGATAGATGTGAGAATTTCTAAAATTTTAGGGCAATAGGCTGTAATTTTAGCCAAAAGATTTATTGTAGCAATAGAATTTTGAAAACTTCCCGCTAGTGAGCTAGGGAAAAAATGGTAATCTAACATATAGTTGAAAGAATTGTCATTTTGGGCCGAATGGTTAAGAATTAGGAGCAGCATTGTAAAGGGCTGGATCACCTATAAATAGGTGAATACCTCAGAACCCTTCAATTGCATCCTGAATTCTAAAACTCTGGAGAGAGAGAGAGAGAGAGGACGAGCTAAAGAAAGAAGGAGAAGGAATTGTGAGCAAACAACACTGTTACTTGGATTTAAGCATTGAAAGAGCTAGGACATCACTCCAAAAAAATTCCCAATCAACAAACACCAAATAGAAATCAGCAAAAAGTTAGCATAATAACCCAATCCCTTTCGAAATTTACTATTCATACTATTGAAATTTGTGAAATTGAACTTGTTTGAAAGAAAAAGGAATTAAAAACTACATTCTTATTGTTTTTAATTACTATTGGGTATTTTTAACCGATTGAAGATACTTGTGCATGCTTAAAATCTCTTCTAAAAAATGGGTTTCTTAGCTTGAACGAAAGTGAGTTGTAATCTTAGATTTGAACAAGATTATATGATGTTTTGTGCTATTTTCTTGTGTTAAATGTTGCTGAGAAGTTTATCTTGAGTTCATCAATTTCAAAATGAGTTAAAAAACAAGTTTTTGGATTAAAAATCTAGGTTAACGATGATTTATAAAACTGAGCAAGACGTAATAGCTGACTACCACGATGCAGCAATCGACTTTCATGCTCTTGAGATGCCCAGAAACATAAACAGAATGCTAGCAGTCGACTGCTAGACACTTGGAAGTCGACTTTCGTGTTCTTCCTTTTGTAGAAACACCCAAGAACAGAGTAGCCAACTGCCTCGACCCAGCAATTGACTGTCGAACCTAACAATAAGCTAGAAGCTGACTGCCAGGCACCTAGCAGTCGATTGATAGCTCTCTATTTGGAATTTCGAAGATTTGGATTGAATGCAATTAGGTGACTTGTAGCGTGATACCAATCGACTACCACTTTTTGGTATGGAATGATGAACTTAATTACATATTTAAATGATATCTAGCCCAAAAACTAAATCCAAAATAGAGATTAAACTTAAATTATAAGCAAGGTAACATATACTTTAAATGTAAATGAGAAAGAGCATGAAAGTGATGAAAGTTAAAATGAAAGAGCAAGAATGCATAAGAGAAATGAGAATTGTATTCTTAATATATGTATCTGTGGTAGATAGGTTGTCGGGTGTCAAAATCAAAAAAAATAAAGTATCCTACTGCTACTACGTGATTTGTGTGTAGTGTGAGCAGGGTTGATTCCATAGGGACTAGGAATTTTAAAATTCTTTTAATTAACCAGAAATTTAGTGAAAAGCAATTACAAAAGTAAATAGGGGGTTTTTATGAATAGAGAATAAAACTAAAATTACAATATAAAATAGAAAAATAAATTAATTGAAATGAATTAATAAGATTAAGTACAACCATGCGAGAAGAAAATAGCAATAAAAAGAATATAAATCAATGAAGAAAGTTCCAACTGAGGGACATTTCCTAATTATTATCGACTAATCATTGACTCAATGTTATAAGTAATTCATGACAAATTTGACTTAACAAATAACTCTTGCTAAATGTTAAATCTCTTTCTAATTTAGTGAGATAAGGAACGTGCGATAACTCACACTAACTAATAAAGTAATTCAAATAACATATATAAATTCGCCTAATTAACAGCACTAAGATTTAAAAGAGACAAACCAAATACATAATATATTAAAACGGAACGTCCAATTTTAATATATACTGATTTCTAGCTTCACTATGAAAAATAAGTATAATGTATAGCTTATCCTACATAGTTTTCTACTTGCATTAAATTCCTTAAACAATTACAGATTTAAGAAATTCAAATAGTAAAAAAAAAAATTAACATATAAATTAATGGCCAAATAATTTATGCATCAATATTATCTTAAAATATAAAATCAGAAGTTAGCAACTGTCAGGATTACAAATAGAAATGCAAGCACGATATTTAATCTCACATTCGAAACAATTTGGAATTAAATTCCCCCAGTCAGATTAAATATTTAATTGCTTGTAATTATTAAAACATAAACAAAATAAATTAAATAAAGTAAATTCATTAATAATTCAATGCAAATAATTTAGCAAATCTCCCTTTCTTGGTCGTCCGAGCAAGAAGAAGAAGGTGATGGTGTCAGCGACGCGGTGGCTGTGGTTTGACGATGGCAGTGCGTTGGTGATGGAAAACCAGACCTCTCATGTCTCTCTACTCCAACGCACGCGTCCAAGAGACTCCAAGAAGTCGTCCTTCAAATGTCACTCGATCCCCTTTAAATACATAGCCTTTGCCGCTTTTCATGGAGCACGGTCGTGCTTCCCTGCCAAGACACGTCTGAATCTTGGATCTCCCTCTCGTGTCGATGTAGTTCAAGTTTTGCAGCACGAGCGTGCTTTGAACGGCTCTCTCTCTCTATCTCTGTCGTGCACACTTGAAGGAAAGAATGGAAATTCAATTGAATTCCAATAAGGGATATGCATGATTCTCTTTTCAATTTATGATTTTTTTATGATTTTTTTATATTTATATATTATATATTATTTTATTTTATTTTATTATTATTAATTTTATTTTGTTTTGTTTTATTTTATTTATGCTCATCAAATTAAATCTAATTTTAAATTTTTATTTAAAAATTACTTAATATTTAATTAAAAGCATTAAAATAAACAAAAAATTATAAAATATTTGAATCTAACAAATTTCCCCACACTTAGCTCATGCTTGTCCCCAAACATGTATCAATCATAAAGTTTTTTTTCAAGCAAAATTTAAGTAGCTAATTTTTACTAAGCATACTTTCAAGTTAAAAAACAGAACAAAGAACACTTAATTTTGTTTTTCACAAAGGTCTGACAAGCCTTGAAACCAAAGAAGCAATACTCATGAGAGAAGAGAAAATGTCTTACAAGCATATTAGCATGCCAAATAGTTAAGCCTGACACTAAGGATGTTTGCAGAGTTTACCAAAATGTCGACACAAAGCAAATTCCAAATACATAAAGTCCAAAAGAATCTAGAAATTTTAAAGAAAACCTATTATTCCACATTTCCAACTCCCTTTAACTTTTTCTTTCTTTTCTTTATCAAAGAAAACTAGTAACAAAGCCTTTTGACATGAAAGAGTATACTTTTTGGTACACAATCCTAGTTACTCAACTCCGATACAAAGATTTCTTATTTCAAAGAACTTTTAACTCTTACTTAGAGTGTCAAAATCTTTTGACGCGAATGTAAATATTAGTGATACCTACACCCGGTTACTCAATAATTCACAACTCTAAGCGGCTACTAGCACTGCTCATAATTCTTTTCTAAATTAGAGGAGTAGAAAAATTATTATTATTTATTTTATTTTTTGTAAAAGGAAAAAGGAAGGTGAAATAACAAGCTTTGTAATCAATTACAAGATCTTGGACCTACAAAAGCAATATAATCCACCTTGTCTTCGACATCTTAGTAAATTAAACAAAATCCTAAAATGCCAGGAAATTCAATTAAGGTTAGCATGCAAAGATTTTTTTTCTTCTTAATTCTCAGCTTACACAAGTATACTTGGCAGAAACATGGTCATGCTGTAAGGAGGAAACATAATTCAAATGTTCAAGTTCAATCTTGTAACTCGAAAGCATGAATTTTTCTTTAAAAAAATAAATTAAAAATTCAAGAACTATGCTTCAACAGTCCAAACATAAGTAAGTAGAGGAAAATTTGATCCTAAGGTCAGAAACTAAACTAAACTAAAACTATATTCTACCATAAATTAAAAAAAATTCAAATTTTTTTTTATTATTATTATTTTGTTAACTTTATTTTGCAATTGAAAAAAAAGATCAAAATTAGACTAACTAAAAACATTATTAGCAATCAAAAATTTAAAAATTTTCTTAATTTTTCAAGATTTTGAATATTCCCTCCCCCACACCTGAACACAACATTGTCCTCAATGCAAGCAGTCAATACAAGCAGTAAGAATAAATAGATAACAACAATGGAAAGGAAAAACTTCCCTGAACTAGATGCACTGGGCAGAGGGTTATGATATGAAGTGGATTCTTTTTTGCAACTATGTTAAAAAAGATAAAAAGACATGAAAAATAGAAATAAAATAGTAGAGAATTATAAAATCAAAAGAGAAATATAGGAAAAATATGGAGTAAAAATTTTATTGTGATAATTTATTTATTTTCAATAAATTGCATTATTGGTATTTTTTATTTAATTTTTTAATTTTGTGGCTTAGGAACCTCACTGCCTTTACTGTCAAAATTTAGTGTAATAATTTTATATTCTATGAAATCTTCATAAAAGGTCTTCAAACGATGCCCGTTGACTTTAAAAGTCATGCTAGTATCTAAACTCTGAATTTCAACTGCACCATAAGAAAAGACATTAGTAACTATAAATGGCCCAACCCATTTTAATCGTAACTTACCAGGGAACAATTTTAGTTTTGAATGATAAAGTAGAACTTTTTGTCCTACAGTGAATTGTTTCCTGGATATATGGCCATCATGGAATGCTTTTGTTTTCTCTTTATAATTTCTTGCACTTTCATAAGCTTCGTTGTGTAGTTCCTCAAGCTCTTGTAATTGCAGCTTTCTATGGTTGCTAGCTTCATCCATTGTCATATTACATTGCTTTATAGCCCAGTAAGCTCTATGCTCTAACTCCACAGGAAGGCAACATGGTTTCCCATATACTAGACGATAAGGTGACATGCCAATTGGAGTTTTGTACGCAGTTCTGTATGCCCAAAGAGCGTCATCTAGTCTTGAACTCCAATCTTTTCTATTGGGATTCACTGTCTTTTCCAAAATAGACTTAATCTCTCTATTAGAAATTTCAACTTGCCCATTAGTTATGGATGGTAGGCAGTGAACATCTTGTGTGTGACCCCATACTTCTTCAAAAGTGAATCAAGGGTTCTATTGTAGAAATGTGTGCCCCTATCACTGATTATAGCTCTTGGTATACCAAACCTAGTAAAGATGTTAGACTTGATAAAACTCACCACCATTTTAGCATCATCTGCTCTTGTAGCTTTGGCTTCAACCCACTTAGAAACATAATCCACTGCTAACAATATGTAAGTATACCCAAAGCATAATGGAAAGGGGCCTATAAAATCAATTCCCCACACATCAAAGATTTCGCAAATAAGAATGGGATTGAAGGGCATTTGATTTCGATAGCTTAAATTTCCCACTTTTTGGTAATTCTCATATGTCTTGCAAAATAGGTAAGTGTCTCTAAAAAGGGTTGGCCAATAAAATCCAGATTCCAAAACTTTCCTAGTTGTCCTTTTTGGCCCAAAGTGACCTCCACATACATAAGAATGACAAAATTTAAGGATGGAATTAGTTTCATGCTCAAGTACACACCTTCTAATGATTTGATCAGAGTAGTACTTCCACAAATATGGTTCATCCCAAATGTAGTAACGAGCATATCTCTGGATCTTGTACTTCTCATACCTTAATAGTTCATCTGAAAAGAGCCCAGTGGTGATATAATTCACCAAGTCAGCATACCAAGGCACACTTTCTTTTATTGAAAAAAGGTGTTCATCTGGGAATTCATCAGCCAAAGGTGTTGCATCCATGTTTAGGGGTAGTCTACTAAGATGACCAGCCACCAAGTTCTGCGACCCTTTCTTATCTTTTATCTCTAAAACAAATTCTTGGAGGAGAAGAATCCATCGTATCAATCGTGGCTTTGCTTCCTTTTTCTGCAATAGATATGTTAAAGCAGCATAGTCAGAATACACTATAACTTTAGTACCCAACAAGTAAGAACGAAATTTATCTAATGCAAAAACAATAGCTAAAAGTTCTTTCTCTGTTGTAGAATAATTTCATTGGGCATTATCTAGCATCTTAGAAGCGTAATAGATGACGATGGGATTCTTGTCAATCCATTGCTCGAGCACAGCACCCACGACATAATTACTAGCATCACACATAACCTCGAATGGATGGTTCCAATTAGGTGCTTGGACTATCGATGCTGAGGTAAGTCTATCTTTCAAGAGGTTGAATGCTTCCTTGCAAGCGACACTAAAATTGAACTCTATATCTTTTTGCAAAAGCTTGCAGAGTGGTTGAGTGATCTTGGAAAAATCTTTGATGAACCTCCTATAGAAACCTGCATGTCCCAAAAAAGAGCGAACTTCCAGCACAAAGACAAGGTAAGGCAGAGATTTAATCAAATCACCTTATCTACCTCAATACCTCTTTTAGATACAATGTGTCCTAAAATCAAGCCTTAGTTTACCATAAAGTGACATTTTTCATAGTTTAAAGCAAGGTTTGATTCTAAGCACCGTTCTAAAATCTTAGTAAGACTAACAAGACATTCATTAAAAGATTTACCATAGACTGTAAAATCATCCATAAAAACCTCAATGATATCTTCCACATATTCATAGAATATACTTACCATACACCTTTGGAAAGTAGCAGGTGCATTACACAAACCGAAAGGCATTCTTCTGTAGGCAAAGGCTCCAAATGGGCATGTGAAGGTTATATTCTCTTGATCTTCTAGTGAAACTAGGATTTGATAAAAACCTGAATGACCGTTAAGACAACAATAGTGAGTCTTTCCTGCTAAACGTTCAAGCATTTGATCAATGAAAGGAAGAGGAAAGTGATCTTTTCTTGTGGATGCATTCAGTTTGCATAATCAATACAAACCCTCCACCCATTTTGTACTCAGGTGGGAACCTTTTCTCCTTCTACATTTTCTACCACTATGATACCAGTTTTCTTGGGTACCACTTGTACTGGGCTCACCCACTTATTATATGAAATGGGGTAAATCATACCTGCATCTAGAAGTTTTAAAATTTCTTTCTTTACTACCTCCATCATTGGAGGGTTAAGTCACCTTTGTACTTCCCTTCTAGGCTTACTATTTTCTTCCAAGAGGATCTTGTACATACAGGTGGATGGACTCAGGCCTTTGATATTAGCTATAGTCCACCCAATAGCTCCCTTGTACTTCTTTAACACTCCAATTAACGTTTCCTCCTCCACTGGGCTCAGTTTACTGGAAATGATAATAGGTAAGGTGTTCTGAGCTCCTAAAAAGGCATATTTTAAGTGTTCAGGCAACTGCTTCAACTCCAACTCTGGTGCCTGCATCACAGAAGGTAGCAACTTAGTAGAAGATGAAGATGAAGTATAAGTGTGAACCTTACCTGAACCTGGATTCGAAGCATCTAATTTAAAAGCCATTTCTTTCAACCCTTCATCTACGTTGAAAATTTCTTGCAATTTCTGTAAGGAGTCTCGGTGCATACTCTTGGTAAGGACTATATCTAAGTTGTCTTAACAATGCAGCTCAAAGACTTCTTGCACTAAAGAATTAACGATGTCCACCCGGCAGAGAGAAGATGTTTCATTAGGGTATTTCATAACATCATACATGTTAAACCTAATAAGCTCTCCATCAAATTCCATAGTTAGGATACCCTCATGAACATCAATTTTTGTCTTTGCTATGCTTAAAAACGGTCTCCCTAGCAAGATGTTAGACTGTATCTCTAACTTGTCATCCTTCATGTCTATGATATAAAAATCAGCAGGGAACACTAAATTGTCAACCTACACCAAGACATCTTCCAGTACACCTTTAGGATAAATCACAGATCTATCAGCTAGTTGGATGATGACCCCTATTTCCTTTAGTTCTTTGATTTTAAGAGCAGAAAAAATAGACAAGCGCATGACATTGATGGAAGCCCCAAGGTCACACATAGCTTTCTGTATACCTACATTTCTAATCTTACAAGAAATGGTAAACATACCTTGATCTTTACATTTGGGAGGTAACTTTTTCTGAATCACCGCAGAGATTTTTTCTCCCATGCTAATCTTTTCATTGCCTTTTAGCTTCTTCTTGTTGGTACACAGATCTTTGAGAAATTTAGCATACCGAGGTACTTGCTTTATAGCATCCAGAAGTGGGATATTTACTTTCACTTTTCTGAAAGTCTCCATAATCTCTTTTTTTTCTCTTTCCTTCTTAGACTTAGCAAACCTTTGTGGGACCGGAGGTCTAATCACCACATCATTGTGTAGAATAGCTTTTTCATTTTTTTGGGTGCCTTTTACTGGGTGCTGTACAGAAACTTCAACTTCTGGGTTAACCTATGCATCTGAGTTGTGCCCACGACTAGATTTTTTTGGAAGTTCTTCCAATTCTTTCCCACTCCTTAAAGTAATGGTGCTAGCATTCTATTTTGGATTTACCTCAGGCTGAGATGGAAATTTTCCTTGAGATTCCAACTTGCTTACTGATGTGGCTAATTGGCTCATTTTATTCTCCAAGTTCTGGATAATTGAGCGAGTCTCACTCTGAAACTATTGTGTGCTCAATGCTAAGGATTTCACAATGTCTTATAGAGATGAATTAGGTTTCGAGGAAGAAGGCTGCTGATAGGATGGTGTTATAGCTGGAGGCCTAAGCTGATAATTCTAGAAGTTTTGTGGCCTCGTTCTATAGCTAAAATTAGGGTGATCCCTCCATCCTGGATTGTAAGTATTTGAAAAGGGATCATACCTCCTCTATGGCTAAAATCCATTAACAGTATTCACTTGGCCCTGTGTATCTTCCCGGAGAGTAGGACACATATCAGTAGGGTGTCCTGCACTAGCACAAACTCCACAGACTCGGGTTAGCGGCATCTAATTCACAACTAGGTGTTGTACCAAGTCAGTGAGTTGATAAAGTTTCGATTCAAGAGATGATGTATTCACCTCATTCACCCTCCTTGGATATTCTTTCCTACTTCCAAACTATTGAGAGGTCGCTGCCATGATAGAAATAAACTCCTTAGCTTCATTTGGAGTCTTATTCACTATTGATCCTCCACTAGCAGCATCAATCATGCTCCTTTCAGTAGGTAGCAAGCCTTCGTAAAAATAATGAATCAGTGCTTGATCTGAAATGCCATGCTATGGACAGCTGGCACATAGTCTTTGAAATCTCTCCCAAAAGTCATAGAGTCTCAAAATCCTTCTGTTTGATCCCACATATCTCCCTTCTAACATTTATAACCCGGGAAGCAAAAAAGTACCTCTATAAAAATAATTTCATCATATTTTCCCAAGTGGTGATGGTGCTTGTTGGTAAATAATAAAGTCATTCCTTAGCTGCGTCATCCAGAGAAAATGGGAATGCTCTCAGTTTGATCTGTTCTTCTTCACTCCTTGAGGTTTCATACTTGAGTAAACCACATGAAACTCCTTTAAGTTTTTATAAGGATCGTTATTTGCAAGTCCCTTAAACTTAGGTAACAGATGAATTAGTCCAGATTTAAGCTCCAATGGTGCTTTTAAGGTTGGAGTGGCAATGTACAAAGGTGATTGATCTACTAGAGGAGTAGCAAGTTCTCTCAACGTCCTCTCTCTTGCCATATCTGGAATCACTATCTCATTCTCAACAAATAGCTCAACTATCGATGGTATATCCTCTGTCTGTTCAATAGAAGAAAAGGCCCTTGAAGATTGTTTTTCTAACTCTCTTGCTTTCTTTAATCTTCTAGCTGTCTTTTCTATTTCTGGGTCAAAAAGTTTATCCTTTACACGTGCAGTCCTGGGCATAAAAGAAGAAAAAAAATCAGTTAAACTAGTCCCTAGAAACGGCACTAAAATTTGTCGGGTGTCAAAATTGACAAAAATAAAGTATCCTACTGCTACTACGTGATTTGTGTGTAGTGTGAGCAGGATCGATTCCACAGGGACTAGGAATTTTAAAATTCTTTTAATTAACTAGAAATTCAGTGAAAATCAATTACAAAAGTAAATAAGGGGTTTTTATGAATAGAGAATAAAACTAAAACTAGAATATAAAATAGAAAAATAAACTAATTGAAATGAAATATAAGATTAAGTACAACCACGCGAGAAGAAAATAGCAATAAAAAGAATATAAATCAATGAAGAAAGTTCCAACTGAGAGACATTTAATTCCAAACTATTATCGACTAATCATTGACTCAATGTTATAAGTAATTCATGACAAATTTGGCTTAACACATAACTCTTGCTAAATGTTAAATCTCTTTCTAATTTAGTGAGATAAGGAACGTTCGTTAACTCACACTAACTAATTAAGTAATTCAAATAACGTATATGAATTTGCCTAATTAACAACACTAAGATTTAAAAGAGACAAACCAAATACATAATATATTAAAATGGAACATCTAATTTTAATATATATTGATTTCTAGCTTCACTATGCAAAATAAGTATAACGTATAGCTTATCCTATATAGTTTACTACTTGCATTAAATTCCTTAAACAATTACAAATTTAAGAAATTCAAATAGTAAAATAAAAATATTAACATATAAATTAATGGCCAAATAATTTATGCATCAATATTCTCTTAAAATATAAAATCAGAAGCTAGCATCTGTCAGGATTAGAAATAGAAATGCAAGCACGATATTTAATCTCACAGTCGAAAAAATTTGGAATTAAATTCCCCCAGTCAGATTAAATATTTAACTACTCATAATTATTAAAACATAAATAAAATAAATTAAATAAAGGAAATTCATCAATAATTCAATGCAAATAATTCAACAAAATCTCCCTTTCTTGGCCATCCGAGCAAGAAGAAGAAGTTGATGGTGCAGCAATATGGTGGCTGTGGTTTGACGATGGCAGTGCCTTCGTGATGAAAACCACACCTCTCACGTCTTTCTGCTCCAATGCATGCGTTCGAGAGCCTCCAAGAAGTCATCCTTCAAATGTCGCTCGATCCCCTTTAAATACATAGTGTTTGCCACTTTTCATGGAGCACGGCTGTGCTTCCCTGCCAAGATGTGTCCAAATGCCGGATCTCCCTCTCGTGTCACTGTAGTTCAAGTTTTGCAGCACAGGCATTCTTTGAACGGCTCTCTCTCTCCGTCTCTATCGTGCACACCTGAAGGAAAGAATAGAAATTCAATTGAATTCCAATAAGGGATATGCGTGATTCTCTTTTCAATTTATTATTTATTATTATTATTTTATATTTATATATTATATATTATTTTATTTTATTTTATTTATGCTCATTGAAATTAAATCTAATTTTAAATTTTTATTTAAAAATTACTTAATATTTAATTAAAAGCATTAAAATAAACAAAAAAAGAAGTAAAATATTATAAAATATTTAAATCTAACATAGGTTCATATCTGAATGACTAATTGCTGCTATGGGATGGTGATTGGACATTCCACGAGTATTGTGATAGTTATGAATTGTAAGTTAGTGACTTAATAGCTACTTTAAATGAAAAGTCACATACTTAAAATTTACAGAACTATAGTATACACCGGTTCACCTATATATATATGTTTATGAATAGCGTTTTGAGGACCCCAGTATGTACACAATGTGTGGAACCGAAATGTGGAGACTCTATTATACTTGGATCCACTGAAGGACACTCCAGAATGTACACAAATATGATATGCAGTCGAGGACTGCCAATGGGCATAGTTGCCAAAATACATATTCGAAAGTATGGAGTGGTGCACATGATGACCCTCCAAATTTCTCTTATATTATGCAATTATATGATGATGATTATGATGAAATTTGGCAGAGGCCAAAGAGAAGTGCTATTATTTCCTTATTGCTCTTTATTTTATAATGAAAGTTATATGAATGATGTTATGTTTCCTATATGTTTTGATGAATTTATGAGATATATTCTATGAGCTGAGCTTATGCATGCAAGTATGAATGTTAAATGAAATGTTATACAAGATAACCCAATAGATGTATTATTTTTATGAAAAAGAATGTAGAATTTTCATATGAGTTTACGGTGGTACAAACTAGCTGTTTTGAAAACTGGTTATTAATGCTACTAAGATTTATTCTCATAAAAATGCTTGTTTTTACCAGATGTCTAGGTTCCAGATAGTGTTAGAGTAGAGGTGGAAGTGGTGGAGATACCCTTCTTAGGGTATTTTCCTATTATCCATGAAATGTGGGTCGTGTATATATGAGAAGTTCCTCCCACACCTTGAGGATGTGAAGTTCTAGGAAAGTTTTTGGTATGCCCAACACCCTAAATCTTTATGATATTTTGGAGAAAAGATCAAGAGAATAGTTTTGATGTATAGGATAAGGGCATATATGTATTAGGATATGTGAGCTAAGAATCCACTAGCTATTTTGTTAAATGAGTATGAGTGACAGGCTTGTTGTCTCCTTACCCTAGCTAACACTCTCACTTATCCATAGATATATGTCTAATGAATGATATGTATACACTCTAAATGAATGTGGATGTATATATATATATATATGTATGTATGTTTTATGTCAATTAATTTAATGTATTTTTTGCTGCGTAACGTGTGAGATCCCGAGTGTAGTAGCCCAAACCAATAATACTAATTATTTCATTTAATAAATATTTAAAATTTGACTTGGGTAAAGGAAGTAGTAATTCACCAATCTTATAGTATATTGTTTATATTATTTAAATCACTTTAAAAGGAACTATAAGACTGGGGGGTTACAAGGATTGTAATCTGATACCTTAAAATTTATTATTAAGGCTAAACTAATAGGATGTGAATGAAATAAGTGATTAAGTCTTAAAGCAAATCTTAGAAAGGATAATCTTAGAGTTTTCCTCATGCAAGGACTAAAATGAAAAATTTCTACGGGGCCAAATGTGAATGGAAAATGGCTATAAAGTGCTTCACATAAGTCTATTGAAACCTAAAGACTTAAAAACAATTTTCATATATTGCAAGATTATCCCTGAAGCTCTAAAAGTGTCACTCCTTTAAACTCTCTCGTATGCATTCCTTCCCTCCCTATCAGCACACTCCTATAATTGAGAAGGAGAAGAATGGCACAGGCAAGGGAGAAAAAGAGGAGAAATCAAGTGGAAACTCTCCATAGCTAAATTTCAGGTAAGAAAATCTTTACCTACACTTAGGAAAACATCCTAGCTTTCATTTAAAAGTAGTATATCCTTCTTACAAGCATCAAATCCACTAAAATGCTTAGGATTTAGCAAAACTGGAGAAATCTCCTTTTCTTAAAAAATTTTGATGAGCTTTATTTTATACATATTTTCCTAATGTTAATTGTCCATTTTATGAGTATTTTATGTAATTTTATTCTAAAAATCACCTAATTTACATTATTTTTCATTTTCAAGCATTTTATCAAGTCATCATCAGCAAAAAAAGCAATATTTAAGCCCAAACAGCCTTCAGAGCACTCAAAATAGGCCATTTAGGCCAATTTTGCTTATTGGGCCTTTGACCGACCTTATTGGGCCTTAGACCAAGATGATTTAGGGGAAAAAGGAGCAGCCCATTTTAAGAGGGACCCACGTGCAGACCCACGTGGGGAGGTGGATTGGATAGGAACAGTACCCGTGGAGCATTACCCATCGCGATACAGGCCCAAGAGCAGGAGAAGTGGACCCGAGCAAAATCGCACGACACCCATGCTGCACCACCGCCTAGAGAGGCTGAGCAGTGACCTGGAGAGGCTCTGCGGACGATCCTCTACCGTCTTGGCAATCCACGGTGCCTATTCCCGGTGTCCATAATGTGAGAGAGAGAGAGAAACCTGAGTGAGGACCCAGTTCGCAACCCGCGTGCAAGGAGCCCGATCAGGCCATTTCTGCACTGTCTGCCACTATTCCGCTACACCACGAGCCTGTCCAACCACTGCCTGTGCCGAATCGCCACCCAAACTGCTAGATTCGTGACAAAAGTGATGCGACCCGAGATTAAACTATTTTTCATTTCGTGACCCAGCTCACATTTTCTGTTGGGTTTCTATCCATGTGCCGTCCTTAGTGTTCCCCAACTGTTCACTACTGTCCAATCGACTGGAAAGGTGCAGATCTATCGGGTACCAATGATCTTAGGATCTGACCCGTTTCTTGACCTGACCAGCGACCTGTGGAGCGTTAGACAACTTTGGGATTATTTTTTTGATATTTTTCTGGCAGTTTTTTGTTCCTGTTTTGGTGGTTTTTCGGAGACCATTCTATACAGAGACCATTGGACAATTAAGGAGACAGGAATTGCATGAATTTTTACTATTTTTATCTATTGTTTAATTAACTGTTTGATGGATTATCTGTTGTTGGGATTGTGTGCTATTGTAAATATGTGTGGCTGAATTTGTAAAATCCATTGGGGTCCCTGACTGTGTTGGTATTCTGTTTAATCTGTATGGATATTGATTTTGAAGTTGTGATCTTCTTTGCAATTATGCATGTACTATTTAAGTTTTCATTACGAGACGTCGTTGTGAATGCTAATTAGATTTCTTTTTGAGATCGAGAGATGATAATTGAAATTAGAACCTAATCGCAGAGAACAATTAATTTTTGCTTAGAGATGAGGTTAATTAATTGTTGGATTAAGAAGTAGCTATCCTTAATAGTGGTGAATTAAACCGATAAGGCTGATCTGAAATCAATCATTACGAAGAGATTCCAGTGGTAGATTCTTAAATTTAGAAATTTATTTATCTCGAGAGGGAAATTGAATTTAACTTAGAATTCACTCACAGGTAGCATAGTCAATTTCAGTAATCCATTATCCTTTGTGTGTTTGCCAATCAGTATAGGTTCCCTGATGGATTTGCATTTCTTGCCTCCATACTTTTTCTTCTGTTCCTTATCACTGGTAGTTTATTGCACTTAGTTAATTATTAGGATTAGTTAGAAACAATCACTTTGACTTTTAGGCTAGATAATAAAGAACAAGTAATAACTCTGGGCTTTCCCGTTCTCGAGGAATAAGACCTTGATACTCACCATTGCACTAGGCTGCATCGATAGGTTCACTGCCTTAGGTGTAGTTTCTTAGGTAGCATTAGCAGCACACATCAAGTTTTTGGCGCTGTTGCCGGGGAATTATTTGTGAAAACTAGAGTGAAATTGCTATCTTTACTTTAACCACTTTTATTTGTTTATTTTTTTTTGTTTCTAGTTAGTTGTATTCAATTGTTGGTTTTTATTAATTTTATTTTGTCTTTTGTTTATTTTATTTTATTTTTAGATTAATTATTTTGCTATTTTAGTGGGTTTTTATTTGTTTTGTTTTTGTTTCTGTCATTGGTCTTCATCTGTCCTGTTTTACTTTTTGTTTTGGTTTATTACTCTTTGATCTAGTTGGTGGCTATTTCGCTGTTGTTAGTTTCAATCATTTATAACCATGAATTCTTTATCAGTATTGGCAGCTTAAATACAAAGTGAGCTTCTGGCCAAATTTTTAAAACATGATTTGAGCTTGGAAATCCCTAGTTTTGATTTGAATAAGGTTCAAATATCATTTTATGTGAGAAGTAAATGAAATGAGTGACAGGAAACCAAAGAAATAGCAAGGAGAAATAGGGATTTTAGAGAAGACCTTAGTGAGACCTTAAGATAGGAACTTGCATAAGTACATGATAAAAGGAAATAGTGTGATACTTGAATTGTTTGCTCAGGAAACTGATTGTGGGGACAATTCCAAGGTAAAAGAGGAAAAATCTGTTCAAAAGAGGAGAAAACGGTAAAAGGTAGAGTAATCTACACTCTCCTAACTTTTAATTAATGATTGTGAATTGTTGTTTTAAGTATGATTTGTGGATTGAATGGGAATGATTGCTGAACATAATTGAATTACTTAAGATTTTCATATGAGTATAGAGAAGACTTGCCTATGTATGAGCTGCTCATTACATGATTGCTAGATTTGGCTATTGGGTTATATGCCATAGGGACAGACTAACTTAGGGTGGACATTCAATGGTTGGTATGGGACGGCCGTTGAATGTTCCCTATGCAGACTGCTTTATAAATTGATTTGTTTTCTATAAATTGGCCTGTATCTTTGGGGAATTATTCATTAAACCAGGATAACCCTATGAAAGGTTTAAGGAGTAAGGGTGGAGAGCTTCTACAGGGTGATGTTTTGGTTTAAGTATAATATCCTATAACCTTGAGTATTGGTCGACTATATGTATGTATTGCCATATAGATTGTATGAGGATGAGACTAGCAATGTGCACATGTCGGGAGATGCCCTGGAGGTTGGTTCTCACCTGTCCTTGAGTGGGTGATTGGTGTTACGGATCACACCCAACCAAAATCATATTTTTAGATAAAACGACATACAACTTGAGATGATTAATCACATGAGATGTGTAACATATTAATATATGAGAATTTTCAGTCATGATTTTAAGTATGATTTTTTCAAATTTATGATGCTATACTCATGATATGTTTTGCCTTTATTTCCCATATTTATTATAAGTTTGAAAGTATTTAGTAATTTACTCATTTTTTAACTGAACTATGGGAAGACGTTTTCTGTGCTTGACACAGCTGAGTATGCAACTGATTTTTGAAAGTATTTAACTGTAAATTGCTCTACTGGGATTCATATATCTCATTAAGTTGTTTGCTCATATGACTAGGAACAGGGGATGCCTAGGAGATAGATAGAGAGGAGAGTGAAGGCCAAGGCTACCAGGCAATGCTAGAAGAATTGTATAATCTTAATTTGGAGCTATAGTAGACTGAAGCTTTTGTGTATATAGATTGACGAATGTTATAGATTTGGAGTTTTATGAAAGATTGTAAATTAAATTGTGGATGTATGTATGAATTTAGTATTTATGGCATAGTATATCTCAATTGTCTCTAAATGGCTGTTAGAATTTATATTTTAGAGTAGTATGTGGTAATATATTGTGGTACTAGAATTACTGCATAGGATTTAGGGTTAAGTGGAATCTGAATGAACTGTGAGAAGGCACTCAACCAGTAAAAGCCCTCTGACATTCCCTAACATGGGAAAAGTGAAAAATTGATTCAGAATATTGTATGTTTCTGCTATTTTGATAGATAAATGCATAGTAAGATTTAAGGGGTCGTTATAGTCTACCCAAACCTAGTACTTCATTCCTCAAGTAAAAACATAACACAAGTCCTTCAATTGCCTAGGCTCAGCTTACTAGCTTGCATTAGTCCCTATCATGAGGAATCTACCCTTTCACTATCGAGTCAACTATATGCTAACCATGGTAAATGTGCTCTGATACTAACTCAGTGTAACATCCCCAATCCTATGTTTACAAGAGATCAGGATTGATGAATTACTACTACCTCTACTTGAGTAGATTTTTAAACTTTTACCAAGTTAAATAGTTAAGTGCTATTAGTTTGGGAATTTTACACTCGGGATACTCATATGTAACGCAGCAAAAAAATAACTAAAATAGTTGAAATAAATATATAGCTATATATATTTACATTCACATATAGTGTAACACCCTTATCTAGTATTACAATTCCTCCAATGTAACCAGATAAATTTAGTACATTATTCTTGACCTTAATTATTCATTTACAACGTCTGAGAATTTATACCATTAAGTATTATTAAAGTGGATTAAGTTCGGGTTCTTTTGCTTAGGTAACTATACTTTATGCACAGTGAAATTAAAATTGCATACATCACAGCAGAATTTATAAAACTTTTGTATTACAAATAATAAATGTCTGGTACATCCTTCTATGAACATATACCAGGATATGTGAAGTACCCATCCATAAGGAGTCAGGACACAACAAGCCTGTCACTCAAATTCCTTTTACAAAATACTAGGGATGGACAAGTTCTGTACATATCCTTTCCCTAATAATTACCCTTTTTCCTTTACTATATACAGTCAGGTATAATAGTCCTAATTCTAATCCAAAAACAATATATAGAATCAGGACCTAAAATGAAGGACTACAAAAATGCTCTTAACAAAAGGACTTCTTATAAGGCTACTTCTATCTTTCCTCGAATTTGCTAAACGTCTGCATTTGATACATATCGGCGAACAAATGAGAAAACTAGTTTCTTAGTAGCTTAACAATCCTATATTTTAAAATCTACTAATATGTACCGGTGTGCAAGCACAGAAAACATTTTCATCTACATTCTAGTCGTTTAAAACATAGTCTCGTTTATGTAACAAATTGGCACGCATTGCATGATTATTTGGAATGTCAGTGTAATAAAGATGGTCATTCTCATACATCATATTTTCAGTAAAAGCATACATATAACCATTAAAATAGCTAATGATCATCTATATATTATCATTCTTAAGACTTTCCTTGCCTCAAAGTGTGAAGCATCTTCAGTCACACTTCAAGGAATGTGGACACTTGGCCACCTTTGTAAGAATTGTGAATACTTGGTCGCATTGTGGACTCTTGGCCACCTTTATGAAAATTTGTGTTACAATTGTCTATTGTTATGTGGACTTAGATTAGCCATCCATAATCTTATAAATTTTTTGGCATAAGAACATTAATAGCATAAATAGGAATAAATTGCAATCACCATTCATCTAACTATAACTTTCTCATTTTCCCTTGACTTTAGCCACTATAAGATACCTTTTAAGTCATTTACCATTGCATATGTATTCGGTCACTACAATTTAAAATGAGGGATTGTTTTAGCCATCATGAAAAAAAATGTGGGATCTAAATTTTTTCATATCCCATTTATCACATTCTTCCATCCTTTCTATATTTTAAATCTATTAACGCAATACCTTAAAATTATTATGCTACTTTCTCTCACATTTAAGTTATGTAGCAATAAAATTTGCCATTTCTTTTACCTCTTTTCTTGGCTTATTTTACATGCTACACTTTATAATTACATACATTTTATCCCTCCTACATTTAAAGGACACTACTATATACAAATTTATCATATGAAAAGAATAAACAAGGTAACACACATCCATTTATCATTCTTTTCTTTCTTCTTTTACCAAAACCAAAAGGTAACTTTTCCCACATATTTTTCAGCAACACTTCCATATGTCAAAAATGGATGCTTTTGGTTTAAGTAGGTTAAAGAGAGTAATATCATGATTTCAAGTCAAATTTCTAGCTAGCATGATTCCTTCGGGTATTTTTAAGCTAAAAACATACATGGACTATTTAAGAACATAAATTTCCACACTTCCTACTTCTAAGGTTTTGCATTAGGCATGTTGAAATTTTCTATTAACCATTCTCTCATGAATTTAACTACATCTACCACCATATATCAACAATCACAACCCATTCCATTCATCATGCAAACTTAGCCAATAGAAACATTACATCTTAAGGAATGTAAAGCTAGAGAAATTGATTCCATGCAAACTTTAAATCATACTACATAGTTTACATCATGAAATCAAGACATAGAATTGCTAAGCTACCTCAAGGGTTCAAGAATGATGAAGGTGTTTAGGTGCCTCTCTTGAATTTTTATCTTTCTCCCTTGCTTCTCCCTTTCTCAACTAAGCTAGACTTCCTTCCTCTCCCACTGATTGCTTGTGTGTGTTTTCTCTAAAATGTTAAATTCTCAAGCTGCTCTCTCTCACCAAAGGCACTTGCCATGTGCACCTTTAATTCCATTCCCTCTTGTATATTATCCAATCAGGTAATGAATTCATGCAAAAGGAAATCTTGTGTTAGTGGATTACCCACTCGACCATGTTAAAGGAAGGGAAGAAGGGAAGTCACGCAAGCCTCCCACTTCACGTAAGGTTGTACGGTCACTCAAGCTTTACGTCTTAGCATCATACATACCTATGTGAATTCATCACTCGATGGTGCCAAAGGAAAGAAAGGAAATGAATTCATGCAAGCTACCATTTCATGTGAGCCACCCTTCACACAAGGCATACGGTTTTGCATCCTATATTTTAATTCCCTATATCTAGTTCCTAAATGGATTCCACCGTACACCTACATATATGTATATTACTTTAAATAAATTTTGCACTCTCCTCCCTTTTCTCACTTTCATCTCCTTCACCGAATGCACGTGTATATGTATATATATTTAATGGATGTTAGAACTCTTTTTTCCCTTTTCAATGTCTATTATGGTGTGGGTTTAATTCACTCCTTCCTTTGGCAATTCGGCTAGATAAGGGAAGAAAAGAAAGAAAAAAAATTTAAATCAAGCACCTAAACTTTTATGTAAGCACCTCAAAATCAAGCTTACTTCTAATGCACTTTTCACTCACATTCTAATTCGATTAACACAAGAAAGAAGGTGTTATTCTTTAGCATATTTATTCTAAATATTAAATTACATAAGCAAATTCATCATACTTTATAAAAACCTCATCCAATTAATTAAGGGAACATTAATTTAAAACTTACCAAGAGAATATGGGTGTTACATATAGGATTAATTTACATTAGCTATAGTTTCTATGCAATAGACATATACCTATAGATATGTGAGAGTGTCAACTAGGGTAAGGAGACAACAAACCTATCACTCATACCCATATAACAAAATTGCTTGTAGATACCTATCTCACATATCCTAATACATATATGCCCTTAATTTATACAACAAAAATCATCCTGATCCTTTCCAAAAGTGACAATAAGGATTCAGGGTATCGGGCATGTCAAAAATACACCACACAGATCCTAAACCTCATGCAATTAAGGTGTAGGAGGTATTTCTACTACAAAAATAATCTATATTTCCTTCAGCATTAGGAAATACCCTGAGAATGGTATTTCCACTATCTCCACCTCTTCCTCTAGCAAGACTTGGTATCTAGCCATCTGATACAAACCAACATTTTATATGAGAATAATTTCTCATTAGCAATAACAACCTGTATTTTTAAAACAGTTGATTTGTACCACTACAGTGGTATGGAAAACATTACATTCTTCATGTAATCACATAAAATATTATGCCTATTGGGATGTAATTCATGAATTATATAGTTATATCATCTCATGTCTCATACTCATACTTATGCAGTCATCACATATCCATCACACAGGATATATATTATCACCAGATTTTATCACATTATGTCATTATCCATCAAATAGGATGTGTATCATATTGTAATGGCAACAAAGTTATAATCACATATAAGCAAGAGCATAACCAAGGAAATCTAGAGTATATTATCGTGGCCAATGCCAAATCATGATCATCACAAGATCATACCAAGAGATATCTAGAGAGTCACTAAGCAAACAACTCATATAAAACCCTCACTCACAGGTGAGTTTCTCGTAGTCTATGACTACTCGTAGTTCTCAACTACAATCTATTTATAATCCAACAGTCCTTGACTACAATTCATGTACATGCTGGAGCATCCTCTAGTGGATCTAAGTACATTCATCCATAACACCCCTATGAGGGTCTTTGCCAATTGCTCTGATAGATCATTTCCCACCTCCAAGAGCCCTAGAGTCCCTGCCCTTCCTTGGCAGATCATCCCCTATATATCCAGGATTACTATATTCACAGCTCATCTCCTAAAATACTATTCATAAGCATATAGACTAGGGTGATTCAGCTCATATCATGGTTATGTCTAATCTTAACTATGTGACTCCTTTAAATTGGTTATAATAAGAACTCACTAACTTAAAAGTAATAACCATCACAGTGCTTTCAAAACTATTCAATTTAGCTGTAAAATGCCCAATGATCATCCAATACCAACAATTGCTCATTCAACACAACCTATCTACCGTTATCCATACACTAGGAATACTTTCTCATTTCTCTTTTATTTCTCATGCTTATTCTTTTTCAATCTCACATAATTTTTGCTCTTTCTCTTTCATTCTCAACCCTCATGTTACCCATTACATATTTCTACATTTGAATTTCTTATTTAAGTGGAGTCTTGGGCTACTATGCTTCAAACTAGGTCATTGAGTTCATTTTTCAAAACAGAGGTCTACCAGTTGACTTCCACCTACCTGGCAATCGACTTGTAGCTCACTGTCCTAAAAAATTGCCAAACTCAAGGGTTAACAATTGACTACCCTAAGCCCAACAATCAACTGCTCCGTTCTTGGAAAATTTTTGGAAAATATAAGTATGGTAGTCGACTGCTAGCTCTCTGTATGCGTTTCTAAAGAACATGACAGTTGACTTTCAACCTCTGGCAGTCGACTGCTATTTATACTTTTTTTTTCAAACTTACCGTTGACATAGATTTTTTTTCCAAGAATGTGTTTATAAACTTTCTCTGATGATTACTAACAGTATATTAGAATCATTTTCCACATAAAAATAACTCAAACTACCATTTGATATCACTCAAATCTTGGATTAAAAGTCATATTTATTCAATAAGAAAAATATCATTTCTCATAATCTGATTTCAGCATGCATAAGTATATTCATGCAGTTTAAAATACCCAATAGCATTTAAAAACATCAAGAATGTAGTTTTAATCCCTTTTTCTTTTCAAAACACTTCACAATCATAAAATTCAATCACATGAATAGTAACTTTGAAATAAAAGGGATTGGGTTGTTTTGCTACCTTATTCTGTGTAAAAGTTAGAGCAAAATTCTCAGATGCACTCCTAGATTGATCAACTGCAAATTTCTTGCTTCAATTCACTTTAGAATTCCTCTTTCTCTCTCTAAGTTATGAAGTGTAGGGTGAGAAATGAGGTTCCTAGGACTTGGCTCTATTTATAGGTGGTTCGACAATTGCAATTCTAATCCTAATTCTAGACCATTCAGCTTCAAATGACAATTTCTACTACCACATGCCAAATTACATTTTCCCCCTAAACCATTGGTGGAAAAATTCAAAAGTTTAGTAGCTATAGTAACTCTTTTGGCTAAAATTATGGTATGCTACCCTTGAATATGGAAAGCTTACATAGCTTCCTCCACTAAACCTTTTTCCTCTCATTAAGTCCCCGTTCTTTTCTTTTTAATATAGTTCCTCATTATAATGCAGCTACATGCATTTTAATGTAACAAACATAAGCAAGTAATTTATTCAATCACTAACAAAAATCTCTTAATAAATAGAAGGAACAGATGTTACATGTAACACCCTCATTAGCCTATAGTTCCTTTTAAGTGTTTAAAGGTATAATGTATATAATTATCATAATAATGGTGTGTTACTATCACTTCTACCTGAGTAAATTTTAAACTTTTTACCAAGTTGATTAATCTAGTGCCACTTGGGTTGGTTTCTACTCTCAAGTTCTCTTAAAATCGCAACGGAATAAATATATAGAATATACCTAGATTAACTATACATAAACATGCATTCTTAATTAAATATGATAATTAACTATTGGACATAGAGACAAAAATCCTACCACTCATGCCACTATAATTTCATCTAAGCATCCTTTCATTTACATTTATGTCTAACTAGGCTATACAAGTTGGATCATTACTAGCCTTTCTTAAAAATATCATGAAAGCTAGTACAAATAAAACAAGCACCTATTCTATCTCAAAATGGTCACTTTTGTGTACCCCATAGTGGGTACTTACTCCTACTTTACCTTCTCTCCAGCTCAGGACCTATACATCTGGTACATGCCAACAATAACGTGAGAATTGAATCTCAGTACCAATGCAACTTGTTACGAAATCCATTAACCTGTACCACTGTGCTCGCATAAAAAACTCTACATTCTTTCATAAAGCATTTCACATACCATTGGGATGTAGTACATGTAGCATTGAATCATGTTATATACTCATACATATGCATATTCATCAAAACATATCATCTTTAAAACATGGGAAGTGTATTCATCATCATTCTCATCATAAAACATTTCTTATAAAACATATGTGTGATAGTGAACATGCCATCATTTCATTTTCATAACATATGAGCATTATATAAAACACCCTAAGAGTAATCAGAAGGGTCACCCAGCAACAACTCCATGCACCACTGTCTATATGAATGAGCGCATAGCTATCTAGTCATGCCTTGACTTTTGTACATTCTGAGACGTTCTCTAATGGATCCAAGTACCTTAATGGTCCCCACCCCTTACTGACAGATTATCCCTTACCAGTGGGATTTCTTCTTTTCGTCCCAATTAGGGCTGGAATAACTCTCATGGGATCACCGTCAACTCTACCCGAATTATTTTCTCTCCACTTTTAGGTGGATCATAATACTATGGAATCACCATCCCTTTCTGATGGATCACACTCTCAGTACGTTATTCTCTACATATACTCTAGGGTGAATCAGCCTATGCCCATGTTTATGCTTAACTCTAAGTATGTGTTTCTCATATGGCCTTTGGGAGATGACACTAACTTAAAGTTCACAACCATCATGGTGTTTTTGAAATCATCTAAGTTTAAGTGAATATTTAACCATCCCAATTTATGGTACAACCGTGGAATGCCCAATGGTCGTCCCATACCGACAATCGATCACTTGATCATGAGCCTATCTACCCTAAGGCATACACTAAGAATACTTTCCTCTTTTCCTTTTTGTGTTTTTTGCTCTCTCTTTGTGTCACTATCACTAGGGTCTCATTAACCAAAACTCCTAGTTTCCTTGCTTACTTATGTTGTGAGCCCTTAATTAAGTTAGTATGAAGAATTACTAAGCTCAATTACCATTAAAAACTTTAGTTCGTAAGCTAAAAGGCTGCCAGTCGACTATTGGAAGGCTAGCAGTCAGCTAGTGGCTCTCTGTATTCCTCAAGTGCCAAATAGCAAGCTAGCAGTCGCTAGCAGCCAGATGGTGGCTTGCTAGAATGCGTCTTGGGCAAAAATTATAGCATAATAGTCGACTATTAGGATGACCAGTCGACTACTTAGTGCAAACCCAGGCCCGACAATGATCACAGAACCCTGGCAATGCACGCTAAGCCTCTGTCTGCACTTCTAGATTTTTCAAGAACACGACAGTCGACTGCCCCATACACAGTAGGCTTTTATGCTCTGCTGCAGTTCAGAAAACATGATTTTGATAGTACCCAGTCCATAGTGAATTCCATTTTCGATTCTAAATGCATGAGCTTAATTTTCATACAACAAACTTTACTTCTCATTAAACATTTCTCATCCATTAGCTCAAACATGGTACATTCAAGGAAAACTAGTCTATACCTCTAGATAAACACAACCCAGCCCTTCCAATCCATTACAAATACATATATAAGTATACACTCAATAACACAACATCCAATAGAAATAGAAAAGCATATAGAATGTAGGTTTAACCCTAATCTCAGTTCAAACATGTAAAAATCCATATTTTCTAACAACAATAAATATTTTAGAAAAAGAGAGGGGTTTAAGATGAATTGCTACCTTGATTCCTTGCCAATATGTGTGTGTAATGTGTTAAGAATAATCCTCCCTTTCTGTAAGGCTGATTTCTAACTTCAAATCTACTCTTTCCTCAACAAAATCTCTCCTTTCTTTCCCTAGCTCGTCCCTTTCTCTCTCTACCTGTCCCTTTGTTTCTCTTTCTAAAATCTGAAGGTTTGGAAGTGTGTGGGAGTTTAGGGCTTCAGCTAGGGTTTAAGAGAAAGTTAGAAATTTTCATTTTAATCCCTAGCCACTTTGTAGTTTTAGTCTCCATGTATTTTTCCTTTTCACTTAGGTCCTTAGCCTCACTCTCAACTAAGGAATTATATTTCTTTTAAGTTAGTCCTTATACTAATGCAACTATATGTACTAATGCAACATACATAAACATTAAACATCAAATTAATAATTATCAAACATCTCTTTAATCATAATTGGAGCGGATGTTACATTATAAAAACCATGCTTTCCACTCTCTCAACATGAAGAAAATTTGAATGCCTCCCTCCATCTCTCTAGAAGACCTACTCTTTACTACTTCATTCTCTAGAAGAATTCTCTAATTTCTCTATTCTCTCCTTCTTTAGAAGGCATCCTCTCTCTCAGTCTCTGGCTAGAGGAAGAAAAAAAAATCACCTCCAGCTCTCTGGTTTCTCTAAAAGGAAAGAGTCACACTCCGGTGTATTCCCCCTTTTTTTATTTGAATTATTAGTTTTTATTATTTTTAGTTTTAAGGATAAATTAGAGATAAATGATAAAAGGGGCAAAGTGGGCAAAAAAATGAGTAAAGTGGAGAGACCAAATTGAAAATACCTACCATTTTCTTATTATTATTTTTAATCAATTTTTATTTTTTTTTCTTTAAAGTAAAAATCAAAATTATTTTTTTCTTCTCATAATTATTTTATTTTTGTTTTTATTTTATTTCTTGAAATGCAAGTCTAAAGCATACTAGATTAATTTTCAAATTTATTTGTATTTTTCACTTTCTATAGTTTTTTAACTTGTTCGAACAAGATACAATGTTCACATACCTCATATTGCTACTTTTTAAACCAGCACATCCTCAAGGCGGTGTTGGGAAAAAAATAAAAATAAAATAACATACCCTTTTCCACTTAAGAATAAATAGAAAATAAGATGAAATATCAGCATAATATTCTCTCTCAACCAAAATAAAGAAAAAAATACTATGAGAAAATTTTTACATCCCATAATATTCTCTCAACCTGCAACCCAAGTACAACCATACTCTCAAAAGTAAGTATTTACCTACACATCATGTCACTCTAGAACAAGAATAATTGAGAAATTTAAAAAGTTAAATGCATACTTAAAGTGCTTTGACTTGGTATATCTTGAAATAATACTTGAGTCTCTTTAAATAATTTTGAAACTCACGTAGTCTCCTTTATCCAAACAAAGTGAGACTTCATATTTTCAATCAAACCCAAGAGGCTGGAGTTTAGGGGTCTATTCCCTGATAATGAGATAGTGATCATCGATAATCCAAGGACTTTCATTCAGCCCAAATTTGAGTCCTATGTGCTTGAGAATTTGATTAAATAAAAGTCGTGCAGTACTAGACCAATCATAGATATAACACCATGTCTTACCCACATCTTCTGCAATTGGCTTCCCAAAGCTTTGAAATTGATATTTCTTCCTAAGAGTTTGACTCTGATTGCATACTTAAAGCCTCTTTGTGTCATCTTTTTTTCGTTTCTTAGGAGGTAAAACAAATTGTGGCATTCATAATAAGTTCCATCCATGCCTTCAATGATCACCACTAGTCTTGCTACTTTAAGTTTCTTCTCATTTTTTGGGGCTTTTTCTCCTTTTTCCACCATTTGATCATCATATATTCATCCCAGTTCTCCCATTTAGTAGACATCTCATCCTCTTCTTCGCTTTGTGTCATTGCGAATATTAGTTCCTTCTAAGGCTTTCTTGAAAGACCTTTCCCTGGCTTCCCTGTCGATTTCATGCCAAAGTTTTTGATTTGGTCTCTCTCTATATATAGTCAACCAGTGATGAAGAATTAGTAAAAGTTTGTTTGCCTTTTCTCGTCTTTTTGATGCTTCTTTGCATGAGGTCTACCCCTCCTAAGGCTGATTCCTAGAAATGTAATCTAAAATTTAACAATTAATCATGTGATAGTTATGTTAGATATTTAATTTGTTGTTTTGTGATTTAAAAATTATAAATCCTCGTCTAATTTAATGCGTATCATTTAACCTTCCATTACGTATCACAAGCATTATTTCATGTTCCTTTATAATTACATATATATTTCATGTATTATGTATTTTCCAATAATAATTTTTAAAGTTATTTTTAAAAAAAAATTAAGAGTTAGATAGGTTGCTCTACATCCAAGAGTCAAAGTGCATTACAGTGAAAGCATGATAAGTTCCTATTTATTTCTAATTCTTTATATTTTATGGGAATTATCTTTATTTTAATATAATTAATTTTATTCTTATTATAACGTGGATGGATATAAAATAAACAAGTAATTCAATAAGAGTTATTTATGCATGTGATCCTAAACCATGATTAATTGAAAAGATTTAATTTTTTTTTTTTTGATACAATAGAAAGTTTAGGTCAAGATATGCTTTTCCAATTCAAGGTCAAGACAGGCTTTTAAGTTTAGAGAGTACTTACAAAAAACTTACAAATCACCCACCAGTGAAGAATTACTTGGATTCAAATCTAAACTATAAAATATTCATAGAAAGAAAATAATTAGATGAGCTAATTTTCGTTAGCTACTAACTGAAAAGATTATTAAATTACATGCTCAGTTTATTACTTAAAAATAGTCCCATGATTATGGTACTATCTAATTTGTTACAACATTTGAAGGGCTAAATTGGGACAATTAGGTTATTGATTTTGCTCTTGTAAAATGTACTTTCAAATATTTGGCTTTAACTATGAAGTACGTATACAACCTTCTTAATTTATTCCTGCCAATGATTATGGCTGCAATTGGTTAGAGTATAAAGATTTCATTTTGGAAACTCTCTAAAAAAAAGACTTGTCAACTACAAAATTATATAATGACTACCATAAAAGAAAAAATAAAAAGTAATTTTTACAAAAAAAGGGAGGGGGGATAGAAGCAATTCTCAAATTCAAGGAATAGAAGGGGGAAACTGGTAGATCCTGGGGCCATAGCAACATAATGGGCTAACAAGTTGGAGAATTGATACATTTATATAAATATATGATGAGTCCTAGCTACTAAAAATTATGTTTTGAGGGATGGTGTCTAATGATGGTTTCATTTTATAAGAATTGCGTATTTGATAATTACAACAATACCCACTGGTAGCAAAAAGAGAGACTCTACGTACACCCGGTTTGGATGGGAGTTTGACAATTTTGGTATCTTAGAAGCCCTATCTTATTTGGTGTTCTGGTTCTAAAGACGATAGTAAAGTACCTCGATTGCCAATATTTTCATTAATCCATGAATGATGTGAAGTTTGATCAGAAGATGGATCATTCATGAATCATGAATATATGTATGTATGTATATATATATATATATATATATATATATATATATATATATATATAACAAACCTTTGTGTTTGGGTTAAGCCTGCAATTCTGTTATCACCTACAAAGCATGCAACTTGAGAACTAATTAATTAAAGCTAGAATATTGGCAGGAGCTTGATTGTTTTAAACTTGCACCTCTTCTATCCTTCTAATGGCTTCCCCCAAACTAAGTCGTTGTTCAGGATTGGTTTCAGTACAACTAGCCCCAATTTGGAGAAGTTGCAACATAGGACTGAGTGAGTTAGTGTCAACATTGTTTTTAATTTCTGGATCAATCAAGTCAGCTTCCCTTCCTTCTGAAATGGCTGTGAGCACCCATTGCACAACGTCAGTGCCACCCTTGCCATTGCTATGATACTGAGAAGGGAATTTTCCAGTCATGATTTCTAGGATGATAATTCCAAGGCAATACACATCAGTTTTGCGGGAAACTTGTTGGTATTGTATGTAATCTGGGGATTTATAGGCAAATAGTGCCTGGGCAACCGTGTTGGGATTGATTAGGGGATGAAAGGCGTAGTCAGTAAGGAGTGGCTCATAATTATCACTTAATAGAACATTGCTGGACTTGAGGTTTCCATGGGGTAGGTCGTGTGATCCAAATTCAGAATGAAGGAAGCTTAAGCCTGCTGCAATTCCCCGCACGATGTTTAAACGCGTGGGCCAGTTGAGATCAGCATGGCATGTTCCTCTATCCCCTAAAAACATTAATTACTAGTTAGCTAAATCAATTAATGGAATGATTGATTGATTGGAAGAAGATTCAAATGAAACTCCATATATATATATATATATAATTATAAAGTAATATGTATGAATGTACCATGTAACACATATAATAAGCTGCCCTTGGGAATGTATTGTGACACAATGAGCTTCTCTTCTTTGCGATAATGATAGGACAAAGGTGGGAGAATATTGGGATGTCGGATTCTCCCAAATTGTCTCATCTCTGCGTCAAAAGCATCTCTACCAATCTTGTTAATCTCTCTCATTCTCTTGACCACTACTGACAAGCCATTCCCCATGGTGGCTTTATATGCAGAACCCATACCCCCATTACCTAAAACCTCAGCAGCGGCCTTCATTAAATCAGGCAATCCAAACGCCCCTTTTTCTTGATTCACCATCACAAGGTCACCCATTCCGTTCCTTCTAGAACCTGAAGTTGACCCTGAGCCTCTCTTAGAGTCTCCCCCGGCCCCGATTTGCTGCTTCTTGCTAGTGGATGATCCCGACGAGGCCCTACTATGGTTGGAGCTGGGCACATGCACTTGAACCACCTCATCCCCAAGCAGCTCTTTCTTTCTACTACCCTGACTCTTGGCCGACCTAACCAATACCAATATAAGCATCACCACAATGATAACCATAATCAATATGATGGCGACTCTCACCCAAGCTTTCTGTTTCTCTGAAGTATTAATTACATTCTGGCCTTCCCCTTGCCCTTGATCACACTCCTTTCCCACCACTTTCCCGCACAGTCCTTGGTTTCCAGAGAAGGATGCTATCCCAAATCGAGCCAAGCTATCTGGGATTGCTCCTTCTAGTTTGTTATTAGAGAGGTTCAATGCTCGAAGGTGCAGTTGATTGATGGGTGGAATAGGCCCCGAGAATTCGTTGTCCTCTAGGTGCAATTCTACAAGTAGTTCTAGCTTGCTAAGGGAGCCAGGAACGTTGCCGGAGAACTTGTTACTAGAAAGCCCTATCTTCTTGATAGAGGCAAAATTGGCAAAATAGTCAGATGGGATAGGGCCGGAGAATTGATTAGTACTCAAGAAGAAAGCCTTGAGAGCACCGAGCTTGTTGAGCGGAGGGATGGGGCCAGAGAAGGAGTTGTTGACAAAGCCAATGGTGCGAAGGGCAGGGAGCTGGAGGAGAGCATCTACATCGATAGTGCCAGAAAGAGCCATGTTGGTGAGGTGAAGACCAATGACAGAATTGTTGTTGCAGAAGACGCCTTCCCACTTAGAAGAGCAAGCGGAGGTATTGGGTGCCCAAGAGGAAAGGCGAGCCTGGGCGTTAGGATGGAAGGATTGCTTAAGCTTGAGGAGAGCGTCGTCCTGAGGGAGAGGGAGGGAGGTTGGGGAGAAGGAAAGAGTGAGGAGGAAGAGAGGGAGGACAAGGGAACGAACAGCGGCCATTGCAGACCCGGAGGCCTAGGTGATGGAAATGGACCGCTGCTCGGAGAGAAGAAGGTTCTCTGAGGAGGCTTATGGTGGAGAATGCTTGTTTTGTTTTGTTGAGTTTGGAGATGGAGAGGGAGAGAAAGATGCGTCATGTTGGTAATGTGGAATGTGGTGTGTGGATTTGATTTGACATGAGATGAGATGCCAGAATTACATGACATACTAATAATAGATCATGCAATGAATACATTGCAGAAATGGAGCACCGAAATCTTTGGATTCATTCATTCATTCCTAGCACAAAGTTGGTGCGGTGCAACTTCAGTTGACCCGGTCAGCTTTCCCTCTCTTCTTTCTTTCCTTTCCATTCTTTTAACCTTTTTTTTATTATATATACATATTTACAACATTATTTAATTTTAATTTCAAGCTCTCCCATTTCTTCCTCTTGGTTTAATACTCACAATGTAAGGTGTAAACAACGTACATCCCCACTAATCTGTTCTGTTCCTGTTCCTAACATGTTTTTTTTTCTAGCTAGTTTATAAATTAAATAATTATAGTTTCCAAGTTATCAATCTGTAATGAGGATGAGAATGAAAATCCCATATATAGGAGTGGATACACTCTTTTTTGTTGCATGATCAGTTCTGTATATTTGATGCTGATTTTCAAACTACTTTCTAAAGTTAAGATCACCACAAGTGAGTATGTTAGGTGAGTGTAAAGTTATCTCTTGAGTTGAGTTTGAGATTCATTGTAGTTGTACGTATGAATTGGTACAAACTCCTCACCAATTCGCCCCATCCATCATGACACTTCATATATATATTGCCCTGCAATAAGTAAATTTTGATTTTCAGCTCATATTAATCTCATGATCCTTCAATGAATGGTCCATTTTAATTTACAAACTGCAAACATTATCATCTAACATAATTAGTTTTTAAATTTTTTAAAGATAAAATGGCCATTTTGATCATGATTATAAGCACTTTTTTTTTTAAGGAATCAATTAATAGTTAATAAACAAGTTATCGAAAATAGGTATACTACCAATACAATATTGTTATTGTTCACCAATCTCTCGTAACATTTTATATATACCAAAATGGTTTCAACTTTCAAGGATTGCTTTTGCTTCCCTTTCATGATGTGGTTTTTATACCGTTAACCCTCTATAATCCTACTCACCGTATGATATTTTAGATTTATATTAATGTTTAATATATTATTATTTAATAGAAAAGTGGCAGGTAACGTCTTAATACCATATCTTAGTTTAAATAAAAAAGGTATTATTTGGTAGCAGTCAATTTTGTCATAAATGTGTTTAAATTTTTTTCCTTACTAATTTTATCTTGTAATTTATTATAATGAACTCTAAAATAGATTCTATTTTATGAAAATTATAAGATGGAAATACAATAAACAAGTTTTGAAAATATTAGATCGTATTTTGTTTCTTTTATATCAATGAAGAGAGAAAAAAAATTGCACGTGAATTTTTTTTATTTTTTAATATATTTCTATTTACAAGTAATAAGAATATAGTATAATTTGTGAGATGTAAACTATTTAAAAGTAAAAGGGTACATTTAAAAATTAAAAGAATAAATAACACGGATTAACATGGAATATTTCACTAAATTAAATGTTATATTAAATATAAATATCATTTTATACAATTTCATAGTTTAGAGCAGGTGAAGGGGAATAATTTGAGCATTTGAACTCTATATTAATTAAAATTTCATGAAATCTTAGATCCCTTAACCAGTCATACTAAGAGTCTGAGACTTATTCAGTGGCAGGAGGTGGGTATCATCAAGATTAACACTACCGGAAGCTCCTTCGGTAACCTTGGGCGATCAGGCTTCAGTGGTATCATTAGAGATGATCTTGGGAATTGGATTGAAGGCTTTTATAACTTCATTTGTTTCACTTCCAGCATGCATGCTAAGTTCCATGCTATTCGGATAGGTTTATTCAAAGCAGAAGAGTTGGGAGTTGATATTATAGAGTTGGAAACTGATTCTGAAAGTTGTTGTCAAGTTGAATTTTCTTGCTAATGCTCTCTCTATAGCTTTTATTAGAGACAATTTTTCTCTTTTTTTGTTTTCTTTTGTTGTTCTTTCTCTTAGTCACCAAAAACAATTAAAATTTTTGTGATTTTCAAAATAAATTAATAGTAATTAACACAATAAAGTTAAAATTATGTTGGACTGGTTTTCATATATTTATATTCATCATCTATATTATAATGACTTTGAGTTTTTATGGTCAGTGATATAAAAAATATATATTTTATAATATATAATATAAAATAAAATATATAATATAAATACATAAAAATAATAAAAATAATAAAAGTTATAAGAGATAAATGGATTAAATAATTTTTTACTAATTAATTTTTTATTTCAAAATTATAATAATAATTATTTTATATTATATTTTAAAACTTTTTTAAAAAAATTTGTATGCAAAGCCTTTAGTAATCTTTAATGATATTGTGATCTTATTTTTTTAATATGGCATACATTATTTCAATAGAGTAATCATTTAATATAACATACATATCTTAAATATAAAATTATGGCGTGGCACGTACTTTTAAAAATATATCATTTATCTACATAAAGTATTGCATTTATCTATCATTTATTGACTTATAATTTATGAATTTTGAAAGCCAACCTGAAAATGAAAAAATATAATTAAAGAAGAAAATAATAGCATAAATTTGATAACCATAAAAAAATTTTATTTAAGGTGAAGTGTAATTGATTCATTATTTTAAATTATTATTAATGAAAAATTATTACTTAAAATTTTAAGACATATAACTGAATAATTTGAAGATGCAAATGTGAAATATATTTGTAACCTTTCATCTTCTTAATAAGTCAAGCTTTCCTTTCGGTAATAGATTTTGGAAGTTAGATTTATCGAAAAAAGTATAGTATCTTGAAAAATTATTTTTTAATGTAAATTATATTGAAAAATATATTAATTAAATAAAAAAAAAGCTCCCTATTTTTTCTTCATCACATATTTCTTGAAATTTATATTTTAAAATATAATTTTAAAGATTAATAACCCATAATTATATATAATATCTTAAACCTAAATAAAAATAAATTTAAATTATTATTGTGGTCTTTATAATTTTATTTATTTTTAATTAAATTTTTATAGTTTAAATATTTGTAATTAAATTCGTATGATTTTAAAAATTTTTAATCTAATCCATTAAAGTTTTTGAAATTATATACACAATTTAAGCTTATTAAATGATTTTATTTTACATAAATTATATTTTATACTATATACATAAGTTTTTTTTACTTTATTATTTATTTTTTAATCTTTTTATTGACATAATAAGTATAATCAAAATGCAAAATAATGTTAGCCAAAAAAATGCTAAAATTAATATATGCCAATTATATTGGTAAAATGTAAACATAATTTTAAAAAAAATCTAATAACAAAGACTAAATTAAAATTTTTTTAAAGACCAACTATAAATCAAATACAATTATATAAATGACTAGAATAATTCAAGTTAAAACAAATATAATTTTGAGTTGAAATGCGCACGTGCCAACCCGTTTATAGATCCATGACATTGTAATTGGACCTGCCGTTGCTCCATCGTTGTCCTAGAAACCGACTCTCAGTATGTTGTATCCAAACAAAAACTCTCCTTCATCAATCTCATCCCTCAGAGCCAGAGCTTTCCTTCCAATCTACTCCATCCTCTATTTGCGAGGTGGATTTTCACCTCCATGTGACTACTTACACCATTTGCTTCACTCCCTTAAGTATCCACATTCCTCACTTTGAATTTCCCCTTCAACGCTCCATTCCCTCTGAAACCCAACTCCCACGAAAGGAATCCATTTTCGAGATTAAGGAACCACGAAGGATTCTCCTCTAGCCCACCTTCTGCTGTCAAATCTAACTCTGTCCTGATCCGTTTTCAGTAAAGGAGTGTCGTAGTTCAATGATGGTGGAGACCTTAACACTTGGTCGGTTCCACCACCAGAGGCTCGACTTTAAGCGCTGGATTCCAGCACTCTTGACGTCCCACAGGACCCTCTTTACCTTTCTTTGGATCGCCGCTTTTGCATCCATTTTCATCTGGCAAAGGCACATTGTTAATGGCTTCTTTATGATCGGTCGCTCCTCTGCGAGGCCGATGCCAAAGCTGCGACCCGTGGCTTTCAATTTGACAGATTTCGGCGGTGTGGGTGATGGGGTTACTGTGAACACCAAGGCCTTTGAGAGGGCTATTTCTGTCATCTCCAAGTTAGGGAAAAATGGTGGTGGGCAGCTAAATGTGCAACCAGGTCGTTGGCTTACAGCACCCTTTAATCTCACCAGTCATATGACTCTTTTTCTTGCTGAAGATGCTGTAATTCTCGGAATTGAGGTGGGTTTTCCTTCACTGATAATTTGTTTCGTGCGTGTTTTGTTTGAAATGTCAAATCTCGAAATTAGAAATCATAATGATTATTTTCATTTTTCCCCATGGTGATTAAGATCTTAAGTAAAATATTGTTATCTGAAATTGGAGAAACTGTGATTGGATGTTGAAGGATTTAAGTATTCTAGGCAAAGTAGCAAACTTTTCGGCATACTACATTCTTCTTTCTGATATACACTGATTAACGATTCCATTATGGTTTATATGTCACATAATTTTCTGCATCTTCCTGCTTGTGAATACAATCTCACATGGAAATGGCGATATTACGTATCATTGCGTTTGTCGATTCTGCATGTCGTACTTATGCAGTACCATGCTTAACTACTTGGCTTCGGCTAATTTTGGTTGCTAAGTAGGCCAAACTAACTGTAGCAACAACGAAATTTCTTTGGGAAGTACAATTAATACTTTTATTATATGTCGGAGCGTCTATCCATATAGCTAGTCTTAAATGTTTCAGATATAAATAGCATTGATTGTACCATGTAAATCTTGTTGACTTGGACCTACTGCACTAACCTGTTTTAAGTGGGAAAAGGACAAAAAATAATACTTCTAAAAACAAAAGTAAAAGTTGAACTGCGAGTATCATGATTATAGCATTTGACTTGCTTCTAGGTTAGCTGAGTGTAGTCTGGTAGTCTTGATTGCAGCTGTTTGGCACAACTATTTTATTATGCCTTCTTTATGTTCTGCATACATTCCTAGTTGATAATAGAGGTATTATCAGGCTTTGATGTTTTGTGTTTGATCCCTATATCCCTGCCCTTTCCCTCCCTAAGCCATGGACCTCTTATGTAACACAAACACACATTGATATCATCAAGTTTGGGGCAAATTTTTATAGCAAGAGACGGCAATATGATCTGAGATCAAAAGAGGAACACTGCATTTTAGATGATCAAGTGGATCCTATAAAACATAATTTCCATGGATGACTGTTGAGACCTGCTGTACAACATAACAATTTTTAATCTAGCTTTGAAGAGTAAAATGGCACTTAAATTATCTATTACTAGAGTTGACACTTGACCTAATTTCCATAGATGCAATAGTACCTAGATGGCTAGGTCGTAATTCATAACAACTATGATATTATCCTAAATTGATTGCTGGCTTGCTGAACATCCAAAGTTTAGCTAGGTTGCTGTAGTCACATTCTGCAACGTGGGTTTTCCATCATACAAGGCACAAAGTAATGAGAACATATATATCTAGATTGTTCGTTTGGCATTCAGTGGGATAATTTGGGCATAATATCAATTCTACGACTCAAGTTAATTGTGCCTATAAATTTATGTATACTGCTATGCTTTATCATATAAGTTTTGGTTGCGGTCACCAATATCTCTAGTCCCATCATTCTCATAGCTAAAGCTACCTAATTAAATTGTGTATCACTCACCTACTCTTATAATCAAAGCTATCACTTATATATATTATCCTATGTTATGATGAATGACAGGATGAAAGGTATTGGCCGTTGATGCCTCCATTGCCTTCATATGGTTATGGGAGGGAGCATCCTGGGCCTCGATATGGGAGTTTGATCCATGGTCAAAACCTTAAAGATGTTGTAATAACAGGTGAGAATTTTTCCTTCTGCTTCGAGAGTTAAAGAGTAGAAAAGTTATCTTCTTTTCTTCTTGGTGAAGGTCTTTATTTACTTATTTATAAGCACATTTAATCCTTTACCTGCCCCTTTTCACTCTAATTTATTACTGCCCGTCCTTAACTTCTAACCTTTTCTATTCTATCTGTTATAATTGATGGACAGGGCATAACGGTACTATTAATGGACAGGGACAAACATGGTGGAAAAAATATCGCCAGAAGCTGCTCAACCACACCAGGGGCCCACTTGTTCAGATCATGTGGTCAAGTGACATTTTGATCACTAACATAACTTTGCGTGACTCTCCGTTTTGGACACTTCATCCATATGACTGCAAGAACATAACAATAAAAAATGTTACTATATTGGCTCCTATTTTTGAAGCTCCAAATACTGATGGCATAGATCCTGGTAAGTATCTTCTATTAAGCACAAAATTCATATCAAAATGTTAATATACGATGTATTTACTAGTGCCTTCAAGGTATTTGCTTTTAATGTTAGGGGGAAAGGTGGGTTGGGTAGCTTCATCTTCATGGCTGCCAAAGGAAAAAGCTTAGCGAGGTTACTTCAAAAGGAAATCAGAAAGTGAGGAATTGTTGGTAAACTATGTATTTGGGAGCTCCCTTTTATGGATAATTTGATTTTTCTGGCCATCTAGACCAGTTTTCTCGATGGTTGATAAATATAGAATTATCAACTTGAGCTTTCAGTGTGAGAATGATTAGAAGGTAGCAGTAAGTGATGCTTGTGTGAGATCTGAGATGTTTGGGAATTGTGTCTTAAGGTCAAGGAATTTTTTTTCTAAAAACTTAAATTTAGAAGTAAATTGGTAATCTCAATCCAATGTTCTTAGTGTGTGAAATATGTGTTTTTTTGGGCTCAAACAAGATCGACTAATAATGACAACCTGACATCTGTTATACCATGTCTGACTGGGGTTCCAATCATCATGACAAAAGGTTATCTAAATGTCCTTTGCATATAATGTATACTAAAACGTTCATCATTTTTAGTTTGTTGTGAGAAGAATATTAACAAGAGCCCAAATATGGTGTGAACAGATTCTTGTGAGGATATGCTGATAGAAAACTGCTACATAAGTGTGGGGGATGATGCAATTGCAATAAAAAGTGGATGGGATCAGTATGGAATTGCTTATGGAAGACCTTCTATGAATATAATCATTCGAAACCTTGTTGTTCGCTCAATGGTCAGGTGAATGCCCCTAACTCCACCCACTTGCAATTGTTTTATTCATTGCGTTATATGTATAATGGTGTGTTCATTATGCAACAGTGCTGGCGTCTCAATAGGTAGTGAGATGTCTGGTGGAGTATCTAATGTGACAGTGGAGAACCTTGTTGTATGGGATTCAAGGCGTGCTGTGAGGATCAAGACGGCCGCTGGAAGAGGTGGATATGTGCGCCAAATAAGCTATCAAAATCTAACATTTAATAATGTGCGTGTGGGGATTGTGATCAAGACAGATTACAATGAACACCCTGATGCTGGATATAACCCAACGGCACTTCCTATTCTTGAAGACATAAGCTTTACCACTGTTCATGGCCAGGGAACTCGGGTCCCAGTGCGCATTCACGGAAGTGAAGAAATACCTGTCAGAAATGTTACTTTTCGGGATATGTCAGTCGGGATAACCTACAAGAAGAAACATATTTTCCAATGTGCCTTTGTTCAAGGTCGCGTTATAGGGACCATCTTTCCTGCACCTTGCGAGAATCTTGATCGCTACAATGAGCAAGGACAGTTGGTTAAGCGCTCTGTCTCCCAGAATGTAACGGATATAGACTATGATATTTGAAAAGGCATAATCATCATCATGTTCACATATTCGCGGCCTCCTTTCCAGAAGCATGTCTGAATTAGATCATTTTTGTGGGGTCGGAGCAGTCCAAATCTTACCTTTTATTTATTGATTTTTCTTTTTGCTTGTAACTTTATTTCCTTACTCCATTTTTTATAGCTTCCTTTTGCGGCGGAGTTGTATATACAGAACATTTTCAAATGCTTACATAAATCTTACGAGTTTATACAGAAATTATTTTGCACTCTAATTTCCCGTGCTTCATAGATACCTATAGAAGAGAAAATGAGATAAGGGGGAAAATTTATGTTCACAAATTCAGAAGGTTTGATATAAAGTTCCAGCCCGCCCACGTTTTCTTATCAGAAGGGCTTGCAAAGTTTAGTTCAAACATGTCTTTGCTAAGATTTTCATCAGATCCACAGAAATCAATGAGCTTTGCAACAATTTCTGCACTTTCTTGTACATGCTGCATGCTATATGGATCAGTCCACAATTTATTCACCAGTTGTAGTCTCCTTTGTTTTCCTACTGCTGGAACATCCCATTTTGCATAAAGCAGTTCCCTTTCCTCGGCTGAAAGTTTAGTGTTCACTCGCTTAGCTAGGTACTCCCTTTCTTGCTTAAGAGCTTTAATGCTGCATTCCATTGAATAAATCAACAGCAAACGATTAAAATCATTCTGTGTTATAAAGTAGAAACATGATGCAGACGCACAAGCCCTTCTATTTAGAACGAACTCTAAAAATCCTATTATACCTTGCAGAAACAGAACCTGCAGGCTCATCACCTAAAAGTGCAGGACTAGCATTGCCAAGCTCTGCCAGGTGCTGCTCCAGCCATGTCAATCTTCTCAGTTCAACTTCCATATATATCTGATCAGAAGGATCTCCCCTTAACAAGAGATAAAACTGTGTGCGGTGTACTAGCGAAATGTGGCATAAATGCCATAACATGATAATTTGCATTCTCTGCTCTTCAAATACAATGTGCCATGGCATGGGAGATCGAGCATTTGTATCCGCTTCTTCATTTACATACTTGTTTGCTTCAAGCTCCAGAACCTAAATTCGTGTATGGGGGAAGATCAAAACTAGTAAATTAAATTAAAGAGTCACCACTTGACATGCGTTATCTGCAACATTTCAACCTGAGCAGTATCAAACTATTTTATTTGGTATTAAATGTTAACAGCCGATTCAAGTGGTGAGCAAAGTGTCGCATTAGAAAGTAGTCCACCCTCCTTATCCCGTATAACAAATCTTGCTATTGAGTATTTACGGTTTGATAGTGGAACGTACGAATTGATAACAAATATGTAGCTCTAAATAACGGTCAAGTGCCAAACCTATTGTTAGGTGAAGAAAGAACCTCTGCTATTCTCTTAACATAAGAGAGAACACATAAATGGAATCAACTACCGAGCATTGAAAGGCTAATATTTTACGACTTCAAATGAAAGCTCTGTATGTACTATGGCAACAGAAATAACTATAATATGTTATTAAAAACGAGGAAATGATTTTATAGTACTAGTGTAAACCCGAGAGTAGCGTCCAGTTAAGGGAAGTAAGGACATTATAAAGAGTTCAGGCCCAATTACCGGTTGATTGCAAGAAGTTTTGACAATAAAGGAAAACGGCGCTATGTGATTTTGAAGATGAACAAAGAAAATTAGGTAATTACTGTAGTGAAGATCTTTAGTATTATTTATGACGTAAAATAAATTTTACCTGGCAAACCAAAAGCTGCTTCTGGTAATGCAGTTTTGCTACCAGTTCTTTTAACTCAGTAACATAAACTCTGAAGCTTCGTATGTTCTCCTCGACAGCAGTCTTGAACATTCTCTGAATCTTTTTCACATTCACTGACTTCGTTTGCTGCATAGCTGGACTTCCTTCCCTTGATGATATGGTATTACTATTTTCATCATTTTTTCCCATATTATCTCTCTGTGACCTTGGAGTTCCCATGAAGGAAACGTTGTTTTCAGGTACTTTGTTCTCTATTTCATGTTCCATGACACTACGAGAAGAGGAAAGAGGTGAGCATGGGGCGCGTATTATATGTTGCACGTTAGGGTTGTTGTTTAAGGTGAAAGGAAGAATTTTCTTCCTTTTTAGTTGGGTCTTGTTCTCTGGTGCTCCCTCTGTACTCGGTAAAGATGAGACTAGCTTGTCAAAAGATTTTTGAACATTCTCCAGCTTCCTTTCTAAAGAAGCAACAGTGTTTCCTTGAGACTTCAATCGAGAGATCTCTTCCATCAAGTTAGCCTTGTCTGCAACCACAATATTTTCCGGAGTAGAGCTAGCAACTAGAATGTCTCTTATTTCAGACAGAACTTTCGACATTGTTTCAGCAGTTTCTTGATTTCCAACTTTGTGCGTTGCAAAATCTTTATGCAGAACTTCTAGTGCTCGATTTGCATCCTCACAGAGCTGCAGCTGCCGATTCTCAAGCTTCCGGATTTCACTAACCAGTATGGATGGATCGGGAGAAGCCAGTAGTAGTTTCTTCAGTAATGCCCGCCTGCCTGTTGCTTGTCTTTCTGGAGTATGGTTACTAGTAGTTGATTCATTCTCTGCAGAGAAAGAAAGACATCTAACAACTTGACTGGAAGGCTCGTTTTGGTTTAATCCCTGCAAGAATTCAATAATTTGAGTCGAGTAATTACATCATTGTTCAACAAATATGGCTCCTAATCTCTCCTACTTCCTTACGAACCATATTTTTTCTTTCAAGCTCAAGTTGAGATTGTGCAAGCTGCCGCCTCAGCTCTTCCATATCATTTTCCATCTGCAAAATTTGAATTTATTAATAAAAATCAAGTAGTTTAAAATTCTCTTCCTTCATTTTTTTCAAAAGGAAAATTAAAGAAATTTCAAAGAGGTCAGTTTTTCTGTGTGAATTAGGTAAATCCCTTTATCACATTTTTTCTTGTCTTCTTCAATATAATAAGAGCAGACTGACTGAAACCAGTTCTTAAAATTTGATTACAAAAGGAAAATTAAATATAACGATAAAAAAGGTGTGAACGCCAATAAGTAAGCTTTTACTGCAAATGTAGAATGTATTGCATATAAAGAAAATCCTTGACCAAATCTTGAGACAAGGTATTGTAAAACTAATAACTCCAAGATAGACACAATAATCCATATAGAAGATTAGGAAAGGTCACTCCAAATTTTGTAATTCAGAAAACTCATCTTACAGCATGAAAATTAAGATATACCTGATGAATTTTCAACTCCTTTTCAGCAAGCAACGACTTTAGACATGAAGATGAAGTAAGTTCAGGGCTTCGTAATTCTTCTTCAAGCCTTGCTACTTCCTGCTGCAGATGTTTTACTAGTGTCTTATCTGAAACAACCTGTGGAAGAACCACCAGCAGCTTAAACTGGCTATTTTAAAGATGATGAAAAATAAATTTTGCTGAAATATATGGAAACAATCAAATCAGTGACACAGCTTCTTGAAACACCAATATGAAGTTCACAGGGCAGCGAATCTAGAGAAAACAGGACCAAACTCTTTACAAAACTATGAAATATAGGATTTTATGCAAATGTGCATGCATTCACTTTCTTCAATAATGAAAGAGAACTTCTATTAAATAAAAATGGCTTTGCCACCAGTGAATCAGAAAGGGCGGTTATTAGGAAATGATCTGAACCCAAGAGATCCACTTTCTGAAGCTTACTTCAGCATCACTCACGAATAGGAATGTCAGCTATCAAACTTCTGCAAATTGTTTTTGGTAGGGAAGGAGAGTACAATAGTCTATTCAAGGAAGTGCTACTTGCTTCAAAATCCTTGGACAAACTTATGTAAACTTTTATCAGGAAACAACCTATTACTGTATATTATTGTAAGAATCACTGAAAATCAGAAAGAAATCACAGAAATCTGTACATCAGTAGTAGGGCATTAAATCCTACCATGTTTACTTGGGCATTGTTAATGACATCCTTTGCACTGGTTGCAAATGCTAATGTATTTCTTGTCTGCTCCACATGACTTAAGGCTGGACTTATGGCACATATAATGGCTGTCCGAGCATTCCCCCCAAGTGAGGACTGCAAAATTCTTGTAAGCTTTGAACTTCGATATGGTATGTGACCACGTTCTCTACTACTGAATACAAAGCACCCGAAATGCTCATTCAGATTCTGGTGTTATGACCCAATTACATAGCACGAAAGTTTCTTACTACATCACAATAATCAAGGCCACTTTCAAGTTACTCTACTTCCACGGTAAACATAATTTCTATTCCACAAATGAAAATAATCAAACAGCTCTATCAAACAACATAACCAAGCTCCACCAGAGTTATGACCAAATTACAAAGCACCCGAAAAGCTCATTCAGACTCTGGTGTTATGACCAAATTACATAGCACGAAAGTTTCTTACTATATCACAATAATCAAGGCCTCTTTCAAGTTACTCTACTTCCACAGTAAACATAATTTCTATTCCACAAATGAAAATAATCAAACAGCTCTCTCAAACAACATAACCAAGCTCTACCAGAGTTAGGAAGCTCAAGTTCTTGTACAATCAGGGCACCATGTTATCCTTGCAGTATATTGATTATTGACAGTTAAATAGCTTTTCAAAGCAACTAAATTCTGTTATTAAAGTAGTTGGGGATTTTTTATGCACTCTGTAAATCTTTACCAACACTCTCTCAGTATCTTGACAGCTGAAGAATTAAACATCAATAAATTTACTTGTAATAATTTGGTACAAACTGAAGCATAACAACAAATAGTCCCACATGCATTGGGACATTTTACAGAAATCTAGAGCTGCTGACCTTAACTTCCTGATGACTGTTGTGAGTGTCAATAAACTTCGGTTAATGTGGCTGCCTTCCTTCAATCTAGCACCACTTGTGCTTGTTTGAGAGACGCGTTCACTTCCAGCAAGATCCACAAGATTCTATAAACATTAGGAATTCCCATCAGCATGATTTGCTTGTTTGTTAACAAAAATTCCAGGTCAGAATAAGGTGGATGAAGCATACCAAACTGGCTATATAAGACTTTACACGGCCAGAACTTTCCCTAAGGCTGCTCTCTATGGTCTGCTAAATGTATACAAGCAAAAAAAAAAAAAATAGTTTCATGTTAATAATATATAAGAGGAAAAAGTAAATAATGATTACAGAGCAGCAATAAACATGGTGTACTATCTCTAACCTTTGCATAAATTAGGAAAAGAGAAACGAAAAGTTAGCCATGCTAAAAGGACAATCACGCTTAAGATTTAGGAGAAATTGTCCTTAGTTCTAGTAAAACTTATGGAATGCCAAGAAGAATGGATGGATGGATGGAAAAAATTTGTAAACAAGTAGAACTGCAAGTAACTAAAATGATTACTTAAACACCAACATGCATACAGTATCTTTATCAAAAGATAATGAAGAATCCCTATAATCTTAGTTAAGCATACCAGCCTGATTATTTGATGTGATCTTGAGCTTTTATCATTTAAAGCAGTTTCCCCCACTTGCCTTTGAGCTGCAGATTCAATTTTTTTATAAGACCAGTGGTAACATGCAAATAATCCAAAATAATTAATGCTTTTCATATTGAGTGCAAACTGAATGCAAATAATCCATCTTTTCTATATAAAGGAAATCCACTTCAAACATCTGCAGTAGTGAAAGATATCAATATTATAGCAGACTACACTACCTTCACAGATGCTGATCAAGTGCCTTAGATATTGACCTTCCTCAACTACTTCTTCAGTTAGCTTTTCCACAATAGTCCCTTTCTGTATCCAAAAGAATATAAATAAATAAATAAAAACGAACCATTCGTGAAGGAAAAGTATAAATTTTACTCATGAATCTCATAGAAACCTTATTGTTAACTATACCTCAGGATCATCCAAAAGCCGAAGAGGACCGGATTCACGATTCAAAAGGTCTATGACTGTCTCATTATAGATTTCCAAGGCGGAGACTCTTAAAACAAAATCCCTCTCTGGTGTCTGAGAAATTGAAATAACATAAAACGTTCTTAATTGCAAATACTTTTGCCATTAAACAACGCAATTAGATTTGGTTTATAGGATTTATTTCATAATGTGCTAGCCCACCTCTCAACGTACAAGAAAATTCTACATAACTTGGGTACAATTGTAACTTACATTCTTGATATGCGTGTAAATGTCCTTAATGGCATTTTCAGTTATGCCTCTCATCGTGAATGTCTTACCACTGCTAGTCTGCCCGTAAGCAAAAATTGTTGCTGCAGGGTTAAATGAATTGTAAAGCAATAAAAGGTATCAAAAGGAAGCTTTAATATACCCAATAATAAAAAGGACTAAATATAAAAGTTTCAAGCTTCAAACAAATCACCATTAATTCCTGAAACTACTGATAAAGCAACGTCCCTAGCTCCTTCTTCATAAACCTTTTGAGTTGCGCTCATAGGAGCAAAAACTTTATCTGTGAAAAGTAAAAAGAAACATATTCATACTAGTCCACTCCAAAAAGAAACCGGGAATAAGATGCAAGAAGAATCTATAATAACTCATACGTGTCAACCGGGACTTACAAATTGCATGGATAAAATTAAACTTCTTTTCTTTTGAACAAGCAGAAATGTTGGAAAAACGGGATTAAAAAACATAATGATTTTCATGAAAGACGTACCGAAGGTGTATGGTGTTCCAGGCCTCTCTTGGTTTGGATTTTTGAAAACAATGGTCTGCTCATCCAAGCAATCCCAAGCAATTAGATCATACATGGCTTGTTCCTTCCTGTTCAATGGCCTCATCCGAACAGTCACTAATATTTTCTCCTCCCGAACTTTGGGACCACCAGGAGTAGATGAGAAATTCCTCTGTATCTTAGACAATGGCGTTGCTGGTGTTCCAACCATTGTGTTCCGTTGCAGGTCTAAGTTGCAATTGTCTACAGATTAATTATCCTTAAGAGTTTTCTAAAACTTACTGAAAATTAAAATGACTTTTGCTTGCAAGAAGCATACTGAGATTATACTATCTTTATTAGCATTATATCGAGATTTTGTAGGAATACTCATTTAAACCGGATTTTGAAGGACAACTCACAAAATTAGCTATCAGATATGATATAAAAAACGCAAAATAAATAAAACGCGAGTTTATCATTTTATTTTTTAGAGATGAAAGTCTGAAACTAGCACTGCATCGAAACCTAAAGTAATATTAAAAAAATAATAATAATATGAGGTTCCAACTTCCAAGTGAGAAATCGTAGCTACCTATACTAAACTACGTCAAGTGCGACTATTTTACTCCTTCATCCAACTGAATATAACATCAGATTTTCAATAAGCTGCAAAGATTTTAACATTATGATGATAGCATGATATAGAGCTTTGAAAACAGTTGAATAATGTAAAACCATACAATCATGTAGCCAATTCCTCTCAAACAACACAAACCTCTCAGAAAAAACATAAAAGAAATCACAAGAGAAAAAGTTCAACTACACCACTGTATCAATTGTACTCACTATTCTCTAGAAATAGAAGGAGATTTGGCGTGTCGTTTCTTGATCTTCCTTATCCGGTACTTTCAAGTATAAGTAAATGCAACAAAAATTACCTGGAATAGAAAGCAATGCCCTTGGAAAGAAACGTTCTTGTGACCGGAGAGAACAAACGAACTTGTTACAATGAAGATCAAATTCCTCAAGAATGAAGAGAAGAATCAGAGATTGTATTCTTGAGAAACGGCGGTTGATTCGCTGGCAACGCCGAACGACGCGTCCGGAAACTTCTCAGTCTTTCAAATTTCCGAAGAGTAAAAGAAATGCATATACCTTAGCAGCGAGGACTGAGAAGTGAAAGTGACTGTGACTGCAATCTGTACCCCGAGAGAGAGAGAGAGTAGGAAGGGTGTATAGTAACGGTTACTGAAGACGCTCCTTACGTTCAATGCGCGCACCTGGAAACTATAAACGGACGTTTTAAATTTCTGGGTCCCACACTCCCACTGGGAAATAGCCCCACATGGTCATCTAGCATTATTATTATTATTATTATTATTTGTTACATTATTATTATTTTATACGTTGTTATGATCGTATCTTTGTTTTTTGGTTAAATATGAACGTATCATCATGGGCCGCCATGACTTGTTTACGATATTGGAGCGCTGACCTCTTCGGTCGGCCCAAGTCATCACAATGCAAGACATTTTTTATCTGTTAAAAAAAAATACAATACATTTTAGGAAAAAAGTAAATTACATTTTTATCATGTCAATATTTAATTCTTTTTAAATAATTTCAATTTATTAAAAATATATTTTAAAATTTCTTACTTTATTATAATTTATTTTGAGTTAAAAATAATAAAATTAATTTTTTTAAAATGTTTAAAACTAATTTTTTATATTAATTATTTAAAAATACATATTGAGACATTTTGATCAAAATGATTGAAATTGTAATTTTTTTATCATTTAAGGGGAGAGTGTAAGTTTTTAAAATATAGAACAAATTATATAATTTTAATATCTCTTAAAAAAATAGTGTAATTTATTTTTTAAGAAAAATAAATTATATCACTTCAATTTTTAATATTGGTAACCTAAAAAAATATAATACTCTGTCCATGGCACGTGGCTATTATACTTACAAATGCGCCAAAATAGGAAGTTATTTTTTTATACTAGATAAGGTTAGAGATGCTCCGAACAAGGACGAAAAAAAAAGAGAGGGGGGGGGGAGAGGGGGAATAAAATGAGACTAGAAAGTGAAGGCCCCAAGATGAAAGTTTGTTTAACCATATAATCGACATATTGTATTATATAAACTTATAAGGTCAATCTATATGTATACGATAATCAACATATTTTTTAATTAAGTTTTTCTTGTCTTGATTATACCATATACAGAGTAAAATACAAAAACAAAAAACAAAAAACATAGTTTTGTTCTCTTAACTTTAATCTTTTAATTTTGACTCTAATTTTGTTTTGTTCCTTAACCCTTTTTTTAGTTTAATCTTTCAACTTTGACCTTAACTTTAATTTTGTTTCTCAATTATAAAAAGTTCAGTCATTTCCTTATTGGCAAACTGTTCAAGGCTGGTAGAACCAAGGGGGAAGGTAGTGGTGATAGTGCAACTCAAGGCTTTAGTGGTTGTCCTTCAACAACTACTAGGGTGCCATGATAGGCTTATTGTGGAACTGGGCTTCGGCGTGGCCCTAATAGTAAAAGAGCTTAGAGATATGTATAAAAAGTCTAAGCCCTCATTTATATTTCTCATGGAGACAAAAGTAAGAAGTGTAAAATGGAGAAGATAAGACAAGGGAGTTTTAGTTTTGATATTGTCGTGTATGAAGATCTGGTGGGGTTATTAGATGGTATTGCTTTTAGTCAAATGGGGAGGTGGATATTCAACATATTTCTAGTTCGAAGAATATGATCCATGCTAAGTTAAACTCGAGTATGTTGAATGATATTTTCTATTTTAATTTGTATATGGGCCTCCTAGGATCATCTAAGAGTGAAGGTTTGGGATAAAATAAGAAAAATAGCCCCGAGTGATGAATTTTTATGGTTTTGTCTAGGAAACTTCAATGATATGCGAAATAATTTAGAAAATTAGAGTGTTTTGATCAAAACAACACAATTGCTAGTGAATTTTCAAGGATTAGTGTTTGATTGCAACTGGATAGACCATGGAATTCAAGGGATCAAGATTCACTTGGCCTAAAAAATAACTGGGAAATGCACACATTAAGGAAAGGTTGGACAGTTGCTTTTGTAATGCCAAAGTAAGGGAGCATTACCACTGTAAAAAAAATAATAATTTTATTGCAGTTATTTAGCGGTGGTTGACAAAACCGTCAGTAAATTGTAAAATAACGATGATTACAATATTTTTATGTGGTCGTCACTATTTTTTAAAATATACTGACGACTCAGGACTAAACCATCACTATGTTGAAGTTTACTGACGGTTTACTTGTAATTTTTGTTACGGTTATTTAGCTGTGGTTTTAAAAACTACCACTAAATCAAAGAATATTTTTTAAAAAAACTAGATCTGCATTTTCACACATATCCAATCAATATCGTGTGGGTGTTCTAGAAAATAAGGGAGATCTAGTTTGCACGCTGCCCTTGGAGAAATGAACGTTGTCATGGGAGCTAGTCAAGATGCTACCTTTGGGACATCACATCAAGTTGTCTGCCATTCGTTACTGTCATTCCCTATTTGCTGTTGTCATCTGTCGTTTGCCGCTATCCTCTACCGTGATTTGGGCTTTTGGTTATCTTCCAAGTTAGTATTTTGGGGTTTTAAGCTTAAACTAGTTGGTTTAGTTTGGTTTTCACAAAATCTCTAGCTGAGTTACTTCGTAGAGAATAAGAACATCGTAGGATTTGATAATATATGAATGAAAAAGTAGGACTTGGTTTTGACCAAAAAAAGTGGTTCTCTGGGCAAGCAGAAGAAGTACTATGAAAAAGTAGATAAATGAATGACAGCTGACATACATGTTTAACTTGAAGTTCTTATTCGCATGAAATAAGTAATATATGCAGTATAATATTGCGTCTTAATTTTCTATTATCTCCTCGTGTTAATTGCTTATTTATGCATCCATAAATTATGTCTTTCACATGGACTTGTCTATTGCAGTAAGGAGATAGGGAAAACCAAATTTAATTCTTTAATTTGTCTTGTTGACCTTGAACGTGTTGATGCAAAATTCTTGGGTATAAGCAGTATTAATCTCCTCCTTATACCTTTTGTATCTTCTTTATTAGGCTTATCTTCTCTACTTAGTTTATTGTTTTATCATTCTATTGAAATCATTCCACATGGATGGATTTGTACATAAAAAATATGAAGAACTAATTAAGAATGTTCTCTAAAATAATATCCAAGGCTTGTGAATTCTTGCTTCCAAGGAACTTCCATGTGGTTGTCAAGAAATTCTAGTCACTATTGAAACAAGTGCTTTTTATTGAATTTGTTAATTGTTATAGGGCCATTATTCTCGTGTACAAAATATTTAACTCCATTCTCCATGGATGAGTTGGCAATGGTAAAGCATTATACGTGTAAAGATAAAAGATATTGTACTTCTATTTAACATAATTACCCTTATATTTGTTATAAAAAAAGGTAGAATTTGGGATTTTTTACACTCAAATGGAAGTTTAAGTAGTTATTTGTCAAAGTATATAGTTCAAAAACATTTTTGTACATAGACCAGAGTTCAAGGAGATCTTTATTATAGTCATTGGATATGTAAATGTAAAAATAATGTTAATAAGTTAGAAAATTAAATTTTATCTTAACTTGAAGGCTATCTAAGAAAGGGTATTAAGGGTCAAGGTGAGGCTTCATTTTATAAGGTCACACGCGAGGTATTTATTAGCTTTATTTTAGCTATGAAAAGTACTTCATTTGCTTTTGAAATTAAAATTGAAATTATTAGTAGTTATTTCCTCATTAATCTCATGCTAAAAACTTGTTGTAGGATAATGGAAAAGGAATGCCACATGTTGACATCCCAAATATGTTTGGGCGAGGTTTGTCAGTTACTTCCTACCTCAACTACCCTGCTAATAATCAATTGTCTAGGCATTAGATTTTAGTATTTTTTTATGGTAGAAAGTAGATATCTCCATATACTACTTTGAGAATGGTGTAAAATTATTTATTCATGCAGTTCTCTTTGGGACAAAACATGGCTTGAAGCAGACGCGAGAAAAATTTGTTCTTGGTGCAATTAGCAAGCATGGCTTAGTAGTTGATACTTTCCAATTGGCTTCTTTGATCTCTGTTTTTCATATATGCAAGCACTAATATGGTCTAAAATGAGTACTAGGCTTCCTTTAATTTGATAAAGCTTACTTGTAAATAGGTGAGTAACAAAACAACTTAAGAAAGATGCTCAAGTAATGATTTTGAACACCTGTAAATGTAAAAACCAAAACTTATTCCACACACCCATCGATCACAATCTTTATTAATGGATAATTAATAATGTAGTTCAATTTTCCCACAATTATATTGTCTTCAATATCCACACAAAATGATATATTAATTGCTAAGAAAATAAGGCAGTGCATGAATGCTAAATTTGTTCTATGCTATTTGAATTATATATATGGACGGATGGACTCATTTTATTTGGAAAAGATGAGGAGCTTAATTTTTTTTAGAAATTATATTTCTATCAAATAAATGGTAATTAATTATCATTAGAAGTTACCCAATTATGTATTCCCTTAATGTTAGGTTTTCCTTTGTTAAAACACATAAGTCTATAAGAAAATATTAATTCTTTCCTTGTTCCCTTGTTTAAATAATAATATTACTTCTGCCACCATATTTATATAAGAAAATATCTAGACATTGTGTGGCCAGTGGTGGCTTATGAATAAATAACAATCTCTTCTTCCACACTCATCCTAACAATTCTTCTCTTGTTTTCCTCATCAATTTCAAATATCCCTTAATTGTATTTCAAAAAACTTAGTTTGGTATCTCCTTTGCTTCTTTTGTTTCATTAAAAATTCTTGATTTTTTGTAGAATTTCCTTTTTTGCACTCTATTCTCTTTTATTGCATAGCTTGTTTATTAATTAAAGTATTTTATATACTAACAATAATATTTGAAATTGTGTTTCAGGCACTAGATCAAATAAGTAAACACGGATTAATTAGAATTTCCCAAGACTCTCCAACATTTAGTGATTAGATGACTTGACAACAACCATGAGAGTTTTAGATGATAAAATATAATTAAGAATATTTAAAGATCAAGTTGTAATTATTACTATTTAAGTTTCTTTAGGAACATTAGGAAGTAGATATGTATATTTCAAATGTGTACTATTTATAATTCTTTTTAATAGTTAATTATATTATTAATTTGCTTATTTTAGATCATCTATGATATAAAATGTTATTTAGGTTAATTTAAAAGTATTAAAAAAATTTAAATTTAAATTTAAATAAATAAATACATAAATCTAACCAAATTTAGCAATGGTTAAAACTGTTAGTAAATTATAGTTTTTTTTTTTGTAGTGTACACAACACTCAAATATTTCATCTTGAGCATGTGGGCTTAGACCATGCTCCATTAATTTTATATCTAAACTACAAATGCAGGAAGAGCACTAACTTAGGAAGGAATGCTATAGAAGATCTTGTGGGGAAGCTAAACAATTGTAGGAGGATACTAAAGGAATGGAGCTTAAGACTTTTCCAAATAATAGAAAGAAGATTGAGGAGTTATCAACAAGAGTTCACAGAAGAGAAGATGTGGGAAGAAAATAAAATAATAATCGAGATTGAAGGGGAATGGGATAGGAAAGAGAAGTATTGGAAACAAAGTTCAAGGATTATTTGGCTTAATAAAGGGGAACAAAATACAAGATTTTTTCACTAGTCGACTATCCAAAGAAGAAATCGAAATAAGCTATTGAGGTTAAAAGGGGATAATGATTTGTGGTTGGAGGAGGAGGATCATATCACAAACTGGTTTAAGAATTATTTTGAAGCATTATTCAAAGCCTCTTAAGGGATTTCACACAGATATCTCGGTTCATTAATATGGTCATCACAGAGGAGGATAATAAGGCATTGATGAGAGTAGTATTGAAAAGGAAATTTATACTACAAAAATTTTGACTTTCAGTGGCGACAAAATTTGAGCTGAAAGTTAAAATGTCACCATCAAAAAGCTACTGAGGTGACAAAACAATTGTCACCAACCGCCACTGAAAGTCTATGGTGGCAACAAAAAGTAGTCGCCATTGTAAAAATCTATAGTGGCGACATTTTTTGCCACAGAATATGACATTTATATGCCAAAAGTCGCCACGGTATCTTGGATTTAGTGGCAACATTTACTTCGCCACATAAAATATTTTCAATGGCAACTTGGAAAGGTTGCCACTAAAGACTGTTTTAGTGCGATAGCAAATGTCCCCGCTGAAGAATACTTCAGTGGTGACACAAATGCCGCCACTAAAACAAGCTGCAGTGGTGACATAAAGTTGTCGCCAGTGAAGCTTACTTCAGTGGCGACGCCATATACCACCACTAATGGTAGTTGTAGTGGTGACATGATAATGTCGCAACTAAAACAAGCTTCAGTGGAGACAAGATGATGTCACCACTGAATCTTCCAATTGCCACCACTGAAGGCCCATTTTTTTTATTCCCTTTATTTTAATTTTTTTGTATTTTTTATATTTCCTACGCCTTAAAAGTATTACAAAATAAAATTATAGAACAAAATACAATATATTGCACAAAAGTAGTTTTACATTGTTGTCGATAATGCCATAAATTACAATAAATACATAGCTAATTACAATAAAATACAGAACAGTCAATGCATTATTATTGTCCAAAGTTGTTGTTCCCTCTTGAAATTTAGCCCTGTGTAAAATGACAACATTAAGAATAAGTATAATTAGTCTTATTATTATAGAAAAAATAATATCATTGACAAAAGACAAGACAACATGCAAACTCAGTGTCGCTAATGTAGGGGTGCACTTTGGGTCTAAAATTTAACACACAACTCAATCGAAAATCTTTGTAAAATGCATCCATTGTACCAAGTTAAAGAACCAAGATGACAATATCAAATTGGAACAATCCTAACCTTCGAATTCACCTAAATACCTAACCTTCTGTGACATTGGTGCACAAAATTCATATTACAAATCCAAGAATAAAAATTTAGACAATAAAATGGCCACTTCTCTAACCTAAAAGGAAAACTAAATTCATATTAAAAACCAACTTGGATAGCATACTACCCACATCTCAAGCCCAAAACCAAGTTAATCGTTCAACATCAAAATTGCAGCCCAATATCATAAAACTATAAAATACAATACCATTAAATTTAAGCCCATTACCACCAACAATTCAATCAACAATAAATTTCAGCCCATTACCATCAATAATTCATCGAGCAACACAATACCTGCTAAAATATTGACATTATCATATCTAACTATTCTAGGATCCTACGATCAAGCTCAGCTTGCATCTGGCATTGAAGCTCATCTTGCATTTGAGCATGCTCTTTTTGGAGCTTCCAGCTAAGCTATGCTTGCAACTTCTTCTCCATCTTAGATTGCATTTGGGCACGCTCCTCCTAAATCTTAGATTGTATCTCCTCGCGTACACCTTCAATTATGGAGGACACGCTGGCTTCCACATTTTCTTGTTACTGAGATTACTTACCGAATGGCTTCTTTCCATAGCATTTTTCATGAACAAATCCTGACCTCTCCCCAAGCACAGATGCCAAAATCCCATCTCCAATTAGTGGGTTCTCATTTTGCTATTTCTAGGATATGACCTCTTGAATGTGAACCTACATTAATGCAAACGGTGATACTATACTACAAGAAATGAAACTTAAACTTCAAAAGATAATTTAAATTGTATATATACATGGATTTCCTGTGCTCTTGGGTTTAACCACATCACTTTGCCTTCTTTTTTTCTATGAGTGTGCTGGAGCTCCCACACTCTATCAGCCGATGCCTTTTCTCCAGTTTCAAGATCTCTCTACAATAAAGACACTTGTAACCAAATTCCATCACATAGTTAAGTAATTTAAAATATATATTTAAAGTACTTATTGTAGATTCTTCTATCTCAGCAATGGAGCGAGGGCCACATGTGTGTAATGTTTTTTTTTTTTGCCCTATTTATTCTATTCCTTTCACTAACAACATACAAGAATGAAACTCTTATAGTCTAAATAACTGAATCAAAATGTCACTGAGATTAAGTGTTGTAGTTTAAATAATTAAATCAAAACTCTTGTAGTTCAAATAGTTTAAACAACACATAATTTCATGTTACCTTGAATTCATTTGAACCATAATGATCTACCAACCACTCCCAATCTTTCGAAGTAACATCCGTGGGCCAATGAGCTAGTCTCTCTTCATCAGTGCTGAAAGTCGTTGTAAAGTTTGTGCAGATGGGTCTTCCAAATCTTGAAAGCTGCTGCATAGTGCTGATGACAAATTTTTCCATCACCATATGTTTTTTGTCATCGCTAATCTCAAACTTCTCCTACATTATGAACAAGTATCCTTCTTGTAAAAAAATTTCAAAACTATAAAGTTACATATATTTTTTAACTTATTACCTTTACTTTCAACCACATTGCTTGTCCATATGTGGCGAAGATGTTTCGCCATCTTCCAGCTCTAAAAGAGACGGTTTGCCTCACAAAAAATCCACAGTAATTGGCTATATCTCTAGCATTAGGCCTCACAACTTGTTGAATATCTTTGGGGATGTCAATCTTGATCTTGCTTCTAAATTTCTTCTTCATGTCCATTGAAATGGACTTATATTTTCCTCTGCCAGTCTTAGAAGTGCAGGAAGCTGTAAAAAAAGGAAAACAGTTAACAATCTTGCTTCTAGATATTATCGAATTATACGCATAAAGATAAATTAACCTGCATTGCTCAGATTCCTTGACCCTTGAGCCATTGGAGAATCCTTATTTAGCTGATGCCATGATCCTTCGACCATTGGAGAATTCTCTCTCAACTAATGGCTTGGTCCTGCGTCCATTGGAGAATCCTCATTTAGCTGATGAGGACACTGTAGACTACTATCGACATGTGGTGGCAACAATCACCAAGCCGAACTTACTTCTTCTTGATTGACACATCTTCCTCGACGTGTACAAGCTTTTGCACCCCTAAGGCCTCGACCTCGTCCAACTCCTAACATTTCCTGCAACATTATATTTAAACAATTAAAAAATAATTCATCCATATGGTAAACAACATAAACTAAAATTATAAATAGTAAGATATATATGCTTAGATTAAATAGAAAAAGGTAAAACCTAACAAGAGTTTGTGGTTACACTCATATCTATGCTATAACAACCTTTAATTAGTGGTTGAAATCATCTGTGTCTTGTGTGTTATTGTTAGATATTAAGTATTCTTCCTTACTTTCCTCGATTACACTCACATCTACATCACTTCATCAACGCTATGCATAATTTCTTTATGCTTCATCACTTTCTTGATTGATAGTTTGTGGTTCAATGTCTATCCTTTGAAAAGAAACTACAATCTCATTGTCCATTGCATTATCAGCTAAAGCATTTAATTGATCAACCTTAAGTTTTCATCGAGCACCACATGGTCACCATCATCACCATCATCTTCTACAGGTATGTTAAATAGGTCACACGGATTTATCTTGACAGCAACCAGCCAACCTGGATCAATCATATCATCTAAGTAGAACACTTGTTCTGCTTGAGATGCCAAGACAAAAGGCTCATTCATATTCAACAACCCCCGAGAGTTGACACTTATAAATCTATATTTATCTATTTTATATCCTATTCTTAAATGAGCAACATCCCACTAATGACACTTGAAGAGGTATACCTTTCTATTTCTAACATAAGAAAGTTCATAAACATCCTCTAATACACCATAGTACTCCTTTTTAGGGTTTGAATCATCACCCTTTACAAGAACTTTACTATTTTGTGTTTTTCTTTTTAAGGCACGATCTTTTGTGTGAAATCTATATCCATTCACCATAAATATGGAATATCTGTGCACTTGTTGAAGAAGACCTACAGCTAAGCTTATCATCTCCTTACTTACATGTTGTTGTGCAGATAGGTTAAAAACCTACATAAATAAGGCCATGTGGGTCATCACTAAGAAGCTAAAGTATGAATTAGAAAATAATGCATTAGGCCCTAAGTTTATATAAACCAATAAATGTATACGAAACCAATTAGGGAAGTCCTTGCTACTCCTCTCATCTACTGTTGATATTTGCATCTCAAGTTCCTTTTGGTGCTCCATACATATTATAAGAGAAATATTGTGAACTCTTTATATTATACTATAGAAGTTGTTTGAAATTACTCCATAAATGGCCAAACCTATTCACAATTTTGAAGCATATACATACAAGCTTGGTTAAACTCTAAATGAGATAGAGTAATTGTTTTGTAATCCCCTATTGGTTAACGACTTTCTTTGAAGATGGACATCTCACAATCCTTATCGGGTTCGTCATCATTCTTAGCTAGTTTATTGAACTTGGTTGAGATGTTCTTCAAGTATCACGAGCAAAAGGTTAGACATTCTTCTGCCAAGTAACCTTCTGGAATGGATCCTTCTGGACGAGCCTTATTACGGACATCTGATTTGAGAGTTCACAGGTACCTACATTCATAAATTGAAAATATTATAAGATTTGTCATCAAAGGAATACATTATGAATTATCTAGTACCTATATAATGCATTACCTCTCAATTAGATTCATCCACTGATATTGCACGGGTCCACCAGGCTTTGCCTCTCTAGCCAAGTGAACGGACAAGTAGACCATGATATCAAAAAAAGCTGGTGGAAATATGGTCTCCATTTTGCATAAAGTGATTACAATTTGGGTCTCTAGTTTATTAAGATCTTCAATTGTCAAGCACTTGGAACAGAGATTCTTGAAAAAATTGCCTAATTCTACTGTTGGTTCGTAAACTTCTTTAGGTAAAAAGCCACAAATTGCAATTGGAAATATATACTGCAATGAGACATAGTGATCATGACATTTCAATCAAAATATTTTCCTTTGACGGATATTGACACAACATGAAATGTTCGAAGCAAAAGCATTAGGAACCCTCAAATTAGTAAGAAAGTTGCAAAATTTTAACTTCTCATCCAAAGACAATGCATAGCATGCTGTAGGTAACAAAATATTTCTTCCATCTTCAATTGGATGTAACCTTTGCCTTAAACCTAAATCCACTAAATTATATCGACTCTTTAATGTATCCTTTTTCTTTCCATACATATTCATCACTGTTGACACAAGATTGTCAGATATATTTCTCTCAATGTGCATGACATCAAGATTATGTCGCATGAGAAGATTTTTCCAATAAGGCAGTTGGAAAAATATACTCTTCTTTTTCCAATTACAAGAATTGGTTAGTTGGTCGCGTTTTCTTTTTTGAAATTTCCCAAAAGTCATGATTCTCAGTTGTTCTAATTGGTTAAGTGTTTCATCACCAGTCAATGGAGTAGGCACCATGGCATTTTTCACTTTTCCATCAAATGCCCTTCAATTTCGATGCCATGGATGATTGGTATATAATAAACAATGATGTCCTATGTAGCATAGCTTGTTCCATAAAGAAACACTGTGTGTATCTTTATGACAACATGGACAGGCAAACTTACCTTTAGTTGACCATTTATAAAGGTTTCTGTATGTTAGAAAGTCATTAATCGTCCACATCACAACTACCCGCAACATAAAATTAGATTGTGAGTAAGCATTATAAGTCTCTACCCCTGCCCCCCATAACTCTTCCAGCTCTTCAATCATTGGTTGCAAGTAAACACTATGTCGTTGTCTGGACACTTAGGGCCTATAATTAAGAGTTTCATCATAAAGTACAAGTTCTTCATGCAATCCCAATGTGGAAGATTATATGGAATAAGAACAACGGGCCAGATACTTTGATTAGCACTCATGTTTCCATAAGGTTGGAACCCATCACTTGCTAAACCCAATCGAATATTTCTTGGATCATTAAAAAAGTTAGGGTATTATTTGTTGAACGATTTCCAAGCCAAGGAGTCACAAGGATGTCTTAAAATATCATCATTAATTTATTTCTCCTTATGCCACCTCATTTGTTTAGTTGTGTGTTTCGCCATGAACTGTAACATCCGCTCCAATAATTATTAAAGAGATGTTTAATAATTGTTAATTTGATGCTTAATGCTTGTGTATGTTGCATTAGTGCATATAATTGCATTAGTATAAGGACTAACTTGAAAGAATTACAATTCCTTAGTTGAAAGTGAGGCCAAAGACCTAAGTGAAAAGGGAAATTGTGCTAAGACAAAATGTGTAAAGTAAACCACAGACCAAAGAGAAATTTCCCAAACTTTCCCCTAAACCTTAGCAGCATCCCTAAACCCTCTTCATTCTTTCAAACCTTCAGCATCCTAGAGAGAGAAGCAGAAGGGGCAAGTAGAGAGAGAAAGTGCAGAATTAGGGCTGAGAAGGGAAGGTTTCTGAAGTAAAGGGTGATTTAAGGCTGGGATTCGATCTTACAGCAAGGGAGAATCATTCCTAACACATCAAATACACACATTTCACAGGAATCAAGGTAGTAATCCATCCTAAACCCTATTTTTGAAATATGCAAAAAGCTTGCTGATAAATGTAATTTTTAAATGTTTCAAGTTATGTCTGGGGTTAAACCTACATTTTGTATGTTTTTCTATTTTTATGGGATGTTGTGTTGCTGAATGTATGCTCATATATGTGCTTACAAGTGATTGAAAGGGTTAGGTGTGTTCATCTAGAGATATAGACTAGTTTTCCTTGAATATACTATGTTTGAGCTAATGAATGAGAAATGTTTAATGAAAAGTAAAGTTTGTTGTATAGAAATTAAGCTCATGTATTTATAATTGAAAATAAAATGCATTCTGGACTGGGTATTCTTAAAATTATGTTTTCTAAACTGCAGCAGAGCATAGCAACCGACTGCTAAGTAGGGGCAGTCGACAGCCGTGTTCCTAGAAAACCCAAAAGTGTAGACAGAGGCTTAGCAGCCAACTGCTAGATACCTAGTAGTCGAATGTCAGGCTTGGGTTTGCACTCAGCAGTTGACTGGCCATCCTCACAGTCGAGGAATATAGAGAGCCACCAATCGACTGCTAGCCTTCCAACAGTCGACTGGCAGCCCTCTAACTTTCAAAATGAGGTTTTTAATGGCAATTGAGCTTAGAAATTCTTTATACTAACTTAATTAAGGGCTTGCAACATAGGTAAGTAAGGAAACTAGGAGTTTTAGGTGATGAGACCCTTGTGATAGTAAAACAAAGAGAGAGCAGAAAACACAAAAAGGGAAAGAGGAAAGTATTCTCAGTGTATACCTTAGGGTAGATAGGCTCATGATCGAGTGACCAATTGTCGGTATGGGACGACTATTGAGCATTCCACGGTTGTGCTATAAATTGGGATGGTTAAACATATACTTGACCTTAGATGATTTCGAAAACACCGTGATGGATGCGAACTTTAAGTTATTATCATATCCCAAAGGCCATATGAGAAACACGTACTTAGAGTTAAGCATAACCATGACCATGGACCGATTCACCCTATAGTATATGTAGAGAATAGTGTATCGGGAGTGTGATCCATTAGAAAGGGATGGTGTTTCCATAGTATTATGATCCGCCCAAAAGCAGAGAGGAAATGATCTGGGTAAAGTTGATGGTGATCCCATAAGAGTTATACCAGCCCCGTTTGAGATGAAAGGGAGGAATCCCGCTGGTCAGGGATGATCTACCGGAAAGGGGCAAGGACCATTAAGGTACTTGGATCCATTGGGGGATGCCTCAGAATGTACAAAAGGTTAAGGCATGGCTAAATAGACATGCACTCATTCATATAGACAGTAGTGAGTGGAGTTGTTGTTGGGCAACTCTATCGATTACTCTTAGGGTGTTTTATGTACTGCTCGCATGTTATGGAAATGAAATGATGTTATGTTTATTATCCCATATGTGTTTTATAAGAAATTTTTTATGATGAGAATGATGATGAATAAACTTCCCATGTTTTAAAGTTGATATGTTTTAAAAGCATATGAATACATATGAGTACATAACATGATTAAATGCTACACTTATTTCATCCCTATAGTATGTTATATGTTTTATGAAAGAATGTAGAGTTTTTCCATGCGAGCACGATGGTACAGGTCAATAGATTTCATAACTAGTTATATTGCTATTGAGATTCATTTTTCACAATAGTGTTAACATATACTAGATGTGTAAGTCCCCTTGGGCTGGAGAAGGAAGGTAAGGTATGAAAAAGTGTCTAATCTGGGCACACAAACTGTTTAGTTTGGATAGTATAAGCACATGTTAGGATTAAGCTAGCCTTCATGATATTTTGAGAAAGGCTAGTGTAGGATTATTTTGTATAGCCTATTCTAACTTATCTGTATATGAATTAGGTCGGATTGATGAATAGACTATTTAATCGGGTTATGAGTGGCAGGATTGTTGCCTCCATTCCCAATAGTTAATTGATTATATTTAATTAAGAATGTGTGTCTATGTATAGTTAATCCAGGTCTATGTTATATGTATTTATTTCATTGTGATATTGAGAGAACCCGAGAGTAGAGACTAACCTCAAATGCACTCAATTAATCAACTAGGTAGAAAGTTTAAAATTTACTCGGGTAGAAGTGATAGTAACACCAACACTCTGATAGTTATTTTCATATTATATTACTTAAATATAAAAAAGGAACACCAGGATAGAGGGTGTTAAATGAACAAACTTTGTAATTTAGGTTTAACTGGGAAATGACGCAAGACTTTGCTTGGTATTTTTTTCTATTAGGGTTCACTTAACTTCTACTTAGGCTTCTTACATATAATACATGAATTTGCATTTGCATGCTCTCACCAATATAAAATGCAATCATTTTCACATGCATATATTTTTTTATAATCCAAACCTAAGTCCCTAATAATCTTTTTGGCTTCATAGTATGAATTAGGTATAATAGCCCCATTAAGAAGAATTTCTTTGAGGAAGCTAAGAATCACCTCAATAAATTTATTAGTCTAATGATTAAGACACTTCAAGTGAAATAACCTAACTACAAAGGATAACTTTGACACTTTATTACATCCAGGATAAAGTTCTGTCTTCGAATCTTCTAGTAAATCAAAGAACTTTTTTGCATGCACATTTGGTTCTTTATTATTTTCAGCCACATAATTCATTTCCTCTAGATTTTCAAATCCACAAGCATCATGGATCATCTCTTTAATATCATCAACCACAATATTGTCATCTTCCCCTTGACCATCACGACTAAAACTATTGATTCTTACAAAGGCTTCTCTATGTAAGTCCCATAATTTGTAACTATCCCAAAATCCCTTTATCAATAAATCAAATCTCACCATATTTCTTAGCTTAAACTCTGTGTTCCTACACCCCTTGCATAGACATCGAATCAAAGTATTCACCCCTAGTTGATTGTATGCCCATTCAAGAAATCCATTTACTCCTCTTATATATGTTATATCCACTCTATTTTTTATATCTAGCCAACTTTTTTCTATTCTATTTTCCTACATTTTGGTAAGAATATTTCAATACTTTTTAAAATCTTCAAATAACAACAAAACATAGACATCATACTATAATGTTACCTAGAATACCCATTGAAGCAACTCTTTAAAACCATAAATGGTAAACTAGAAAGGACCCATTGAAGCAACTCTTTAAAACCATAAATGGTAAACTAGAAAGGACCCATTGAAGTAACTTTTTAAAACCACTCTAACAACTTAGTTATTCCAAACAAAATCATATGACTAGTTTTCGACAAGAATTACCAGTTGATAATTCTATGACATGCATATATGAACATTGTCTTTCCATCTTTCTTATGATAAGCTCCCACTATGGAAGGGTATCTCCACCACTTCCACCTCCACTTCTAGTACTTTCTGGAACCTAGGCATTTAATACAAACCAGCATTTTTATGAGAATACATATGAGTAGCATTAATAACCAGTTTTCAAAATAGCTAGTTGTACCACCTTAAACTCATACAAAAATTCTACATTCTTTTTCATGAAACAATACATCTATTGGGTTATCTTATATAACATTTCATTCAACATTCATACTTGTATGCATTGCTTACTATATATGTTCAGCTCGTAGTATACATCACATAAACTCATCAAAATATATCGGTAACATAGCATCATTCATATAACTTTCATCATAAAATAAAGAGCAATAAGGAAATAAGAGCACTTCTCGTTGGCCTCTACCAATCATCATCATATGATTGCATAATAGGAGAAATCTAGAGGGGCAACATGTGCACTACTCTATACTTTCAAATATGTACTCTGGCAACTTATTTCTGGTAGTCCTCAACTGCATATAACATTTGTGTACATTCTGGAGCGTCCTCCAGTGGATCCAAGTACTATAAGGTTCCCAACTCTAGGTCCCACACATTAAGTACATACTAGGGTCCTCAAAACGCTATTCATAAACATATATATATGGGTGAATCAGTGTATACTATAGTTCTGTAAATTCTAAGTATGTGACTTTTCATTTACATTGGCCATTAAGTCACTAACTTATAATTTAAAACTATCACGATAATCGCAAAATGTCCGATCACCGTCCCATACCAGTAATCAGTCATTCAGATATGAACCTATCTACCACAAATACATATATTAAGAATACAATTTTCATTTCTCTTATGCATTTTTGCTCTTTCCTTTTAACTTTCATCACTTTCATGCTCTTTCTCATTTACATTCAAAGTATATGTTACCTTGCTTGCAATTTGAGTTTAATCTCTAGTTTGGATTTAGTTTTTGGGCTAGATATCATTCAAATATATTATTAAGTTCATCTTTTCATCACAAAAGGTGGCAGTTGACTGGTATCATGATGCAAGTCGACTGATTGCATTCTTTCTAAATTTTCAAAATTCTAAACAAAGAGCTATCAGTCTACTGCTAGGTGTCAGTAGTTGACTGCTAGCTTACTGTTAGGCCTGACAATCGACTGTTGGGTTGGGGCAGTCAACTGCTCTATTCTTGGGCATTTTTGGAAAAATAAAGAATGCGGAAGTAGACTTCCAGGTGCCCGAAAGTCGACTACTAGCATTCTGTATACGATTCTGGGCATCTTAAGAGCACGACAGTCAGTTGCTGCACCATGGCAGTCGACTGCTGCGTCTTGCTCTGTTTTATAAATTTCTGTTGACCTAAATTTTCAATCCAAAAACTTGTTTCTAAACCTATTTTGAAATTGATGAACTCAAGATAAACTTCTCAGCAACATTTAAAACAAGGAAACAACCCAAAACATCGTATAATCTTGTCTAAATCTGAGATTAAAACTCATTTTCATTTAAACTAAAAAACCCATTTTTCAGAAATCATTTTAAGCATGCACAAGTATTTTCAATCGGTTAAAAACACCCAATAGTGATTAAAAACAATAAAATGTAGTTTTAAATCCCTTTTTCTTTCAAACAAGATAAATTTCACAAATTTCAGTAGTAAGAACAATAAACTCCAAAATAAAGTGATTAGGTTATTATGCTACCTTAATCCGTGTTTAACTGGTGTATAGATGATGATTGATGCTGTAGATGCCTTCCTAATAACTTTTCTAACTTCAAATCTTGCTAGAAATAAGATTTACTACCTTTCTCCTTTAGTTTCTCTCTCTACTCGACCACACTCTCTCTCTAGAAACTTAACATTCAAGATGAAATGGAAGGGTTCTGAGGTGTTCACCTATTTATAGGTGACCCGACCCTTTGTAATTTTACTCCCAATTCTCGACCATTCAGCCCAAAATGATAATTCTTCCAATTATATGTTAAATTACCATTTTTTCCCTAGCTCACTGGCGAAAAGCTTTCAAAATTCTGTTGCTACAATAAATCCTTTGGCCAAAATTACAATTGTCATACCTAAACTCTTCCACCCTTCATTTTAGTCCTTTTCTTCATTCTAGTCAAATTTCTCACTCATTTCTAGTCCAATTCTTACACTCATGCAACTATATGCAAACTAACATAACATAAATGCAACATACATAAGCAATTAATTAAAATTAACAAACATCTCTCAAAATTTAGGAGCAGATGTTACATATGTCTTGGTATAAATTTCAGTAAGGTTCTTTATATGCTTTCTATGAAAATATGTTATATTTAAAATGAGAAAATCCATTTTTGTCACATTTAAACAACAATAAATCATACAATGCTTGCCAATATGCGTATATGAATGAGATTATGTTTTAAATGATTGGAATGTAGATGAAATTGTTTTCTGTGCTTGCATAGTGGTACATATCAGTAAATTTTAAAATGTTAAATTTCTTAAGCTATTGAGAAACTTGTTTTCTCATTTATTTGTTGGTATATATCAGATGTCGAGGTATAACATTGTCATAGAGATTGAAGTGGCACGGGTGTAGGTTCCTTTTCTTAGGACCTTCTGTAACGACCCCCTAATACAACATACAAAATCCTTGATTTGCATAGCGGAAGCATACGAGTTTCTGTAAATGGTTATTCCCGATATGGGAACGTTAGGGAATCACTACTGGTTGAGCGTAACCCAAATAGACATTCTGTCGTCCATTCAGATTCTGTTCAACCCTAATTCACATGCAGCTATACTAATTATACATACATACATCATAAATTACTCTGGAATAAAAACTAAAATCCACATATACATCACATCAGGCATTCATACAGATTCCAACTTAAATTCACAAGTTTACAGTGGTAAACCCTACCAAAAATTCGGCAGAGTTTCCTCTGTATTTTGAGCGTATCCCAAAATACAACAGTCATCCAATTTACAAATATACAGCCAGTCCAATAACAACAGAAAAGCAGAAATTACAAAAACCAATATACAAAATCATTAGTAAAATATACACAATGCAATTCAAGCCTAGACTAAGCTGCTCTTCTGTCTATCACCAAAGTATCGCCCAACTAATGTCTAGGTCCCTGTCCCTGTTCCTGTTCATCTGAGTAAACAACCTGGTGAGATATAAAATCCCAGTAGAATAATTTACAATTCAAAATATAGTTTGAAATTTGGTTGAATACTCAGCGGTACAAGCACCGAAAATAACTTCCCGAAATCATTTCAAAATCCATGAAATACCTAATCTTTAAAATCAATTTATCACATGGAAATCGCAGCAATTGCTCAAAATCATAAAAATTCATTTCTTTGAAAATCAGTAATCGAAATCAGGTTAAATCCCATGCCCAGTGTATATAAATCCATGTTGGCCACAATTCCTCTGTGACAAAATCTAAAATCGTCCAAGTGCACGTCATCTAGAGAAATCTCATCTCTTATCGTTGGGTGTGATCCGTAACACGAATCACCCGAATCTCGCCTATATTGTGAGTGTGATTCGTAACACCAATCACTCACTCAAGGACCGGGTGAGAATCAACATCTAGGGCGTCCCCTAGCATGTGCACATACGTCAATTCTCATCCTCATACAGTCTATTTGAGCTCACATGCTCACGGTCGGCTATTTCTCAGGGTTCAAGAGTATTACGCCTAAATTACAATGTTTCCTCGTGTAGGCTATCTCCCCTTATACTCCTTAAACCTTTCTTAGGGTCGTCCTGATTTATCGCGTGATCCCTAACGCAGTACAGGCTAAATCTGGTAAAAATAATGTCATTTAAAACTCCCTGTACTCGGGATACTTAACGGTCGTCCCATACCAACTATCAAGTACCCTACCCTAAGTAAACCCGTCCTAATGGCATCTAAACTTGATAAACAATTCATCTAACATGCAAATGGGGTTTTCAGCACACAAGCATGCAATTTATTCCATCGAAAGCAGCACGTAAATCTATACAATTAACTCTAATCGTTCAGGTATTCACTAGGTTAAATCTAAAACTCGAGAAGTGAAAATCATCCTACCTGGTCTCCTCTTGCTCCAAATCAATTCAAAACTTCTCGTAATCTCAAATTTCGAGCTAAATTAATTCCCTGGACATTTAATTGAATATACAAACTCGTTATGTCATCCGTTTTACGATCCTAAGTTCGATTACCCTATTACCTAGGTTAATTTATTTCTTATTCACGTTCGGCAGCTAATTCAATCAAAATTCATTAGTTTTAGGCAAATCGGACCCTACCATTGTTGTCGGATGATGGAAATCTGTCTCGGGGTGGTCACAGTGTCTCTTATGTATATCCGGATTCTCTGACACGGTGGCGTATGGTAGTACACGGCGGAGGGGTGCGGTTGGCCTCGAAATTCACACCATAGTGAAGCCCGTAAGATGAGGAGTCTGAATATGGTGGTGGCGTGGGGTTCACAATCTTTTAAATGGCATTTTTTGGCTCCAAAGTTTTATGCACGGCAGACGCAAAATCCTTCCATCCGGGCACATCGAACCTCCTTTCAACGGCGGCGAGCTAGTGGAGGAAGCTGGTAGCTCAGGTTACACGCTAGTGGCGGCAGTGATAGCCAACGGTGGCTGACGGCAGTGATCTTAGCTGGCAAAAATCTCACATGATGGAGGAGAAAAATGTCATTTTTTGGCGGTTCTGGTAGCCATTGGTGGCCGTGGGTGGCTGCTGAAGGTTGAGGGTGGCGAGGGGAGTCGGTTGGTAGGCCAGGTGGTGGCACGCGGTGAAGGAAGGAGGAGAGAGAAGAGAGAGAAAATAGAGTGAGGAGAGAGAGAGAAATGTGGCAAATGGTAGGGTTTCGGGAAATTTAAAGCTTCCGGAGGCGATTCTGACTTTTCCCGAATCACCCGGGGAAACTTCAGGATGTCAACTTCCATCCAGATGTTAGCAAGAGTTTTCATGCAGCAATTTTGGCCTCCGTCTGTGAAATTGAAGCATGAAATATCGTCTATCTGTTCCTGATTGCCAGATCGCATTTCTTTCCATTCAATTGTGTTTTTGACTTCGAACGGCCTTTCATTTCAAACCGTTGTCCTCAAAAGTCATTCCAGGCTTCGCTTACATGAATTTATCTTAAAAATCAGGTTTTATCTTTTAAAAACAGATCTGGTTATTACACCTTCATGATCCTAAAGGACAGATGTATTATTGTAACAACCGAAAAGTTTTCTAAAAGATAAAACCTAATTTTCGATGCTAATTCCCATCAAATGAAGCCTGGCATGACTTTCGAGGATGGTGATTCAAAATAGAAGGTTGTTCGAAGTCAAAAACATGATCGAATGGAAAGAAACGCAATCCGACGATCAAAAACTGACAGACAATGTTTCATGCATCAATTTCACTGACGGAGGCCAAAAACTTAGCATAGAAACACTTGCCAACGTCTGGAAGGAAGCCGACACCCTAAAGTATCCTCGGGTGATCTGGGAAAAGTCAGAATCGCCCCCGGAGGCTTTAAATTTCCCAGATTCCCTCTATTTCTTTTAAACCTCTCTCTCTCTTCACTTCACTTTCTCTCTCCTCTCTCTCCTCCTTCCGCCACCATGCGCTGCCACCACAGCCACCGTGGGCCACCACTTGGCATACCAATCGACAGCCCTCGCCACCCACAACCTCTAGCAACCACCCACGGCCACCAACGGCAGCCAGTGTTGCCAGAAAAAGCCACTTTTCTCCTCCACCGCACAAAAACTTCGCCAGCTGAGATCGCCGCCGTTTGTCACCGTTGGCCATCACTGCCCCCGCCATCGTGTAGCCTGAGCTGCCAGCTTCCTCCAGCAGCTCGTCGACGTCGAATGGAGGCCCGACGCGCCCGAATCAAGGATTTTTTCATCCTCCATGCGTCATTCTTTGTGGCTAGAAAATGCCATCCAAACGGTCGTGAACCGCCGTACCACCACCATATTTGGACTCCTGGACTTGTGGGCTTCACCGTGGTGTAAATTTTGAGGCAAACCGTACCTCTCTACCGTGCGCCTCTGTGCCGGAGCTTCTGGACATACATCAGGAAAAACTGAGATTACCCCAAGACAGAATTCTATCATTCAATTACATTGGTAAGGTCTGATTTCCCAAAAACTAATGATATCTGACTGAAATAGCTGTCAAACATAATTAGGCAATAAATTGACCTAGGTATTAGGGCAACCAGACTTAGAATTGTTAAACGAATGATGTGACAAGTTTGAATATTCAATTTAATGCCCAGGAAATTAATTGGGCTCAGAAATCGAGATTACATGAAGTTTTGAATCGATTTGGAGCGACAGGAGACCAGGTAGGATAATTTACACTTCCCGAACGTTAGAATTGACCTTGAGGATACCTAAACATTTTAGATTAACTGCATGGATTTACGTGCTTCTTTTGATGGAATAAATTGCATGCCTGTGTGTTGAAAACCCTAATTGTATGTTAGACGCTTTGTTTATCGAGTTTAGATGCCCTTAGGACGGATTTACTTAGGGTTGGATACTTGATAGCTAGTATGGGACGGTCGTTAAGTATCTCGAGTACAGGGAGTTTTTAATTGACATTGTTTTTACCTGATTTGACCTGTACTGCGTTAGGGATCACGCAATAAATCAGGACGACCCTAAGAAAGGTTTAAAGAGTATAAGAGGGGATAGCCTACACGGGAAAATGTTGTGATTTAGGCGTAAGACCCTAGAACCCTAAGGAATAGCCGATCGTGAGCATGTGAGTTCAAATAGACTGTATGAGGATGAGAATTGGCGTATGTACACATGCTAGAGGACACCCTAGATGTTGATTCTCACTCGATCCTTGAGTGAGTGATTAGTGTTACGGATCACACTCACAATATAGGCTAGATTCGGGTGATTGGTGTTACGGATCACACTCACAATATAGGCTAGATTCGGGTGATTGGTGTTACGAATCACACTCACAATATAGGCTAGATTCGGGTGATTGGTGTTACAGATCACACCCAACGATAAGAGAGGTATTCTCTCTTGATGACGTGCAATTAGATAATGATTTAGACTTAGTCACAGCAGATTTGTGGCCAACGTGGATTTAGATACACCGGGCATGGGATTTTATCTGATTTCGAGTATCAATTTTAAAAGAAATGAATTTTTATGATTTTGACTATTTGTCGCAATTTTCACGTGATAAAACAATTTTAAAGATAAGGTATTTCACTGATTTTGAACTTATTTCGAGAAGATGATTTCGGTGTTCGCACCGCTGAGTATTCAGCCAGTTTTTGAATTGTATTTGAACTGTAAATTATTCTATTGGGATTTTATATCTCACTAAGTTGTTTACTCAGATGAACAGGGATAGGGACAGGAACCTAGACAATAGCTGGACGATGATTTGATGACAGATAGATGAGAAGCTTAGTCTAGGCTTGAATTTTATGGTATATATTTTGGTGACGTTGCTGTATAATTAGTCTCTGTAAATCTATGTTTTATGTTATTGTTGGACTGGCTGTATAATTGTAAACAGGTGACTGCTGTATTTTGGGTATGTTCGAAATACAGAGAAAACTCTGCCGGATTTTCGGTAGGGTTTACCGCTGTAAACTTGTGAATTTAAGTTAGAATGTATATGAATGCATGATGTGACGTATATATGGATTTTAGATTTCATTCTAGAGTAATTTATGATGTATGTATGTATAATTAGTTAGCTGCGTGTGAATTAGGGTTGAAAGAAATCTGAATGGACAACGGGAAGTCTATTTGGGTTACGCTCAACCAGTAGTGATCCCCGGACATTCCCACATCGAGAATAACTATGTAAACCAACCCATATGCTTCCGCTAATCAGATAGGCATCGCGTATGTTGTATTAAGGGGTTGTTACAATTATAGCAATTTTTTTTGAGCTATCCTTGACCCCTGAACTATTTATTAAATATTCATATGTAATGTAGCCCTTTGTTTGGTTCTGATTCTACAATTATGTTCTTTTTGGGTGGAATTAGGACTGTAATTCTTTTTATTGTGAATAGGAAAAAGGGCAGTATTTATGTTAAGATATGTGAAGAGCATATCCATATTAGGAATATTTTGGATCATAAGGGTTTGAGTGACAGACCTATTGTCTCCCTACCCTTATGAAAAGTCTCTTCACAAATCTCAAATGTATTAAATTATGTAATACTTGGAAAAACATATATGATGTCTAAATAATGCCTCCATGAATTTATTTCAGATGTATGACATTTTTATTTTCACTGTTCTTACAAGTTACGATCTGAGCAAAAGAACCCGAACCTAATCAATTTTAATAATATTGTGATGGTATAAATGCTCATACATTATTAATGAATAATTAAGGTTAAGAATAATGTACTGAATTTATCTGTTTACACTTGAAGTGTTGTAATACTAGATAAGGGTGTTACAGAAAGAATCAAATCTCCACTTCCAGAAGGATTTGAATTCAGAATAATGATTAGGAAGGCATCTAACATAATAATTAACTTACGAGCAAGTTATTAAGGTAGTAGAACAACCTAATCCCTTTTATTTTGAAAATACTGTTCATGTGACTGAATTTCATGATTTTAAAGTTTTTTAAAGAGGAAAAGGGATTAAAACTACATTTTTGATATTTTCAAATGCTATTGGGTGTTTTAAATTGCATGAACATACTTATGCATGCTAAATCAAATTATGAAAAATGGGTTTTTTCCTATAGACAAAATAAGGTTAAATCCTAGATTTGAGTGAGATTAAACAATGTTTTGGGCTGTTTTTATGTGAGATATGATGCTTACATATTGGTTTTGAGTTCATGAATATTAAAATGTGTTTATAAATAAGTTTTTAGGATTGAAATCTAGGTCAACCATGACTTAAAAAATAGAGTATAACATAATAGCCAACTAGTAGCTTCTAATAGTTAACTGTCGTGTTCTCGAGTTGCCCATAAATGGAACCAAAGCCTTAGCAGTCAACTTTCAGCCCTTGGAAGTCGAATTCTGTGCTATTCATTTCCTATAATTTTAACAAGAACATAGTAGCCGATTGTCAGGGTCATTGTAGTCTACTGGTAACCCTCAGTTTGGAAAAATATGATAGGACAATGAGTAGAAAGTCGACTACCATGTGGGTGTTAGTCAACTAGCTGCCCTCTATTGTGGAATATGAACTTAATAACCTAGTTTAAAGCATAGTTAGCCTAAAACTCCACTCAAAAAAGGGATTTGAATTGAAAATGTAAAAGTTAACATAGGTTTTTGAAATTAAATGAGAAAGAGCAAGAATCATATAAGAAATTGAAAGGAAAGAGCTAGAGAAGTATAAGAGAAATGAGAATTTTATTCCTATTATATGTGTTAAGGTAGATAAGTTCATAATTGAATGATCAATTGCTGGAATGGGACAGTAATTAGATATTCCACAATTGAATTACTATTAGCATCATAGAATATTTTGAAAACATCGTGATAGTTATAAATTCTAAGTTAGTAAACTTAATGGCCAATTTAAAGGGTCATATACTTAGAATTTCACATAACTATAATATGAGCCAAATCACCCTAATATATATACTTATGAATAGCATACTGAGATATGAACTATCCAAATAGGGATAGTTGTAACGACCTATATTTTTGAATTGCCTTAAATTTATGTATTCTCAATTAACTAGATGAATAGCCATAAAGTTTGGCAAATTACTTGTGTCATTTATTGATTAGAATAAATGTGCTAAAAGATAATGTTGCCTAAAATTGAGGAGCTTGATTAATTTTCATTTTGATTAACCGAATTTTCAAGGAGAGAAGTGTATAAAATTGTAAGTTTCAAAATTATATATATATACCTACTCGGCCAAAAGGAAGAGAGGGAAGAGGTGTGTGTGTAAGTGTGGCAATTACTTCCTTTTCTTTCTCTTTTTTTTAGTTGACCAAATAACCATGAAAGAAAAGGAATTAAATATATAGGTATATGCCTACACTTGCAACTAAGGAAGACAAGAAGAGTGGTACATTTAAGAATATATATATATATCCATTAATACACGGCAAAGCCTTTGGAGGACGGGGAGCATTGATGTGTATGTATGAAATGAAGTAGCAAAAAGGTGCAGAATTTTTCTAAACTTACATGGAGAAAGGAAATAATTTAATACTTCTATGTGCATGACACTTTGGCCTTGTGTGAAGTAAAAGGGAATGTCCATAAGCATGTGGTACGGTGAGGAGAAGAGGGAAGGTGCAGCCATGAGAATTAGGAAAAAGAAAATAATTAAGGAAGGAGTGCAGAAATTTTTATGTAATATACAAATGTAGTTTCTTGTGAGGTGTAACTAATGTGCAAGGGAAGGAATTACCAATTACAAGCAATGATGGAATTAGTTATATAAACAAGTAAAACAAATAAAAAAAAGGGTGCAGTGTCTATTTCCCTTTAGCCTTAACTCCCAACGTGACCGAGTGCTTCAAGAAAATAGAGTGTAAAATTTCTTTTTGTAAATTAAACATGCATGGAGGAAGGAACATGTGTAGCCATGCTGAAATAGAAGTAACAAAAGATGGAAATAGAACATGTCTTTCCTTCTCCTCTCCTTTGACTTGTCCAAGTAGATAACCTAAGCTTGCAAGGAAGTGCAAATTGTACTTGAAAGTACACTTAGAGCAGCCATAAAATAATGTGAAGGAAATGAGGTGGCGTCCTATTCCCTTTGGACTGAATAGAAAATGTGAGGAGAGAGGGAGGCTAGCATGAAGGTTGGGTTAAGAAACACTACAATTGCAAGGAAAATGAGGGTGCACTTAGGTTACACGAAAATCCCAACTTGTCCCCTTTTTTTCAATTCAACATAACCAAGAGGAGTGAGCTTGGTGTGAACATCTTCATCCGTTGTCCTTTCCTTTAGCATGAAGAGTGGGCAAAGGCAAGAGCATAAGGAAAACTAAAATTTCATAAGCCCACGTGTAGGCATGAGATGATAGCAATGGGAAAAGAAAAAAAAAGTGCAGCATTCCTTTTTTTTCTTTAGCCGAATAGAAATGTGATGAGAAAGGAGGATGCATTTCTTTCCCTCCTTGGCATGAGTAAGTGGAAAAGGGAAGAGTACAAGGAAAGGCAAAGTGTACTTTGAGGTACACATGCAACCATAAAATAATAATAACAAGAATGAAGGCAACACTCCTCTTTAGCCAAGTAGAAAAATGAAAGTGAGAGGGAGAAGAAAGTGCAACGTGAATTTAGGGAGAAGTATCCCAAAATTGGCAAGAAAGGAATTGTACACTAAAAACCACACGTGGGACTCATGGATAATAAGAATAATCAAGACTAAAGAGGGGAAGTAGCACTCCATTGATCAAATACATGAGGTAATGGAATTTTGATTGGTATTTAGATATACATGCATGCACACACGCACGAGAAGAAGGGAGAGGAGAAAGAGAGAGGGAGAGGGAGAGGGAGAGAGCATTTCATACATGAAGAGGATTCCTAAACCACACGTGATGCCTACTAGCCAAGAAAATAAAGAAAAGAGAGAGCATCCAACACTTTAGAACATACACACCCACTACGTTTGGTCAAGCAAGAAGAGAACCAAGGTGTAAGAGGGAGTTCAAAGAACGGCCAAGATCAATCCATCCTAGCCATCCTTGAGGTAGGTTAACAATTTTTAAGATTGTGTTCCATGCTTTAGTTTATTCAATCACCATGATTTTACAAGTTTTCCATGAAACATGATTTTCTCCCCTACATTCTTGATAAAATGCATGTTATGTTGGCTAAGCATGTGTGATTGATTGGGATGTTGGTTAATGGGATGACATGAATATTGTTGCTATGGAAGGATGAGGATTAGATAATATTATTTTCATGTTAAACGATGATTTAATATGATAGAAATGGATGGATTCTTTTGAAACCATTCTTCCTCCAATAGAACTCCCTTTTTGGCCAAGAGGAAGATGAAATTTTACATTCAAGGGGTGTGAAATTTCTAGTTGTGCTTGGTGAAAAAAATGATGACCATGGGGGCAAGGGACCACACCATTTAATGGTGTTAGTTAAGGAATAAAGGAATTAGATTATTATTCCTTTCCAAGAGTGGGAAATTACCTTGAGATTTCCAAGAGTGGGAAATTTACCTTGAGACTTGTTAGAATTTTCAAAAGAATTAAATAATTATCAATTTCCAAGAGTAGGAAATTTACCTTGAGACTTGTTAGAATTGTTCAAAAGAATTAGATCATTATTAATTTCTAAGAGCGGGAAATTTACCTTGAGACTTGTTAGAATTTTTCAAAAGAATTAAATTATTATCAATTTCCAAGAGTGGGAAATTTACCTTGATAATTGTTAGAATTTTTCAAAAGAATTAAATTATTATTAATTTCCAAGAGTGGGAAATTTACTTTTAGACTTGTTAGAATTTACAAAGGAATTAGATTATTATTAATTTCCAAGAGTGGGAAATTTACCTTGAGACTTGTTATAATTTTTCAAAAGAATTAAATTATTATCAATTTCCAAGAGTGGGAAATTTACCTTGAAACTTATTAGAATTTTACAAGAGAGGCATAGTATTATTTTTCAAGAAAGGGAAGTCTATTCTTGAAGCTTATTAGAATTTCATAAGAGATGTATATTATTATTATTTGTCAAGAAAAGAAAATTGACCCTTGAACTTATTAAGAATTTTATAAAGGTGGCCAAGTGTCCACAAAAGTGCCCAAGTGTGCACAAGAATTTTATAAAGGTGGCCAAGTATCTACAAAAGTGCCCAAGTGTGCACAAGAATTTTATAAAGGTGGCCAAGTGTCCACAAAAGTGTCCAAGTGTGCACAAGAATTTTATAAAAGTGGCCAAGTGTCCACAAGTGTCCACAAGTACCCAAGTGTGCACAAAGATTTTATAAAGGTAAGTTTTAAGAATGATAAGCATACATAATTTTTGTCAATTTTATGATAACATGTTTAATAGCATGCAAAGCTGTTTTACTTGAAAAGAATATCATTTTATCACATTGACACATAAATTGATCATGCAATGCTTGCCAATTTATATTTATGAATGAGGTTATGGTTTTCAAAATTTGAGAATGTAAGAATAAATATTTTTAGTGCTTGCACCTTAGTACATGTTAGTAACATTTTTAAACCCTGAATTGTTAAGCTACTGGAAAACTTGTGTTTCTCATTCATATGCTAATATGTATCAAATGTGGACACTTAGCGGGGCCGGGGAAGTAGAAGTTTCTTTGTGATTAAAGAAATTTTTTTGTAACTACTTATTTTAGATCTTGATTCTAGATATATTTGGATTAGAATTAGGACTATTTTTTTAGATGTGTACATGAAATGTAAACGTGAAATTGTTGGGAAAAGGATATGTGAAGGACCGGTTCATTTCCATTATTCGTAAAGGGGTCTGAGTGACAGGATTGTTGTCTCCTGACTCCTGATAGACGGGTACTTCATATATCCCGGATACATGTTTACAAAGAATGTAATGGACAATTATTGAACCTTATTATTTGAATGTTATGAAGTTTTAAATTTTCGCTGTATAGTATAGTATTTTGATTTTTGCTGTGCATACGAGATTTTAATTTGAGCAAAAGATCTCGAACCTAATCCACTTAAATAAAACTTAATGGTATAACTGCTCAGACTTAATAATGAAAGGATAAGAATAATGTACCAAACTTATCTGTTTACATTGGAGGAAGTGTAATACTAGATAAGGGCGTTACAACAGTGATCTTAGAAAATGGGGATTCTTATTATATGTAATCATATCATTTGGACTATTGTTTTGTGGACTCATATAATGGGGACCCTTTTGTGCTTGGATCCACTAGATGATGCTCCAGATAGTACATGAATGTGATACGACAGTCAAAAACTGCCAATGGGCAAATGCTATCAAAAAGTTATGAGTACATGATTTTAATAAATGGATTTGTTCGGTTGGCGACTCTCCTAATTTCTCTTATTATATGATGATTATTATGATTTTTGGCTAAGTCCATTCAAAAATGCTCTTATTTCCTTATTGCTCTTTGGGTGAATGTAATCATGCTATCGGTATAATTTGATTATATTTTATGAATATATCCTGTGTGATGGATATGGAATGAAGTATGCATGCATTCACAAGTATGTTATGTGATTATCTTCATGCATGGTAACCCAAATAGCTATGATATTTTGTATAATGATGAGAATAGTGTAGTATTGCCGTTTGAATACGGTGGTATAAACTTGCAATTTTATAAAATGGTTGTTATTCTTACTGAGATTTATTCTCATTAAAAATGTTAGTTTGTATCAAATGCCTAGATATCAGGTGCTACTAGAGACAGAGGTGGAGTTTTTAGAAGTACCCTTCTTAGGGTATTTCCCTATAATCAAGGAATTATGGGTATTAATAGTTGTGGAAATTCCCTTACCATTATAAACGTATAAGGGATAATATTTTGAATATTTTGTCATATAGATAGGTTTGTTGATATAAGAAAAATATAAATACATATATGTATAAATATATGTGAGTCAAAAAAGGGTATGAATGGCAGGATTATTGCCTCCTTACTAAATTTTTGTAAGCTCACATATCTATAGGTATATGTCTCGATAGGTAACTGATGTATATATATAACTAAATATGCATGTGAATATACATATATATATGTTTATTTTAATTTTTCCACTGCATTACGTGTGAGAACCCAAGTGTAGTAACCTAACCTAGTAGCACTTAATTATTTAACTTGGTAAAAAGTTAAAATTTAACTTGGGTAGAAGTAGTAGTAATTCACCAATTTTATAGTATATTTTATTATATAATTTAAATAACAAAAGAAACTATAGGATTAGGAGGTTACACTGAGTTGGTATCAGAGCACAGCTACCATGGCTAGTTGAATACTGGCTCGATAGTGAAGGGTAGATTCCTTAAGATAGAAACCAATGCAGGGTAGTTAATAGAGTCATGGCAGTTAACTGTCTTGTATTTTGTTTTGACTTGTGGAATGAAGTGCTAGGTTTGGGTAAGCATTATTTCTTATTGGTGTCATATAATCTCTTATAAATATTATGTTATTGAGAATGATCACCTCGGTAATATTTGTTTTATAGAGTGATTATGGCTATACCTAGAAAGAATAATGGAAAGGAGACGAAAGGAGAGGGTAATATGGAGAGAGTGATGCAAGTTATATGGGGGTAGCTGAGGATATGAGGAAGCAGGCTACAGCTACTACCTAAGTCTTCCAACAATTTCAAGGAGATGAATATAATAATTGCCCTAAACTAAACCCTATTAGAGGACAAGTAGGGAATCCAACTTATCAAGGATGGTTCAAGTTCTATAAATTAAACCCTTCTGCCTTTAGGGGTGAGTTCAATCCTAAGTTAGCCAATGGATAGGTGATGGAGATAGAGAAATTTTTTATGGTCTTTGGGAGCACTGATGCTTAGAAATTTTTAATTTCCACCTATATGTTAATAGGAGAGGTAGAGCATTGATGGAGGAGAGCCAAATAGTTAATGGAGGCTCAGGGAACCCAGATCACCTGGGAATCTTTCAAAGAGGTGTTTCTGGAGAAGTATTTTCCTCATAATGTGAGGAATGAGAAAGAAATAGAATTTATGTAAATAAATTAGGGTAGCAGAACTTTTGAGGATTACCTTGCCAAATTTGAAGAGTTGTCCAAGTTATCTTCTCATTTAAGGCTTTAACTAGATGAGAATTGGAAAGCAATGCATTTAGAAGCGAGATTGAGCCCGAAATTGAAAAGTGCAATTGCTCCAATGAAGATAAGAAATTATGCCACATTGGTTAATAAGTGTGGCATAGTTATGAAGAATTTATGGATGCTAGAAAAGAGAGAAAGAGAACTAACTTCCTTCAAAGGAAACAATCTAGATCCTTTAAAGGAAGGGACAACAGGAGTGAAGGAAATCAAAGAGAGAAAAGGCCCATAGTGAGACAGGAAATGCCTAATGCTTGTCTAAAGTGTGGGAAAAATCATGGTGGACCTTGTAGATTCTAATAAGGTGTATGATACAAATTTGGAAAATAGGGTCATCTAAACCCACTAAACCTACAAATATTGGGAGATTCTATACTCTCAAAGGAAAAGAAATGGCCCAATCCAATGATTTGATTAAAGGTAAATGTTTAATAAATGGTGTATCTTTAATTGTACTGTTTGATTCTAGCACCAATTATTCTTTCATTTCACTGGAATGTGTGGAAAGATTAGACTTACCCTATTTCTAACTTACCATATAAATTATCTGTTGATATCCCTACTAGAGAACAGGTTTTGACTTTGTTTGGCCTATTTAAATTACCCAGTTATTGTTGAGAACATATTACTTATTGTTGACCTTATTTGTTTACCTAGGGTTGAATTGGACATTATTCTTGGAATGAATTGGTTATCCTTAAAATATGTAATCTTGGATTGTTCAAAGAAATCTGTGACTTTTATAGATACTAGAGCAAGAAATAGGAAAACTAAGGAAGAGATCCAAAGAATAAGTTTTCCATGTTCTTTTGAGATTGAAATTCAGCATAAACTCGATGCTATCCCTGTAGTTTATGAATTCTCAAATGACTTTCCTAAATAAATTTTGAGTCTTCCACTTAAGAGAGAGATAGAGTTTTCTATAGAATTTATTCCTGGCATGGGACTAATTTCTTTAGCACCCTGAATGTCTCCCTTAGAGTTAAATGAATTGAAGATACAAATAGAAGATCTCTTAGGGAAATAATTCATTAGACCTAGTGCTTCACCTTGGGGAGCACCGATCTTATTTGTGAAAAAGAAGGATGAAACCTTGAGATTTTGTATAGATTATAGGCAATTGAACAAGGTAACTATTAATAATAAATACCCACTCTATAGAATAGATGGCCTATTAGATCAGTTGAGAGGAGCTATGGTATTTTCCAAGATTGATTTGAGGTCGAGGTACCATAAGATCAGAGTGAAAACAGAAGATATACCTAAGACATCCTTTAGAACTAGATATGGGCATTATGAATTTCTAGTAATGCCATTTGGACTGACAAATGCTTCAGCTATTTTTATAGATTACATGAATCGTATCTTTAGACACTACCTTGATCGATTCACGATAGTGTTTATTGATGACATTCTTGTGTATTCTAATAATATTGAAGAGCATGAATATCATCTTAGAATTGTGCTACAGTTGGTCAGAGAAAAGCAATTGTATGCCAAGTGAGAGAAATGTGAATTTTGGTTAGAAAAGGTGAAATTTTTAGGTTATGTAATTATAAAAGATAGAGTAGTAGTAGATCCTAGTAAGACAATGGCAGTAGTTGGATGGGAGAGACCCACAACAGTGATAGAAATCCAGAGTTTTCTTGGATTTGTAAGATATTATAGGAGATTTATTCAAGGGTTTTTTCAAATCGCATTGCCTTTGACTAAATTGACTAGGAAGGATGTTCCTTTTGTAGAATCACAAATGTGAACATAGTTTTCAAAATTTTCAAACTTTAAAAGAAAAGATAACTATAGCACCTATCTTAACAATTCTCGATCCTTTGGAAAGTTTTGAACTGTATTGTGAAACATCCAAGAAGGGCTTAAGGTGTGTCTTAATGCTAAATGGGAGATTAGTAGCATATGTCTCTAGACAGCTAAGACCTCATGAAGAAAATTATCCTACCCATGACTTAGAATTAACAATCATAGTGTTCACCTTGAAGATTTGGAGCCACTATTTGTATAGGTCTAGGTTTGAGGTATTTAATGATGACAAAAGTCTCAAATATCTCTTTGATCAGAAAGAATTAAACATGAGAAAGGGGAGACAGATGGAATTTCTTAAAGATTATGATTTTGAATTAAAATACCATCCAAGAAAGGCAAATGTAGTGGCAGATGCTCTAAGTAGGAAATCCCTCCACGTGGCTCAATTAATGATAAATGAAATGAACCTAAAAGAGAAATTTATAAATATGAGTCTCTCTACACTAGTGTTTCAAGATATGATGTGTTTGAGTGAATTAAGAATTGAACATAACCTTAGCACTCAGATATTAGAGTTCTTAAAATCCCTAAAGGACCCAAGAAAATTCAAGAAAGGTACTGATGGGATAGTAACTTTCCAAGATAGGATTTATGTTCTAAAGTCAATAGGACTGAGGAACATAATTCTAGAAGAAGCCCACAAGAGCAACTATACTATTCATCCTGTGCCATTAAGATGTATCAAGATTTGAAAAAGAAATTTTAGTGGTCGAGTATAAAGAAACACATAGTTGAGTATGTTGCTAGATGTTTAGTATGCCAGTGGGTTAAGATAGAACATCAGAAACTTGTGGGACAACTACAACCTCTAGAGATCCCTGAATAGAAATGGGATAAAATCTCTATGGATTTTGTTATGGGTTTACCCATAACTTAATTAAGAAATGATACAATTTGGGTGATAGTTGATAGACTAAGTCTGCACATTTCCTACCTATTAAAATAAATTTTTCATTAGATAAGTTGGCCCAATTATATATCAAAGAGATAATGATACTCCACAGAGTTCCCATTAATATTGTGTCTGATAGAGACCCTAAGTTCACTTTTAGATTTTGGAAAGCCTTACAAGAGGTCTTTGGCACAAAAAATAGTTTCAGTACTACTCATCATCCACAAACTGATGGGCAGACTAAATGAACCATATAAACTCTAGAAGATATGCTTAGGGCATGTACACTAGAGCAGAAGGGGAGTTGGGATTAAAATTTACCTTTGATAGAATTTTCTTACAATAATAGTTTTCACTCCAACATAGGGATGGCTCCTTATGAAGCCTTATATGGGAGAAAATATAGGTCACCCTTGTGTTAGTTTGAGGTGGGGGAGAGACAACTATTAAGGCCTGAGTAAGTACAACAAACTATAGATCAAATTAAAATGATCAAAGAAAAGATGGCCAAGGCCCAAGATAGGTAAAAAAGTTATCCTGATAAGAGACTACTAAAATTTAAAGAAGGGGATCATGCATTCCTTAAAGTTTTCCTAATTACCAGTATTATTAGGACTATTAAGTCTAGAAAATTGAACCCAAGATATATTGGTCCCTATCAAATCCTTAAAAGAATTGGTTCATTTTCTTACCAAATAGCTTTACCCCCATTTTTGTCCAATCTCCAAATGTTTTTTTTTTGTTTCTCAACTTTGTAAATATCTTCTAGATCCATCACATGTTCTTCATGCCGGAATGATACAATTGAAATATAATTTGACATATACTCCTAAACCTTTGAAAATAATTGGTACTAAGGTCAAGCAATTGAGAAATAAGGCTATTCCTTTAGTGAAGGTATTGTGAGATAAATCATCACCACAAAAGGCAACCTGGGAAAAAGAAAAGGAGATAAGAAGTTTTCTAGAAAATTTTGGATAGGTATGTACAAATTTCAAGGATGAAATTTTTTTTTAAAAGGAAGGGAGAAATGTAACATCCGCTCTTAATTATCGTATAAGAGACATTTGTTAATTATTAAATAAATGAATTACTTGTGTATGTTGCATTAGACTGTATATAGTTGCATTAGTACAAAAAGTGGACTAAATAGGAGCAAGAAATTAACTTGAAATTGGACGAGGACTAAAGTGTAAAAGGAAAAAGGTGAAGTATAGAAAACACAATTTTAGCCAAAAGATTTACTGTAGCTAACAGATTTTTTTGAATTTCCTCGTCAATGGTTCAAAGGCAAAATGGTAATTATGTATATAGTTAAAAAATTACCACTTTGAAGCTGAATGATCAAAAATTAGGATTAGAGTTGTAATTTTTGGACCACTTATAAATGGGTGAAAATATCAAAGGCCTCATTTATATCCAAAACTTCAGAAAATTTAGAAAGAGAAAGAGAAATCGAGTAGAGAGAGAAAATGAAGGAGAAAGAATCAAATTTCAACTTCCAACAAAATTTGCATTCAGAAGAATGATTAGGATGGCATCTAACAAAATAATCAGCTCACCAGCAAGGAATTAAGGTAGTAGAACAACCAATCCCTTTTATTTCAAAGTAGTTTATGTGACTGAATTTCATGATTTTGAAGTTGTTTGAAGAGAAATGGATTTAAACTACATTCTTGATATTTTCAAATGCTATTGGGTGTTTTAAATTGCATGAATATACTTATGCATGCTTAAATCAAATTATGAAAAATAAATTTTTCCCTACAAACGAAAATAAGGTTAAATCCTAGATTTGAGTGAGATTAAACGATGTTTTAGGCTATTTTTATGTAAGAGATTATTCTTACATATTGGTTTTAAGTTCATGAATATTAAAATGTGTTTATAAAAAAGTTTTTAGGGATAAAATCTGGGTCAATCGTGAGTTGAAAAATAGAGTGTAACACAACAGCCGACTGGTAGCTTCTAGCAGTCGACTTTCATGTTCTTGAGTTGTCTAGAAATGCAACCAGAGCCTTAGCAGTCAATTGCCAGCCCTTGGAAGTTGATTGTCGTGCTCTTTGTTTTCCAGAATTTCACTAAGAACGTAATAACCGACTGTCGGGGTCACAGCAGTCAACTGATAGCCCTCAGTTTGGAAAAACATGATAGGACAGTGAGTGGAAATTCAACTGCCAGGTGGGTGTAAGTTGACTGGCTGCCTTATGTTGTGGAATATGAACTCAATGACCTAGTTTAAAGCATAATTAGCCCAAAACTCCACTCAAACAAAGGATTTGAATCAAAAATGTATAAGGTAACATGGGTTTTTTAAATTAAATGAGAAAGAGCAAGAATCATATGAGAAATTGAAAGGAAAGAGCTAGAGAAGTATAAGAGAAATGAGAATTGTATTCCTAGTATATGTGTTGAGGTAAATAGGTTCATAATTGAATGACTAATTGCTAGTATGGGACAGTAATTAGATATTCCACGGTTGAATTACTATTGGCATTATAGAATATTTCAAAAACACCATGATAGTTGTAAATTCTAAGTTGGTGAACTTAATGGCCAATTTAAAGGGTCACATACTTAGAATTTCACATAACTATAGTATGAGCTGAATCACCCTAATATATATAATTATGAATAGCATATTGAGATATGAACTAGCCAAAAAGGGACAATGATCTCAAAAAATGGGGACTCTTATTATATGTAATCATATCGTGTGGACTCTTATTGTGTGGACTTATATAATGGGGACCCTTTTGTACTTGGATCCACTAGAGGACGCTTCAGATAGTACATGAATGTGATACAAAATTCAAGAACTTCCAATGGGTAATTCCGTCAAAAAGTTATGAGTACACGATTTTAATAAATGGAGTTGTTTGCTTGGCGACTCTCCTGATTTCTCTTATTATATGATGATTATTATGATTTTGGCTAAGGCCACTGAGAAATGCTCTTATTTCCTTATTGCTTTTTGGGTGAATATAACCATGCTACCGGTATAATCTGATTATTATATTTTATGAATATATCCTATTTGATGGATATGGGATGAAGTATACATGCATTTACAAGTATGTTATATGATTATATTCATGCACGGTAACCCAAATAGTTATGATATTTTGTATAATGATGAGAATAATATGGTTGTACAAACTAGTGCTTTTATAAAATGGTTGTTATTGCTACTGAGATTTATTCTCATTAAAAATGCTGGTTTATATCAAATGCCTAGATATCAGGTGCTACTAGAGATGGAGGTGGAGTATGTAGAAGTAACCTTCTTAGGGTATTTCCCCATAATCAAGGAATTATGGGTATTAATAGTTGTGGAAGTTCCCTCACTATTATGAATGGATGGGGAATAATATTTTGAATATTTTGGCATGTAGATAGGTATGTTGATATAAGAAAAATATGAAGACATATATGTATACAGATATTTGTGTAAAAAGAGGGTATGAGTGGTAGGATTATTGCCTCCTTACCTTAGTTGACTAAATTTTTGTAAGCTCACATATCTATACGTATATGTCTCGATAGGTAACTAATGTATATATATAACTAAATATGCATGTGAATGAATATGTATGTGTGTGTTTATTTTAATTTTTCTGCTGCAAAACGTGTAAGAACCCAAGTGTCCTAACCCAAACTAGTAGCACTTAATTATTTAACTTGGTAAAAGATTAAAATTTAACTTGGACAGAGGTAGCAGTAATTCACCAATCTTATAGTATATTGTATTATATAATTTAAATAACAAAAAGGAACTATAGGATTGGGGGGTTACATGTGGCAAGAGTGATTCTTCCTTTAAAAAAAGTTATCAAATGTCTATTCATTAAATGAAGTGTTAAAAGTTAAATTGACAAAAAGTACTTTTAAAAGTAATAATTCTAAAAAATAACACGTGACAAAGGTAGTTCTTCCTTTATATATATATATATATATATATATACCTCGAGTATGAATCTTTTAAAGTATAAATTTTGGTAAAGTAATGAAGTGCAAAGAGAGAAAGAAAGAAAAAATATAGGAGAACCCTAATTCATTCATGACAGGTCCTTAATTTATCTTTTTCTTACTTCTTTTCTTCCTTTCTCTCTCTTCACCTTATTACTTCACCAAATTTTATACTTTAGAGGATCCATAGTCATTCTCCACTCCTAAAATTAAATGATTGGTGATTAGCTAGAATTTTAAATATTTCAACAAAACATCTTTATATTTATTATTAATGTAATATAATAAGCAAAGTTTTAAAATTCTGATTAGTTATTAAACCCAATCAAAGTACTAGTTCACGATTCAATAGTTTAATTATAATCAAACCATAGTTAAACTAGTATTAATATTAAATATTAAATTTATATTATAATTAAGTATGATAATATCATGTTATATTAATATATTATATTATAATCAAAACGTAAGAAAATTTATTTCATTTAATTATAATAATATAAGACCAAAATGAAAATAGTAAAATAAAATTATAAAAAAAATATTTGTAAATGTTATTATACTAAGTAAAAGTAAAATTACATAAATGTCAATTATAGATAGTATGTTACAACAAAACAACTAATTACAATAAAAAAGAAACCATATAAAACTGGCCCAAACTTCATTTTCTTCTTGAACCATTTCTCCTTATTGAATTTTGCCCTTATTTAAAATACAAAACACTAGTTATGAGTATAAAACTAATGAAGAAAGCATTTGCATTTACATTTTCCATTAAATAGTCAATCAAAATGTTCTTGTTAGAAATTTTGAAGTGTGAAAAATTTTATATCAGAATTTGACATTAAAACATAACCTAAAGTTTAATAGAATTCATGCCAAACAAGTCACATAAATGAAACAAACCATAACCAAAATTTTAAGAGTACTTGAATAGGTTAAAACATATATTTCATATCAAAATTTGGTACCAAGGCAGCCAAATTTGAAGAAAACTTTCGAGCTTCATTTTAACATGAAAAATTAAAATTAAATTGCCTTATAATGATAGCAAAACAGGGCAACAAAATTTGATATTGTTAGGAACTAACTTCACAAGAAAATTAAAGTCAAATTCCATTCTAAGGATAGGTCAATAGGCTTGGACAACATTTTGGATCAAATCCACATGTAAATTGCTAATGTACGTTGAACATCATATGATATCAAATCATAAAATCAACTTAACCAAACTTTAACCCAAAATTTTGGACAAAATTTCAGACCAAAACAAGAGTGCAATTGTCCAAATCTATCCAGGCTATAACCACTAACATTTTTTAACAACTATATGAACTTAAAACATAGGAGTAAATTGAATCTTAATCAATCCAACCCATAACCATAATTTGAACAACTTATGACTCAACTTTCACATACAAAACCAAGCTAAGAAACGTGTTAGGAACCATGGAAATAGGACAGAACAAGTTAACCTAAGAAGGAAGAACACTAGGGCAGATTTTGGGACCCCAAAATTTGACACAAAAAAAAAAAAAATTTATGTCACCAGAAGTTATCCTAAGAAGGAAGAACACTAGGTCAGATTTTGGGACCCCAAAATTTGACACAAACAAAAATTTTATGAGCAAAAACTTATCCCAAAAGAAGAATTAGCAATCAACTAGATTTTGTCTTCTTATCCATATAATGTCTATTCAATCACTACAACAACAATAAATCAAGTATTTTCTCATTAAGTATGACCGATTAATATTCATAAGTATTCAACAAAGTTTTACGTTAGTTGTCGACTATCTAATGCGACCTTCCTCTTGTATCTGGACTTGAGACTGGCTATGAAAACAACAACATAGGCAGAGTTAATGTCTATTCAATCACTACAATGATAAAACCTCCATACTTGTTTTTAACCTTCTGGAGTGAACTAAATATCTGAAAATAATAGTAGAGAGAAATTTTTCCTTGAATTCCTCCTTAATTAAAAATATGAGAAGTATGAGAAAATATGATAAACTGAATATATCATGTCAAGAATATAAAGCTTGAATAAAAATTTCGTCTAGACATTTAATAATTGCTCAACCAGATTATGAATATAGAATATAATCATATATCAATATTTCAAGTGAAAACAATTGAAAAAAAGTTATTAATAATAGATTACTTAGAGAAATAGCTAGGTTACGTTAAAAAAAAATTCCATCCAAAATTCGTATCTTCGCCTAATCAAAGTTCATCTTCTTGTTGTGATAGAAATGAACAAGAATAAATAAAACTTTATTTTTTCTACCCTTTTCCCTTAGCTGAAAGCGAAGGGGGAAAACAAATAAAGGGTGAGCCTATTTCTACTGCCTTGTTAGATGTGTTCTCTATGTATCTGTTTAAGAATCTATGGGGTTTAGTTTAAGGTTGGTGGTAGTAGATTGTTCCTTTTACCTAGGCCTTTCCTTATGGCTTCAAATTTGCGACTTCGCAACTGTGTGAAGGAATATTTCAATTAGAGAGTAAGCCATATGATACTTTTCATTTTGACCATATTCTCATTAACAAGGTCAAAGTGTGGATGCCCCCCTATACAAAATATCTGTTTCACAACTTAGAGCTCTAATTGAAACTCGCTTAGACATTTGTAGGACTAAAATGAAGGTAATCAAAGAATAAAAAATCTATTTCCATTTATGTAATAAGTCTTTAATTTCTACAAGATTCATACTAATTAAATTAAGAAAAAAAAAGTCCTTAGAGGCTTAATGGCATAAACTATTTTAACATATGAGATAGAGCCTCTATCAAATATTATGCACAACACCCCAAAATCATAATCAATGAACGAAAGGCAAATCCACAAAATCAGTGAAGCAGTATCGCCATTACCCCTCAATTAGGAAAACATATATAATGTAAAACAGGAATAGAGGATGAAGGGTTTCGATTTTGCCTTTCACGACGTATCTTGTAGCAACGGCCATCGGAAGAATGACCTACGATGTCAACATCGCTAACTTTTCCACGTGGGTGTCTCTCAGTGGGTGGCAGACGATGATGAGCATGGCAGCTCCAATTAATTGGTTGTGCCTAAACTCTTTTCCATGCCTTTCTTCCACTTTTCTGTGCTTGTTGTACCTTTCTTAAACTGCTGTGAATGAGGGTTCGAAAACGGAGGCTCTTCGGTGAATAGGAGTTTTTGTCTTCAGTTCAGTGTATGAAAGGGTAAAGAATAATTTGCTTTAAGTTTTAATAGAATTTAAAAAGCTTTTGGTGGTGACACTTTGTTGCCACCAACGAGTATACAAACTTAGCAACATCCTCAAGTTGCCACTAAAAAGACTTTTGGTGGCAACAACGTGTTACCACCAACAAGTATTCGGTGACGATACCCTCAAGTCGATACTACACATCCTTTCAGTGGTTTACACAATTGAATTTTCTGTTGAAAATGTCTTGAATTTTGTTTAGATAACTTTTGGTGGCATTACTTGAGAAGAAAACAATTGCTACAATTCTTTACGTCTCCTAGCTACATTAATGGAGATGGGAGACAACCATTAAATGAAAAGATAACTTGGTAGCACACATAAATAAGAAATGGTTAAAAGCGTTGGCAGGAAAAGCATTTTACTTATTGGCAAATCATGCATGCTATAGTCTTCCCTATAGTATATACTTGTGTTCAAACTCTTCATTCCATTTTTGTATATTTTACGTGAAGATTATATACCTTTATAAGAAAAAAAATATTGAGTAATTTGGGTATATTAATTTGAGTTATAATTTTGAGTGTTCAGTTAAATTAAATTAATTTTGTATTTTTATCTGTATTGTACGTAATGTTAATAAAATTTGTTATTCTTCATCTTTGCTTGTAAACATAAGTTAAAAGTCGAATCATATTAAATATTTTATTTATTATTTTTCATTCTTTAAATTTCATATTTAGATTATGTTATTATCGGTTAAATCACTTTTGGACGTAGTACACATTTTTTCCAAGAGTTTCCACCGAAACAATTTTCTCCCAACAAAATATTTGTTCCCGGCGGCTTTTCTTTCCTCGTTGTCACTTTTGGTGGCGACACATAAAAATTTGTTTTTTGTAGTTAAGATTTCTAACATTTGACCAGCTTTTCATGTCTCAACATAATATTTGTACTAATTAATTAAGCGTTGCTTTGAAAAATGAGTAATATGTTATTAAAATACTACAAAAAATCTGTATTATATACGTCTGTAAATTTAAAACAAAAGTGTTTTTTATGCTAACTTCAGAAAAAAATATATTTTATTTAAATATATCGTTATTAAAATTTTGGAGACGGTAGAGTGCAATTGCTCAGTGCTGATAAAAAGGAAAAAAAAAACTCTTGACCAGATCAATAGTGAATAAGCACTTGATTGCGAGGAGAAATATTTGCTATCTCATGTAATAATTAGTATATAAATAATTGTCCAAAAACTCATTGGATTACAGTGACCACGTTCCACGACATTTTAGTTCCTTGTTCTACCACTATATATAGCTTTAGGAAAAACTAATAACTATAAATATATACATACACTCACCTCTTGCACTGTAACACACCACTATATACACCAGCAGTATGGCTTACCTTAAAAGCCTTTTCTCCTTTAATGCTATATGTTTTTGTTTTCTTAGCTTCGGCCTCCTCGGCATTAGTGCCTTTGAAGTCTCTCATGATGGAAGAGGTCTCAAAATTGATGGCCAACGCAAGTTGATCCTTTCTCGAGCAATTCATTACCCTAGAAGCACACCTGAAGTAATGATCTCATTACGTTATTCTCATTATCACTTAATCTTTCTTCTTATTAATTCTTTCATATATATATATATATATATAAATTACTAGCAGAGAATATGTGCCTTACACATGTTGTCAAATTTTTTATTGACAATTAATAATAAAAAATAATATTTTAAAAATCAATTTTAGTTACTAGAAATATGTATAATAATAAAATTATGGAAAGAAATATTAATTATCTCTCATATATACACAGGTATGAAATAATAAAGATACATTTATTAAATATTTGAATTGAATACTCAACACAAAATCGAACAAGACATTGATATAAGTAATTTTTTTTGGAATATACAATTTGTGTCATATATTACTATTATCATTACGTGAAAACCAAAAAGAAAATTATTATACTATTATTCTCTATTTTTGTAAATGTATAAATGAAAAATTATATTACATACATATATACTTATTACAAAAATACTTAAATATTTTTGTAAATGTCTTCCCTCTTTCTTTCTTTTCTTTTTCTTATTCGATCTTCATCTTTTTTGTGGGGTGAATGAGTTCACAAAAACTAAAAAATACAACCATAGTTGCACTAACCAACCTCTAGTTTGCTTGCTTAGGGGGTTCAGAGAGCAATTTCTTAAAGGATATTTGAAGGAAATATGTACGGGTAGAAACTATATTTATATTTAATGTAGTGAATTGAATGGACATATCTTTGAATAGTCATTAATAAATGAATATGTCTTTAAAGGAGAAGACTTACTAAACAAAGTTACAATATATATATACACACACACACACACATATATATATATATATATATATATAAAGTCATCAAAAAACTAAACAAGTGTGCATGTATCCCCGAATAGACAGTTAGGAGGCATTGGTTTATTTAAAATTATTAGTAAATAGACATATATTTGAAGAGTATGACTTACTAAAAAATTACAACTGTTAAAATCAAAATTAAATAATTGTGTGGCCTGAATGACATCACTTTAAAAGAAATTAGCTTGAAAATAAAGAGGAGTAATTTTGGTAAATTAAATTTATAAATAACTCATTCTGTAGAAAGAGATTATTATTATTATATACAGATGTGGCCGGATCTTATAGAAAAGCCAAAGAAGGAGGAATAAATGCAATTGAAACTTATGTTTTCTGGAACGGTCATGAGGCAGTTCGTGGTCAATTTGATTTTACTGGCAATAATGATCCCATCAGATTTCTCAAGACTATTCAGGCAGCAGGCCTTTATGCTATTCTTCGCATCGGTCCTTATGCATGCGCTGAATGGGATTATGGGTAAATTTAATTATATTGATATTTCTCACCATTTAATTTTCTTTCATTTTTAATCTGCATTATAAATGTTCACAATTAAGTTCTTTTCTTCATTTTTTTTAGAACTATTAAATAAGATTATTCAATTATATTAATTTTTTTAAACTAATTAATAGATCGAGAATGAATATGGAAATGTAATGGAATCTTATGGTGAAGCTGGAAAAACATATATAAATTGGTGTGCCGAGATTGCCGAATCTTTAAATATTGGGGTTCCTTGGATCATGTGCCAACAGAGTGATGCTCCTCATCCAATGGAAATATTTATTTAAATTTTTATTAAATTAATTACTTTTTGCCCTATTAATGCTTTAAATTTCATTGTTTTTGTATTAGATCAATACTTGCAATGGTTATTACTGTGACCAATTCCAACCTAATAATCCCAACAGTCCTAAGATGTGGAGTGAAATGTGGCGAGGATGGTAAGTCTCAAACCACTTGTTTGATTTAGCTTTCATGTTTATTAATTTTTTTTTTAGTATGTAATCAAACTTTTCTAAATTATTTTTATGAATATTTAAGGTTCAAGAGTTGGGGTGGCCAAGATCCACATAGAACTGCTGAAGATGTTGCCTTTGATATAGCTAGATTTTTCCAAACCGGAGGCACCCTCAGTAACTATTACAAGGTAAAATATTAATTATATATATGAAAAAATTAAGTCTCTCTTTCTTACATTACAAATAAGATTATAATTATGATATGTATTATATATATTTCTCTTTCAGTACCATGGTGGAACTAACTTCGGTAGAACAGCTGGTGGTCCATATATACATGACCACTTCATATGAGTATGACGCTCCTCTAGATGAATATGGTTTGGTAATCAACAAACTGAATTAATTTATTTGATCTTTTAATTAATTAAGGTAACATTCACATAACTTTGAATGAATAAACCTCTGATATACATAATTTGTTTCAAATATTTGCAGGCAACTATGCCCAACCAAAATGGGGCCACCTGAAAGAACTTCACAAAACTTTGATGGCAATGGAGAAAAATCTTTTGTATGGCAATGTTTCCGAAAATGATGTTGGCAATTCTGTGAAGGTAATTAACTAATGGATCCAGAATTACAAAATATCTCTGCACTGATCTTAGTGCGTATCTAATATCATTTTCTTAGATATACAAGAGTCTGCTTTAATTACTGAATATTTGATGCTTACAAGATATTTTATTTTAGGCCACTGTGTATGCCACAAATGATCATCATCAAGCTGCTTTTTAAGCAATGAGAACAATGCCACTGATGCCACAGTAACACTCAAAGTAAAGCAATTTTTTATTCCTGCTTGGTCTGTGAGTCTTCTCCCAGATTGTCGAAACGAAGAGTATAACACAGCAAAGTTGAGGTCGCAAATGGCACAAAATGCATGCTATTTTTTTATTTTTTAAAATATAATATAAAATAATAATTATTAAATTTTAAAATAATAAATTGAATAATATAAAATTATTTAATTTTTATTATTTTTTAACTTTTTACTATTTTTTTACGTCATATATTTTATATTATATTTTATATTATATAATTATAAACTCTCTACAAGATCCAGACACTATATATATAATTAATATTCGTTTTCAATTAGGTGAATGCCCAAACTTCTCTAATGACACGTAGACCAAACACAGATCGAGCAGCCAGCGGCTTTGAATTGGGTGTGGATGGCTGAGAATTTGAATGATTATGTCAACAATTTAAAATCCCAATCCACTGCAAATGAACTTATTGATCAATTAGTAGTTACCAGTGATGTTAGTGACTACCTTTGGTACATGACAAGGTACATAATTAAATATCAATCATGTATGTGTATATATTCATGTCCACTTTTCTTTAATTTGTCTTAATTTGTCTTAATTTGTTCTGCTAATTATTCTAAGTGCTACTTAATTAATTACAATCTTTTGTTTTGCAGTCTCAATATTGCCAAAGATGACCCTATTTGGGGTATTAAAGATATATCTCTTAGGATCAACGGAAGTGGCCATGTAATTTATGCTTTTGTCAATGGACTACATATTAGTAAAAACAACTTCCATGCCCTATACTAATTATTAACACAATTAATTATGATTAGTCTATATAATGAAACAACACATATAATTTCCATTTTAATATGACAGGCTCTCACTGGGCCACATATGGCATTCATAATGATGAATATACAGTGAAGATTGATTTCAAACCTCGATTGAACCATATCAGTCTACTGAGTGTCACCGTTGGACTTCAGGTACACATCACAGTATTTAGTTATCTGGTTTGATATTGAAGAAAATGATCATTGAACTAAGTTTGTCCAATTCCAATATATAGTAATGTATGTCGTTTAATTTGTGTGGGAATACATAGAACTACGGAGCCTTCTTCGACACATGGCATGTTGGTCTGGTGGGGCCTATTGAGATTATTAGTAAAAATGGTGACAATATTACAATCATAAAAAATTTGACCAACAACAAACGGAACTACAAGACAGGAATGAATGGTTGGGATAACAAAGTATACAGAGACATCGGCCGCACCGATAATTTCAAGAAATGGGATTATTCACAGTTACCCGTTAACAGAAGCCTCACTTGGTACAAGGTATGTAAGAATTGTAATTACGTTAAATAAAATTAGATAAAACTTATTTTTTGTCTTTGAAACATACTTCTATTTATGATTTATTTTTTAAAATATTACAATATATTTTTTGATACTTAAAAAATTGCTAAAATTAATTTGTTAGTCTCTAAATCACCAATTCTGTTAAATGTTGGGTCGTGTTATTAAGTACTAAGTAATTATTCATTAACTCAAAAATTATATTAATTTATTCTTGAAAAATTAGAAGATATATCAATTAGTCTCTAAAAAGTTAAAAAAATATATACTAATTAGTCTTTTAAGCATCACATTTCACCACTTTCACACTTTTTTGTTAGACTACAATGATAAGAGTAACCAAAACTTATTCTTTTTTTAATTCTTTACTTGCTTTCATATCTTTCCACGCCATATTTATCATTCCCAACTCACAAAACTACTCTCTACACAATTTCATTTTTACCAATGGGAATCAATTTATCGTTATATTTTTATTAATTCTTTAATATTAGTTTAGGCATTTGTTTGATTGATGAGTTAATTTTATTATTAATTTCATTTTTTAAAATATTTAAAAATAAAATTGATTAAGAAAAATTGGTGATTGATATATATATTTGTAATTATATATTAATATATATATATATATGTGTGTGTGTGTGTGTGTGTGTGCGCGCGCGCGCGCGCGTGTTTATGTAAACAAAAATGAATGAATGGGGTAGACTACATTCAAAGCTCCTCTGGGAAAAGATCAAGTGGTGGTGGATTTGCAAGGACTGGGAAAAGGATATGCATGGTTGAATGGTAACAATATTGGTCGCTACTGGCCTAGTTACTTGGTAGTACAGGATGGTAATTGCAGTGATAAATGTGACTATCGGGGTACTTATGGAGCCAAAAAATGCTTGACCAACTGTGGCCAGCCCTCACAAAGATGGTAATTAATTAACTATAATAATAACTTAATTAATCTATATCATCATGCATGATATTCATATATATATATATATATATATAATATGTCTCAGGTACCATGTTCCTCGGTCGTTCCTGACAGATGGAGTGAACACTATGGTATTGTTCGAGGAGTTGGGAGGAAATCCATCCCTTGTGAGTTTCCAGACAGTGAATGTTGGAACTGCGTGTGCAAAAGCGTATGAGAACAAGAATTTGGAATTGTCTTGTAACGGTCGTCCAATCTCCGCCGTTAAGTTTGCCAGTTTTGGGAATCCACAAGGTGTGTGTGGTTCATTCAGCAAGGGTACTTGCCAAAGCCAAAACGACGCTTTGCCCATTATACAAAATGTAAGCTCTTTTACTTTAATATTCTTCTTCGATATCTATATACTAATATATATAGATATCTTCATTCATGTACTAATTGGAATTTTGTATATATATGTAGGGATGTGTGGGGAAGGAAGCATGCACCATTGAGATTTCAGAGAAGACATTTGGGCCGACGAACTGTGGTGCAGATGTTGGTCCCAAGAGGCTTGCTGTGGAGGCACTTTGCTAGAACTTTCAATTACAGTTCATATATAATCTAGGTTGATGTAGCGGTTTCAGTTTTGTTTATTTCATCCTTCAGGATTCTGTCCCTGCAGTTCTGGTTTACCAGAGTTATGATGGATTTTGAGTCTTTGTTATAATAATTATGTAAATTTTTTTTAATATAAAATAATTTTATATAATCATTTATAATATTTAAAATTTTTTTATTAGGTAGATGTCTTAAATTAGAGTATTTTGAGTATCAAATAATATTGATAAAATATATATATATAATTGATTATGGGTATTTTGATTATTGACTTCTAAAATTATATATTATATAATATAAAATATAGAATAATATATGTCATGTAAAAATATAAAAATTACATTAAATAATAAAAAAATTATAACAGAAAAGTTAGATAACTTTTTGTTATTTAATTTTTTATTTTAAATTATAATAATTATTTCTATTATATTTTAAAATTTAAAGAAAAAATATTACATACTTTTTGTACATGTGAAAACCTAGCCTCTAGAGTAAATTACACTCTCAAGGTTGTTAAAATTTCACTTTTTTCCTTTTTAAAAAAAATTAGACTCTCTTTCTTTGAGAGATAAAAAAACTTACAATTTTATTTATTTTATCATAATACCATTATATTTATTATTTATTTAATTAAATTTATATTTTATTAATATAAAAAAAATTAAAATCAAATAAATTTATTATTTTTAACTCAAAATAAATCATAATAAAATAATATTTTTAAAATATATTTTTCTCATAAATTAATACTTTTAAAATATTTAATAATTTCATTAGAATATTTTAGTCAAAATATATAAAATTATAAGTATTTTAATTTTTTAAAGGAGAAGAGTGTTAGTTTTCAAAATAGATAAAAGAGGGAGTGTAATTTATTCTAAAATAAAACATATGATATGAGAATACAGGAGAAGATATATGGGAGAGAGAAAATAATTATAATAAAAAAATTATAATAAAAAGTTAGATAAGTTTCTATTATTTAATTTATTATTTTAAAATATAATAATTATTTTTTATATTACATTTCAAAAAATATTGTAAAAAATTAGCATATATTTTTTGTGCATGTGATGATGCTAAGCCTCTTGTGTCTATATAGTACGAGGCTTCATATATATATAAATGTGCATACTACTTTTTATTTAATTTTTAAAATATAATATAATATAATATTTATTAAATTTTAAAATAATAAATTAAATAACAATAAGTTATTTCACTCTTCACTATTCTATTTTAACTTCTTACCATCTTTTTTATTTTCTCTGATCCCTCTCCTCTCCTTTTTCACATTCAGTATTTTATATTATATAATTTATGAAACTACTTATTAAAAGACTTCACAATCATTATAATATACAAAATTTTTAGTATTTACAAAAGTGCATGCTATTTTTTTTAATTTTTAAAATATATTATAAAATAATAATTATTAGATTTTGAAAAATAAATTAAATAATAAAAAGTTAATTAACTTTTCGTTATTCTCTTTTAACTTTTCACTATTTTTATTTTCTTTTTCTCATCTTTTCATATAACATATTTTATTTTATATTTTATATTATGTAATATATATATATATATATATATATTGTTAGACCAATAACTAAAAGACTCCACAAATATTATAATATACTATATGTTTAAGCATGAATAGAAGTGTATGTCATTTTTCCTTAAATTTTAAAATATATTATAAAAAATAATTTTAAAATTTTAAAATAATAAATTAAATAATAAAAAATTATTTAACTTGCCATTAATCTATTTGATCTTTCAACATCTTTACTTTCTCTCTTCTATCTCTTTTTATCACATATTTTATTTTAAATTTTATATTATGTAATATATATATTTTATAAGATCAATAATCAAAAAAAATCTCAGACATTATAATATAGACTAAATATTTGACATGCACTTTTATCCATGTCATTTTTTTAATTTTTTAAATATATTATAAAATAATTATTATTATATTTTAAAATAATTAATTAAATAATAAGAAATTATTTAATTATTTGCTGATATCTTTCAACCTTTTTTTTTTCATAAACTATGGAATTAAATTAAGCAAGAAAGAACGAGTAACAATAGTAAGATCACGGAAAGGAAAACATTTGAACAAACCAACTACAAACTAAAGACAAGCCAAGGTAAAGGAAATCAGTCAGAGCTAAACACAGCGCGGGAAACACAGTCCCACATAATCTGCAGCAAATGCAGCAGATAAATTACTAGGAAAAGTATCAAAACTCAAAAAATATGACTGGTCTTGGACATCTTTCTTGGCTAGAATATCCGCACACATGTTTCCTTCATGCAAAATATGGTTAAGCTCCACGTGTTGGAACTCTCTGAGGAGTAACCTGCAATCATCAATGATGGGAAAGTAATGGTGAGTGGGAGGAGTTAAGGAATTTTTTATTAAGTTAATAGCAAGCTGGGAGTCTGACTCAGCTTCAATACAAGACCATCATTCATCAAGAGCAAGTTTTAAACCAAGGAATAGTGCCCATGATTCAACCAGGACACTTGTGCCTTCGCTAAGAAATTTAAAAAAACCATTTAATAAATCCCCACTGTAATTTCTCAGGATTCCGCCAGCTGCAATGAGACCTGAGGTGCAAGATCCATCTGTATTGAGTTTTACCCACCCCTCCTTTGGAGGTTTCCAACCTATGAGCTTGATATGATTTTGGTTATTTTGGGTCTTGTCAAAAGCTAGAAAGAAGAACTCAGTTGCACTTCTCAAAGCTGAATTCCATATGGTGCTAGGGGATATCATGGTGATATTATCTCTATCATACATAAATTTATTCCTGCAAATCCAAATATGCCAAATGCAGTATGAAAATATAGTACCATTAAGTATGACTCTGTTTCCTGTAGTCAATTGTCTAGAATTGGATTTTATCCATTCGTTGAAATCTTCTTCCTGACTAAAGGTGAATCCAATAGCAAGATTCCACACTTCAGTTGCTATCGGACAGCTCCTAAAAAGATGTTCAGAGGATTCGATGTCCTCATGACAGGGGATACATTTAGGATCAGCTGCAATTCCTCTTTTGCTCATAATGTCGAGACTTGGAATTCCAATATGCCATATTTTCTAGATAAAGAATCAAATTTTATTATGGCATGGGATTTTTCAAATCCAGTTCAGGTTAATTGCATCCATCGCTTTCCAATCAAAGTTGTTTTTCCTTTTCAGGGCAATTTGGTAAGCAGAATTTAGAGTAAAGAGCCCATTTACGTTTGAGAGCCAAGTCCTCATGTCTTTATTATCACTTTGATAACTGAATGGGATAGAATTTATGGTATGGGAAATGTTGCTTGGCAGATTGAAAGATAATTTTTTCCAGTTCCATGATCCCAGAGGATTTCTAACATCAGAAACCTTAAAAGAAACTTCATCTTTTGTCAGTGGGCCTTGGATAAATGATCTGATTGGATCACTGCCACACCACTTATCAAAATGATGTGTCGTTTCCAGAGAAGACCACCATACCAGAGCCTTCCTTAATGATAGACTCCCCCTCCCTCAACCCCTTACCGATGAGGGTGGAGTTAACACAGACTTAGAATTTAGTTTAGTACTACAGATCTTAACCCAAACAAAGCTATTTTCACTATAGGATCTCCACACTAACTTAGCAAGGAATGCTACATTTCATTCCCTACTCTTAGTGATGCCAAGCCCTCATTGTTTCTTAGGGAGACAAATTTTCGCCCAACTGATGGGATGGAGTTTCCTCTTTTCTTTTGTTGATCCCCATAAGAAGTCTCGATGTATTCTATTAATTTCCTTGCACACTGAAATGGGAAATCTGATGCATTGCATGTAATAAGAAGTTGTAGCTGAGCTGACAGTCTTAATGAGAACTGTTTTCCCCATTGGTGAAAGGAATTTGGAATTCCAATGTTCCATCTTGGAGCAGATTTTATCTATTACCCCTTTAAAGTCTCCTTTCCTTCCTGTGGTGCCAAGGTAGTTCCCTAATTGATAAGCTTGTTTCAATCCAAGCGTTTGACAAATAGAGTTTTTATAATCTGAGTGAGGTGCCTGATGATACCAAATGACTTACTATCTTTATTTTTTCTTTCTTCTTATTTTATATTAGATATTTTATTTTAAATTTTATTTTAGATAAATTAATGACCAAAAGATTTCAGAGTAGGGATAATTATGTATGTAGAATACTATAATCCCCATACCTAAATCTAGATTTAAGCAGGTAGTAAAATTAATCCTTATCTTTAGACCCATAAAATTTTTAAATACTAAGACTTGGACATGGACCCTTTTACCCAAAATAATTCAAAAAGATTAATTTTTTATTCAAAGTATGACTTATTTACATATAAATTCATAAAAAAAAGTATATAAAATATATCAATTATATTATATAAACTTTAAATATATATTTAATATAAAATCTTAACAAAACTTTTCTTTACAAAATTATTAAATATAATAATTTATAGATTTATATTAAACTTAAACTATCTTATTAATTAAGTTAAAATAAATAACATAATTTATATATATTTTTTCTTTAATAAAATAGATTAAATGTGTATATATATAATATAAAAATAATAATTAAATAATTTATATAAAATAAGTTCAAATAAGATATCATTTTTTATAAATTTAAACTCACTCTTTTAATACTTGAATCTAAATTTAATAAATAAATTTTAATGTATATATATATGTAGAGAGAGAGAGAGAGAGAGAGAGGAGCACACGACTTTTACGCGCTGCCAACGTGGCCAATATGATTTTGATTGGTTTTCCACTAAATGACCAAGCGTATGAGAATCTTCTCACTCTAAGGTATAAATAATTTTATTTGAAATATTGTATTACTAACTGGGAACGCCTTTCACTCTTTAATTTCATTGCTGGAAGGAGAAATTATGTAACTGACCCAGATTTGAATTTTGATCAGTGCAATCTCGCATGTGTTTGTGGACCTTATATAGATATAATAAATTTCCACCATTATTTATGTGTAACTTTTTCTTGCTGGGTGCTAGTGCATTTTCTTAATAAATCTAATTTAAGTGGCCAAATAGAATAAATCACTCACCAAATATCATGTTTAAATCTTAGTGACTTGAACTACCAGAATTTCAGTTTAATGTTGATGTGCAGATGACATGACCAGAAAACAATCGCGATGAAGGAAATTAGATAAATGGGCCACCCAAGCCGACCGACTCACCAAATATATTTAAGTATATAAAGATATAATGACTTGTCATTAATAATAAATCACCAATTTTTACCAAAACAATATTACAATCTCTGTCAACTGGTCTCTTTAATTATCTTCTAACTATAATCTCTGACCCCTCGGAGTCTAAGTGTCAGAAATAATATTATCAACAAATTAATACTTCACGTTTTCATCCAAAATTTTACAGCATATATAGTTAATTAATTGATCCGTTATTTACGTTTTTAACCAGAAATAAATTTGGTCGAAAAAAAAATTGACCAATTAATGGGTTGTTGTCACGTGTCGTAGCTCCGGATATAATAAAACTATCTGCAACTATGACCCGCTTTCTATAACACATTACAATCCTTAGAAATTCCACAAGAAAGAGTCCTGAACCATGTGCCCATCCATGTTTTCTTCTCCATAATTATCATCCCTCGGCATTTCAGGTGTGTAGAAATCGCTGTTCAAATCATCAAAACCCGGAAATATCCCATAATCGGATGCATAATTACCCGAACCCATTGTCGTAAACAAATCCGGAAACGAACCGTTGAGAGTGATGTCACTATCCGACTGAGACTCCATCGGCAATTGTGTAGACGAAGAGGCAGAGTGAGAGAGGGAGGAGTCCCTATGGTTGTGGGGCTCCGAATTCGCAAAACGGGCGGCGGCCATCCGAATTTGCGACGGCGTGAGACTCCTGCCGCCGGCGATGTCCGGTGGGTTATCGGGGAAATTAAACTTGGCGTTGTGGCCACGTAAGCAAAACATGGCAGCGTCGAATGCACGCGCCGCCTTCTCGGCGGTGTCGTACGATCCTAACCAAATCCTCTCCCTACTGTTGGGAAGTCTAATTTCAGACACCCATTTCCCCCACTTTCTCTTTCGTACGCCTTTGTATTTACCTTCGCTTCGCTCCTCACTAGCCTTTTCCATTTCCTGCTTCTTCACCATCACAGTTTTGTCTGTCTCTGTTTCTATGGTTGTGATTAAGATTAATTGGAATGAGAATTGAGATCACTGGTTTGGAATGAGTGTATACTTGGGGTGGATAGAGTTTGCGGCTCTGTATATATATGTGTGGGGGAGCGAGTGAACAAGTTTGACTATCTCTGACTGGTCAACGCTGCTGAGGCGCGTTGAGAAGGAACCAAAAAGGGTCACAAAATTTACACGTGGCATGTCATGAAGGGATGAATGCGTACTTACGCGTCCTGAACCTATACAGAAAATGACACCACGTGTGTCTTTTAATCCATGTGAACTTTTTGCATTGTATCCAAATAAGAAAAGATATATATAAATGAAAAAGTAATGAGTGGGATAGTCAGGTTTGATGCCACTTCCTTGGCCTCGTTGACGCAGCAAATGCATTATTTATTGCACTAGCACGCCGCTGCTTTTTTTTTTTTTTTCTTTGGGTATTTATTGCTTAGCTTTACGTTTTTTAAAGTTTAAATTATTTTTTTAATCTATATTTAATTTTTTATTATATCTGAATCTTTATCAATTTAAAAAATTTAAATATAATCTTTATCCTTTAATTTTTTTAATGCTTTATTAAATTTTGTTGATGCAAAAAATTATATATATTTTTATATTATAAATATATAATTTAAATTAATTTATTCAAATTACTTAATATAAATTATATTTTTTGTCATATATGCAAATTATTTTTATTTAATTACTTATTTTCATTATTTTCAATTCACTCATCAACCGTCCACTTTGAATCTTATTTGAGGTATGAAACCTCTCTCCAACAACCTTGAAAAACGTCTTAGCATGAGTGGTATTTGGCAAACCATTCATAATATGCTCAACGATTGACCTTTTGATGACTACAGGACTAAGCTGATTGAATCTCTCTCATTTTGCATAAAATTGCTTTTCCTTAGCACTGGTATTTTTATTAAGTTTGGACAATTTATCTTCACTTAGCGTCAAGTCAATATCAACTACTTTAAAAAAAAATTAATTTCTCGTTTTCATTTCTTATAATTAGAACTAATAAACACTTCAATTGTGACATTGTTGTTGCTTAGATTGAAAAAAATTGATTATTCTAGAAAATAATCAACATGAGATTATTTTGAAAATTATAGCATTTATCAAGAAAAACTTATTGTTTCTCACATAATACCCCTTTTTAATAAAATTTTATCAATAAGGGACTTTCTAATTTTAAAAATTTTGATGACATAACCACTTTAGTAGTAATGGCCTCAACAATTTCCAAAATAAATCAAAATTTTCAAACTAAAATATATATTGTTACCATTTCCTATAAATATAAGAATTTAACTGATTTTATGGATTTTGATCAATGAATTTCTTTAGCATTCTCAATAATCCAAAACAAAATTCCCAAACTATGAAGGATTAAAATAATAATCATGCATTAATTTTTAGTTTAATAGAGATTTGAAGAATAATTTCACTACAATTTTAAGAATTTTAAGACATAAAAGAAGCAATTAGCTAGGCTAGTGGTTGAGAGTATGTAAAATGTATTATCAACTAGAGTTCACGTATATGGTTCTGTTCGGGTTCTTTATGATACATTTCATGTTTTAATCCAATTTAATCTAGTTAAAATACTCTAACAAAGTAGAGTATACAAAACCAAGCTATCATAAACAATTAATTTGATTCAAAAGCTCAAATGAGGATCAAAACATCTATTTTATTTAAACATATATTTGAATATGGCATAAACTTCGAATTGCAATTCTAAATTGAACAGAATCATATTACTCATATAATATATCAAATTAACGCTAGTCCAAGGGCAATAAAAGCCCTAAAATGATTCTCAACAACTCTACAAGAAATATATACAAAATCTGAAATTAAAAGAGGCACATTTTCTGAAAATTTCAACTAAAATCTCAAGTTCTATACTCATATATTAGGGCTCTAATACCAAATGTGAAATGTGTAGTTCATATATGAGAATTTAGAAACATTGGATGACTTGAGGAGATGGAATTCTATATCTGATTATGCCATTGATGAGTTGTTCCACACTAGTACCTAAGTCTTCCTCTCTATGACTTCGAATCTATGCAACAGCATTATACGAGTTTGAGACACTAATAAGAGTAAGAGAGGAGACCTAATCCTATATATATAGCTCATGTTATTGGACTCTTCCATTATAAGTCTCAATAATACAAAATGGCATACACATTTTTGCCATCAAATAGAATTACTCAAATGTGTGCAAAAGCCTAATGAGTTATAATCACTTAATAATCATATTTAGCCCTCATTGTAATATATTTTAATGGATCACCCATCAATTTATTTTAAACAAAATATAATGAGTAATGTGCGCTTACAAAAATTCTCTAACATATGAAGCTTAGGTGTAAACATTATTATAAAAAAAAAAGGGGGCATTATATTAAATTACTATATTAAAAAAAACCAGCCCAAAAAACTTATGTTCCTCAACATCTCTTTTTGTTGTTTTCTGTATTAGACGGATTACTTTCTCCTCTTGCGAGAAATGCTAAAATTATACTCTCATCTCCTCTGTTTTGAAAATTTAGTACTTGTTTGATTGCAGCTTTTAAAATTTATTTTTAGTTTTTAAAAAATAGAAACACAACAAAACCTGTTTGAATAATTGTTTTTAGATAGAAAACAAAAAAATATAATATGTGTTTTGGGAACAAGAAACACAAAGCAATTAAAAGGTATTATGAACTCCAGTTTTTTAAAACAAAAAAATATAAAAAATAAGTTTTTTATTAATAATATATATAAATACATGAAAATAATATTAGTATAAATTCTCAAAACCAACTTTATAAAACAGTTCTAAAGAACAAAATAAGAGAATAATGTTGGATCATGCTCTTATATTTTTATCTTTTGAAAAATTAAAAAACTAAAAATTTTATTTATTTTCACCAAAATAAATTTAATAATACTATTATTTTTTAAAAATTATTTTATAAAAAATATATTTTAAAAATTATTTTATTATTATTATTTATTTTTAGTTAAAAATAATAAAATTATTTTATTTTCAATTATAAGTAATTTTTATAAAAATGTTTGGTCAAAATAAATAAAATTGTAAATTTTTTTATTTTTCTAAAATTTTAAGTTTTTAATATATATATAAATATATATATATATATATAATTTCAGGACACTAGTTAAAAAAGTATTAATTACAGTTAAGTAATATAGAAAATAACAAAAGTAATATAAATTAAATGATTTATATTAAATTTGGTTGTTTTATTTTTTTAAAG